>VXBR01009984.1:43945-114278 GCA_013400215.1 Cisticola juncidis | reverse complement strand
GGGTGCGCAGCGCCGGGCACCCCGCACTGCCGGGCTGCGGCCAGCGGCAGGAGAGCGGCGGCAGGGAGGCCTTGCGGGCCGGGCCCTGGCCATGGGCCCCTTCGGGCATCGTGTCGCCCCGGGCCAGCCGCGGAGCGAATGGACACAAGCGAGGGAAAGGCGCCGGGACAGATCTGCATCCCCGAGGCACCCCCGCACAGAGCCTGCGGGGTTCATCCACGCGTCCTCCGTCTCCTTTCCCCATCGGCGCCTGAAGAAGCGGCTCTCCCCGGGAGGGTCTAGTCAGTCACACCGCCACATTGCAAACCCACCACACCCCACAGGGGTGTCCAGGACACCCGGGCTGCCCCCCGCACTGGCGAGAAGGGGTTTGCCCACCCTCTCACAGCGGCTCACACATCTATGCCCAGGGCACCCTCTTGAATGGGGCTTGGCCACGTGGGCATTTTATGAACTCCACTTATCCAGAACTGAGCAAAGGGACTCGGTTCTTCCTCTGCAAGGCAGCTCTGAGCACGCCTGCTGTCAGGTGCTGCCACCGTTACCAATGGGGACAACTGCAATGCAGAGATGTGAAAACGTTGCTTTTGCAGCTTTGTTAAATTACTTATATATTTACATTTTTATAATTAATCCTTCTCAGAGTGGTTTGTGTCACATTTCTAAGAGCATTGAAAACCAGAGGATTTTGTACTTGGAAATTTTCAATAGTGGTGAACCAGTAAAAGGATAACGATCAGTGAAGGAACTTAACATCAAAGCCAGTGGACCATGAGATACCATCCCTCAGCTGCCTTGCTGCATGGCTATGGGTTAATCACTTCAGCAGCCACCTCAGCCTGTCTGGCTGTGCTGCTGCAGACACCACATGCACCATAGAATTATTCAGGGGTTTGTATACAACAGTCCCTTTCATATGAGTAGAATATACATTAATGAAACTCAGCAAGAAATCTGGAAGCTAAATGCTGTTGGGGTTCTTTCCCATTCAGCCTCATCTTTTTCCAACTGTGACAAACTATGAGGAAAGACATGTTTCCACTGATGCTTTGTATACTGGTAGCAACAGGAGAAAGTTGAGAAAAAAGATGGCCTAGAGCTCCTCTAATAAAAACATAAGATTTTCCATCATGAAACTTACTCATCTAGCAATTTACTCATCAACCTACGCAAAGCTTAGAATAAAGAGTGTTTTCACCGTCAGACCAGAAAAACCATAAGAACTTTTAGAATCATTCCATTTTTCTCCTTGAAGGCTGAGGTTGGGGTAGATTGGTTTGCAGTACCTAGCAAAATCAAACCTTAAAAATGTACCTATTTTACCAGATGTAGAAGCAAACTAAATTCTATCTAGGAGAACAAATATACGTTGTGCTATCTGAACGTTGAAAGAATGATGGCTTTGCCTTTCCAGTGGTCAAGAAGTGGTTGAACATAGCTGTCCAGCTAACTTAGTGCTGAACTAAACTCAAATTTTCTCCTAGTCTAGACATAGCCCTAGATATCAATCTGTTCCATTAAAAGAAGACATGAGACAAGAGACAAATAGGAATCAGGAGAAACTATTTCCTCCTCAAATGAGGAGGAAAAATGAGGTCAAGAAGTAGACAGACAGAACAAAGCAGGACACACACAAACAAGACAACAAACAAGGCCACAGTGATCTTTACACAGGTTTTTTGTATAATTATTTCCAACTAAAATATTCCATATATATATTCCATATATAATTATTTCCAACTAAAATATTCCAACTAAAATATTCTATTCAAATTAAAAAAAAAGATGGGGTAGCTCTGCAACTGTCAGATAAAACATACATTCCAATTCTTTTCAAGCAATTTGCTGTGCACTAACGAACTGGTGACGGAGCACAGAAGTCTTTCAAGTGGCTTTAATTGACTTGATTTGTACATTTCCATGAGTTGCCATAAGAGTAATACAGTACATACAATGAACACATGATATCTTTTATTTATCAGTTGTAGGAATTAGACTGGTTCATAGTTTTGGGTACAGATAATGACTCATTTTCACTGTGTGGTACTTTTTAATGAATAATAATTTGCTCCTACAACTATGAAAGGAGGAGGGAATGAGAGAAATAACCAACTGTAGTGGTTTGACCATCTAGCAAGGTCAATTTTCCCTTCCCAAATGTGGGAAGATCTGTTTAAAAACTATTTTGGAGGCCTTCTCTCAGTATTGAGATGTTGTTCCTGTGGTCAGCTAAAGTTCCTTTTAAGTCCTCTCACAGTTCTCTTGTTTGGTTTCAGCTTAAAGTCTTCTGACATGGTATCTGAAAGAGTACTCCTCTTTGATGAGAGGAATTCAGAGCAAGTTTCCTCCTGCTCTTGAATTGTTTGAAGTCAAGTGTTGTTACTGGGATGAATCAAATATATAATTAAAGACCAAGTTTAAGTTTTGTCTGTTTTCTTTGGAATAAAAGCTAGAACTGAGTGTAATTGATTTTTTTGCTTCAGTAGCCAAACTGAAATAAAACTATTTTCTTCATGTGATCTGAAAGCTAAAATTTGAGAGCTTAAAAAAAAAAACAAACAAAATGAACAAACAAATCCACAACGTTTTATTCTGAGACACTTAAGTTTACTTTTTTATAAAGGAAAATTAATTTCTGGATTCATATGGCTATGCCAGAGCAGAGTAAGGAAAGAAGAATTCTCAGCTATGGAAATTGTCTGATAGGGCTTGGTAGAAGTAGGGAAAAATTCTTCTTCCAGGCAGGAATTGTACCAATGGGAATCTGAACACTTGCTAGCGATGAGAAAAATGGAGATGGTGTCAAAGCTTATCATTTGTGGTTTTTTTTGGTTTTGTTTTTTTTTTTTTTTTAATTTTTTTTAATCATTCCTAGTTGTTTGGAAGTTGTTTGGAGGAGGTTTTGGTTTGGGTTTTAGGGGTTTTTGTTTGTTTTAGGGGAGAAGTTTTTTGTTTAATAAGGGAAAGGTTAAACTCAGAAGCTTTTTATTGAGAATCAGATAAAGTATTCATTTTTATAATTTGGTATTAAAACTCCAACAGGAACCACTTCTATCTTGGATTACTAGAGGGAGAGTGACACTTGGATAAATAGACCATAGACATCTGGGAGAAAGGACACTGAACTAAACCAAAATTAGGCATCCTGCCTTCCTCATAACTAACAATTCCTTATCAGGAATTGGCAACATAATAGCAGCCATTTCAAAGGTATAAATTTAACAATATGAATTTCAAAAAAGAAACTTAGATCCAGATCAGATGTTACAAAGGATTCTTATATGTTCAATCACAACCCTCCCTCAGCCCAAGTTCTTAAGGATCCTGAAGCCTTTTGGGAAAACAATTCAAAACCTTTGCTTCTGAAAATCTGTTTTATCTTTTTAAAGTGAGAAAAAAATACTACTAAGAATATCTATTGCATGTGATCTTCATAAACACTTACTAGTTGCTAAACAGGTCTGTTCCCATTTTGTAGATGGAAAACATAGAAAAGAAAATTACATAACTGGCCCAGAAGACTGTAGGAAATCAGTGGCAAATGCACTGTTAAAACTTTTGGGATCTCAGCTCCCATTTCATGGTTTATTTTCCTTCTCTGAAAAACAATTATGTAGAGTATGCAGAATACAGCATGGTGAGCTGTATATATATTTCTCTGCATGTGCTTGTGCATATATGGTAATTGCTCTCATGTAATGTGGTATTTCAAGTTTCAGCTGGGACTACTTTTTTTTCCTCCCTATGACAAACAAGTTTCCATAGGGACAGCAGCAGGCTTCAGTAAGACTGAAGGTGGGCTGGTTTTACTGCCTTAGCTACTTCCCTGGCTTGGGGACTGACTGCTTGAGGTTTTTCAAATTAAATAAGCACACAAGACAAATACTAAAATAAAAAAGGCAAAATAATAGGATATGCAAGGAAGAAAGCAATCCTCCCCTAAGACAAGCTACACATCTAAAATAATTTTCTCTCAAACTATGCATTCAAAGCCTGGGTTCCCCCTTACCCTGCCACTTGCCTGTTGCACACAGCCTGAACTGGCTGCCTCATGGAGGAAATTAGGCGGCCTCACTTTATTACTTTATTACTGTCAGCTGAGCTGGTGCCTGAGGAGCACCCAACACCACCGGGGGAGCTAACACTCACAAGATGCCAAGTGCCATGCAGACTTTTGTGGCATCACACTCTGCAGGTGTATGAGAGTGGTCCTTTCCCTGTGCCCAGCTTCAGAAACAAACACCACAAATAACACTGGTGATATTGGGACACACGGGAGACTTTGCACTTAGGAAAGCCACGGCCACAGGCAACCAGGTAAAACAGGGAGCAGAGGGTCATTCTGGGGCCAATGAAAACACAACCATCACATTCTGTAACATCTTAAAAAGGGGGAGAGAGGATGCTGCAAGATTCTGTGAAGGATTTGCAGGCTCTTTGAAAGTAGGAGAGGGAGAGCAGAAAGGAATAAAAAAAATAAAGTGGGGGAAATGCCTGTAGTACAAGCAGTTGTAAAGTAGAGGAGGAGGAGGAAAAATGGAATGTGAGAAGAGGTGGGAAAAATGTAATTATGAACTTGTGAAAAACCCCAAGCTCATATATAACATCACAGGCCTTGGTAATCTATGGGTTTATTAGATTTACAGCTCTGCATAATAGTGTTTCTGAGAAAATACATTGCCAGCATTTCTAACATTATAAATTCATGAAGCAGAAAGCTGTCCACTTCCTAAACTTACCATTTGTATGTGGGGATTCTTGTATCTCTGTATTAACAAAGGTACAGAAACGCAGACTCTAAAAGACATGCTTTTAAGCAATCCTTTACGGGTTAAGGAGGTCTGGCAATACACTGTAACTGTCTTTGTCTGTAGGAAGCACTACTTTTCCCGTCCAGATATTTGTAATCAGATATACTAGCAAGAACAAACCAGAAAACTCACTCACACTCTTTCACATCAGTCCTTAGACTTCTGAAACAAACACTATTAATTTGTCACCTCTCACTAGTACTCGTTGTTACTCAAATATGCAAGAGAGGCCAAGTACTTGTAATCCATGCTTGTGGTCCAGGTCACAAAATGAGGCAGCCTTTCTTGATGCATTTATTGGCAAGGGAGAAGTTGGGCTTGCCCAGACAGCTCTCTTGTTGAAGAGAGCATTTGAGAAACTCCACCAAAAAGGGAAAGAAAAAAATCCCAAGGGCAAAGGAATAAGTAAAAAAATTCCAAATATAATAAAAGAGAAATGTTTCAAAGCTTATCACAAGCAAGTCTTCAGTCTTGCTATCAGGTTGTGTTATACCATGGTAGTAATCCTGGCTTACTTACAGCACCTCTTAAACTAGTTTCAGATCATATTTCTCTCAGTGTTATGCTTTGGGAATGTGTGATGACAGGAATGCAGCGCTGCTGTTGCACACATGCTGTAGTTCACTGATTAATTTTTCTGTATGCTGTGCTGTGGTATTTATTTTAACTTGCATGACTTTTAAGAAAAACCTGTCTGTGTAATGAAAAGAAAGGCTCCCCTGTTTTGGATCTTTTTTTCATGCCAGACCTTCTGATTGCATTTGTGCTTCCTCTGAACAGAAGACAATTGATGCAGAAGGTTTTTCAATCTGGATACCCAAGTCTACCTGAAAGGCAGTGTACAAGCAGGAACACTAGTTAGATACAGCTTTTGTTTTGATGCATGCTTTTCATCTCCTATTATCACTGACTCAAAGCAAGTTAGTTTAAATCGGTGGTAGCTGGACTTGTAACTCCCCAGTGTACAAAACTAATGAGAGAGGAAGACAAGCTGTGAATCCTGCACAAATTTCTTCTTTCATACAACAGAATTCTGACACTTGGAGAAGTGGACTTCTAGCAATTCAAATCACAACTCAATTCATTCACCAGCTGTTCTTCCAAAGGATATAGTAGCAAAAGATATGCCAAAAATGTTGGCCTCAACTTTCTTGTTTTCCACTGGTGTCACATATCATTAGTACCCTGGTATTTAAGTAACATACTGATATATGGGAGCCAGCTGTACTGTAAGTTAGAATAACAGCCTAACCTTCTGCTTTGGGAGTTGAAACAATGGAAAGCAAGTAGTGAACAGCCAATGTTGATCCCACCGGCAGTAAAAGCCACCACAGATTCTCTTCCTAGAGACTATTTTCCACATCTCTGTGCCTATGTATTCCCATTCCTCTGCAGAGCCCGTGTTGCAAAGATGGCACCAGGAATGTGCAGGCCTTGGGCTCTTGTGGAACTTCTGGATGCTACATCAACACAAATGAGGGCATTCTGTGTGTCAGGTAGGTACTTTTTACAGAAAAAAAATCCATCAAGAAAAAAAGGCCCTTGACAGTAAGAAGTGGGCAGTGTTTTGCATCTAGGATGGCTTGCACTGTCCTGCAAAGATGACAATGGGCAGTCCTAAAAGCAGCATACCAAGGGAACTAAATCTCAGCAGCTGCTATAACACTGCAGAACATTTGCTGAATAATCCAATACTAAGGCCTCTCAAAATTCTTGGTTATACAGCTGTGCAATATATCGAGTATATTTTATAGTTGCATATATATAGCATGTACAAGAGGCAGAGATCTTTAAAACCTTAGAAAAATAGGGAGGCCTTAGAAAATAGGCTGCTCCACCCTTTGTAAACAACCTCTTGTCATTCAATTATTTCCATATGTACATGAAGCTCTGCCTAAATTAAATAGGCTTTCAAAATAGAGGTTTAGTACTGAAAATGTATGGTTTCTACCAATAAGTTTGAAAAAAAATGAAAGCAAGAGATAAACTTACAAGTGAAAAAGCACCAATTACCTCATGGAAAAGTAGTTCAATCACTTTTTGGATATTTTTTTATAGTCTCAAATTTAGAAGCTGTCTCATTGGCACATACATTTGGGCATGAAAAAACTCTAGAGGGGAATCATAAGCACAAACAGAAATTAGATGACTTTACACATGCCTGACTCAAAGGCTTCTAGAAGATCAATGCAAAATCATCAGTCTGCTTGTTCTCTGGACCAGACTGCAGCATTGCAGAGTCAGTTTGTTCCTGTGAAGGTGGTACTCTTCAGTTATTGGTTTTCAGTGGGACCCTGGAGCTTGTTCCTTCTCTTCTGATTCCGCAGTAACACCCATCAGAAGGAAAATTCCACTCCTGGGACACCTACCCTGACTATCTGTGGTTACCACAGTTTGTTGCCATCCTTCACTTGGCTTTTGAAGCTCTGATACTACCTACCTGTGTGCAACCAGAGACAATTTCCCATTGGCCTGTTCAGATGAAGGTTTATGCAGGTACTACTTGCACTTGCATTTCTGTAGAAGCTGTTCTTAGCACTTCCCCTGAAAGCAGATATTTTTGTATCCTAGTAGAGGAACAAGAAAAAGACATTTTCTAGCATTGGCTCTCAAACTTCTGCCACCACCTTGTAAGCAAGTTAAATTCTTCCTCAGGGGTCCAGACAAAAGACAAAATAATTTTTGTCTTACTAAGTGACACACTACACAACAGTAGCAATCTGCTAAAGCAAATGTATCAACCACAGAGAGGTCTGCCACTCTCTTTTTCTATATATCCTCCTATATTACCATGCAGCTGTCAATTGCTTTGTCATTAATTAATTAGTTTTTAAACACAAAGAGAGGCTTAAATCCAGGAGAGCATTGTTACTTCCCAGATTTCAGCAGGTCGGTACAAGATCTTTGACTCCTCTGGGGAGGTAAGCAGAAGGGAGCAGCATCCAAAGCCTCACCTCAGCAAAACGTTTCTAACACAACACTGAAGTGTCATAGTGGATACAAAAACAACCCTGGAGTGAAATTTTGAACCTATAACTTTCTGACTAGAGTCAAGGATAAGAACAAGTGAAACATGTAGATGTTAGGAAGACAATAATTCCCTTATTGAAAAGGAATATCATTGTGATGATCAAAATAAAATTGTGAAATTAGGAAAAGTAAATCAATATCAAATTAGAAAAATGAAGAAGAAAAAAATTCTTTCTAATTCTGAAAAGTGTACTCCTCATTTCTACCACAATCTACCACAAAACTGTACTTATATCCTTTAAAGAACCTGAATGGCAGTGGCATAAGATAAAATTTCTTTCAAAATGCTTTGTGTATTACCATGAATTTTGGTAAGGCACAGAGAACCACTGACATTTAAAATTTCCAGAAACCTAAAAATATCTTTCTCAAAAGAAACAAACACCTTCAGTGAGACCATTTACATGAAAGTAAAATTTCCTACATTAGAATTCTACTTGAATTCTACTCTAGCACTAGAATTCTACTTCAAAGAATCATGCACGAAATTAAGAGCTAGAAACTCTTTAGTCTTCATTAAAACTGATCGCGATTGAGCTGAACTCAATACCTACACAACCTAACTGTGGTAAATCTTATTAGTTATGGCGATCATCTCAGAAACTTTAGAAGGAGTCAACATGTTCCCATACATTAAAATTTCAAATGCTTTGTAGCCCCAGCTATTCCAGGAATCAACATTCCAGGACAAACATTTCATAGATTATTGTATATAGTAAAAGAAACTCCAAATGCAAGGTGCTCAGCAACTTGCCTTTGATCTTTTTCTTAATGGAGGAGATGTTTAGTAACTTTTCCATCTCTCAGACAGTGTAAAGTAGATCAGGCAATCTGTCTTCATGCTAGGGTTCAGATTTGTCAGAGCATGATGCTAGTGTCAAATTGTTTTTGTCTTCGTTCCTCTCTAAAGATGGATATTACTATTATCCCAGCTGATGGAGCCAAGACAAAATAAACACAGACATCAGGACTGAAACAATGATAGACTATCTGAAAAGGCATTTAAGTGCCCACAGTCATCCAAGGAGTAAAAAGTTATAAAAACAAGTAATTCTTTTTATTGCCCATATCCCCATGTCATTGCTGAGGTACTTAAAAAAACCATAAACCCTATGGATTTCTACCCACCACATAGTAATTACTGAAATAACAAAGAATTGGAAAAAAGTATTTCCAAAGCCTGATGCTATTACTGAACTGCCAGAGAAAAAATTCTCACTAACACCCCTTAAGTCTATCCTCCTGCACTCCCTAATCTGAACACAAAAGATTTGGTTTAAACACCCACCCCCCACCCTGAGATTAAAACCGCCTGCAGTTTTCAGCTTCGGGCCAGCACTGACAATACTTTAAATCCTTGGCTACTGGCTTCGTGAAGACACAGCCTACAGAGAGTCCCCCAAAGTTCTTTGAAATTTTAAATACAAAGCAGGAGGAGGTCATAAAGGAAATATTCTTTACAAAAGGAATGGATATCATATGCAGGCTTTTCAAATACATTTCTCAGTTGCTTTGCTTCCAGCCACCATTTTCTCAATCCTACATTATCTGAAGCTTTTGAAATAAAATTCAGGAATTAAACAAAGCACACAAATTAGTGCTATAAACAGCTGCCAATATATAAACTTGTTACTTTTTTGCTCTCATAAATCTCTCCAAATTTATATATTGTATCCTACTTCTTCTCTAGAAAAACTACTTATTTACCTAATAAATGGTCCTATAGCAATTACCAAAAGCCCAGTTATACAGAAGTAACATATATGTTTTATTGCATCATCTTCTGTAGCATCTGCCCAATTACTGCAGTAGAAGCCAGTGTGATTCCCTGCTGTCCTGGAAATCCAGATATCTTTCTGCCAAGAGCCTTCCAGCATGCACAAAAGGAACAGGGATTGAGAAACCTGTTTTATCCCCTCTTATCCCATAAACTAACAAGCCTTTTTTTCACTGCAGCTTTTCTCAACAAAACCAGGTAATTATGCAGGATGGGATGTTCAAGGTAGGTAAAAGGAAAAAAAAAACCAGTCAATTTAGCATACCAGCTTTGCCAAGTACTGTCACCTCAAACACTGAGAGGCTTGCTTGCAGTGTGGGGGAGCAGGCAAACAATGATGCCCTGCCGCTGACACAGGGAACAGCTGTAAGCAATGAGCCTTGTGGTTCAAAACTGCTAGTAGGTGGTTACATTTTCTTGTCCAATTCCATTCTCCTGGAAGTAAACAGGATGGTAGGAGCCTTTTTTTCTATCCCTTGTCTCACCCTGAACACTCAGTGTCTCTCCTTTCTCATTTGGATATCATAAACTCAATGAAAAAAAAGAGTTTTACATTAATTTTGAAGAACTTGTGTTTGGCTCCCGTGTCTCACACGGTTTTATGAGCCCTATACTAGTGTCTGACAAGATGTTCCACCAGACATCCATAAAAACATCCCTGCCCAAATTTACAAGTTGTGTACTTGAAGAGAAAAGTAACTGGTTGTCATAGTGATGTTCACAGTCTGAGGAGTCTTTGGACTTCAATGTCATGAAATGTACCAGCAGTTTAAAACCACCAGCTAGAAGTAGTGGTTAATTGAAGCAAGTACCCCAGACAGCAGCAAATGCAGGCTTAAATCACTGGTGATTCTCAAGAACCGGGCTGCTCTACTTTGAAATTATTTAAGCTGTTTAGTGTTGGGTTATTTGCAAATTAGTATAGCCCAGGTCACAGAAACTGCCACTGCTGTGCCTTACATGCATATCTGACAAGCTATGTCAAGCTTAGCTCTGTCAAGATAAGTTGTCCTCTGCTTCTAGACATCAGTATAATATTGGGGTACCTTCACAGGAGGAAAAGCCTGTTCACAGAAATGTTCCAGCTACAAAAAAAGACTGAAAGGTTATAGCAAGCTCAGGAACATCGCATGCTTTTGGCAAAGTGAGATAGAGGAGGATGGAAGGCAAAGGAGAGTGAGCAGAATTATTGTTCCTCGGCGATTAAACAACCACAGAAACTACAATTACAGATCACAGACATCTTTTATAACATGCCAAACTAGACACAGAGAAACATTCCTCAGTAACTCAGTCTTACAGGCAGTATTGGCTCTCCACAGTTTTAAAGAAGATGAGGGTCTTCTGAAACAGAGCCTCTGCCCTGAGTCCCTGCTTTAGGCCAGTGAAGCAGCACAAAGCCTTTGAAGTATCTGGAGAGCGGCCACTGCTGGATATAGCCCTGGCAGCCAGAAATGCTACTTGCATTCAATCCTCACTCTTCATGGCAAGAATCAACTCAAGATACATTGTGATCTCTGCCTGTCTGTGTGACTCCTTACCCCTATAAAACAAGTAAGAACAAACTCCAGACAGTTGTAACCTCAACCTAGTCTTTAGCAAAGCATACAGCTAAAAAAGCAGCCCTAAAGAAACCCTAGTAGGAAGACAATTTATTGTTGAAGGAGATCAGGTCCATAGAACTTCCTAGGAATGAGAAGCAATGATTCAACAGATACAGTTCAGTCTTGTCTTGCCTCACATTGTGCATAGTATCAACTACCATCAGTCTGCCTGGTTTATCCAAGAGAAAAAGATAACATTTCAGTATGAAATTAAGCTCCTGGTTCTCTGTGTGCTCAACTAAAGTAACCAACCGTGCATTACTTGCAAAAGAATGTTGATGACTCAACAGTAATTAGGGTTGCTTAAAATTGCATCTTTCTGATAAGACTTGTCCATTTTAATGAGACCTATACCACTAACATTATAAAAGTAAGATTTTTTTTTCATAATTGTATGAAATTGTATTCTTGTTTCTGTGTTACCAGTCAAAGAAATTTCTGATACATTTTACTTTGTCCCTATTTAAAGGAAAAAAAACCCTAAACCAAACACAAAAACTGATCTCTGAGCATGCGACTACAATAACACAGATTCCTCTTTCAGAGAACTGTGGTGCTGAGCAGCCCATTTCAAAAGTAGCAAGATCTTGGCTCTGATGATGTCTGAACATATTCCTGTTCATCACTTCAGAAAGCTGCATTCTCCCTGATTGCTACACCTTGAACATCTGTGCAAAGCTTGGTGATTTCAGAATCAATAGATTTCAGTCCAAGAGAAGACAGATAGAAGCACAAATTTCACCATATCCAGCTTCTGATAACAGTATTTCACCACCCTGGAACAATTAGGTAAGAAACTGAAACGTTGCAAGTCATATAATAATGTATAAGAGAGTTAAGCATACCAGCTGTGAGTGAATTCAGTGGCCAAAACAAAAAACAAATTCAGAAAACATTCTATCTCTGCCTTCTTGAAGAAAAAAATATGATACTATGCACCTTTAATGGTGCCTAATCCCTTTTCAAAGCAGAGGCATAGCTTTAGAGTCACTTATAGAGATGTATACAGCAATGTGGATGTAAATTACAAAAAGAACTACGAGCAGCAATACCTCCCAAGTTGTGGAGGCAAGTTTTCAGATAGTCCATGCTCCTATTAATTATGTTTACACAAGTTTCAAGATATTCCTGCACAAGGTAGGGTTTCACATTTACTGAAAAGGGGGTTACTCATTCTGGATGAAAATTAAATAACTTCAGCAACAAAATAGTTATTCAGACAAGATGGATAAATCATGTTCATAATTCATTTATAAATTCATGTTTTGCTTGGCATTTTTGAAGTCATTTTTTTCTGAATATCATGATTTGCACAGTCAGAAACAAAACATGGACACTCACCATTCCCAAGGATGTCTGCAACTTAAGAATGGCAATCTGAAGTGCCTTCATTTGGATACATTTTTGTATCCAGAGCAAGCAACAAAAACAGAGTCACAGGGAGAAACAGATGGCCAGTGAGTTATCACTCCTGATCTGATGACTTATGTGGGCTCAACTTGTTTATTTACTCATATATTTGCGAAAAAGTATCTTTCCTTATGTTAGCAGCAGCAATTATGTATATATTATATACACAGTACATACTTCTACCTACACACAACACAAGGGCAACCCTAAAGGTCACCCTTGACCCTTCCAGGGCCAGCGAGTTAAATGACTGATATCTAACACCACAGCTCAAGGAAGGGTAAAAAGAGGATCAGTGCTACAACTGCCCTGCTCACTGGCTTGGAGACAGGACAGAAGAGCTCAGGTCCTCAGGGGCAGCAAAGTGGGTTTGTAATTACTGGTTATACCCTTTACACCATCCAGTCTGTAATTACTGGCTACATCCTTTACACTATTTGGGAAGTACCTCTCTCTGTTCACTACTCCCTGGTGATGCAACCCCCATGCTAATTTTGCATGGTGAATGACAAAAATACTGTCATATAGTCCTGAAGCAACAGGCACCATTTGTGTGTTAGTGAGTCCTGTCAAGTGAACCATCCTTGAAAATACAGATTCTTCTTAGATCATCTCACCTCCTCTTTATGACTGATCTCATTATCTTCACTTTAATTGTTCTAGTTATCTTCAAGGCATAGAAGAATAATGAAGCCTTTCTAAGGACTTTAAATCCAATTATGTAAAAACACAATGTTGGGAAAAGAGTTAAAGTATTTTAGCTAACAAATTGCTGAAAATCAGGAAAAATCAGTGTGTGACCATTTAACCCCCCGAGAATCACCAGAAAGTATTTTCCAGTTGCAGTTACAGTAATGCTACTGCCCTCAGCTATGGTTAACCACCAGCCTTACAATTGTAAAGGTAATTGATAACCACCTCCTAGCCTGCAAAGAGCAGGCAATGGACCAAGAGCTTCAGTGTTTTTTTTCTCACTAGCAATGTTTCACTGTGTTCCTGTTGTGCAACTAAAGTAAGTAAAGGATTCAAAGTAGGCAGGGTAATTTTATATACTGGAAGAATCCTGAAAGTAGAGAAAGACATTTTTCAGTAGCTTCTTCAAATTGCCAGGATGTAAATGTGACACAGAATCTGTTTATAGGCACTCTAACAGAGCAGTATGTGCTGATAAGATTGACATAGGATGGTTGCATTGATAGCTGGTTGAGGATCAGATCCTCTTCATATATATATTACTATGGGGATAGACAGGGGAGTCTCTTTGAATAAACAACTCCAAACAACTCCTGCAACAATACCCCTGCAGTCATGAGGACTTGAGTGGGACCACAGGTACAGCAGATCCCACAGCAGCAGTCCAGAGACTGAAACTCCAAATAAGGAACCAAATACAGTGAAAGAAAGCTGAACTCCAAGCAGGATGTTCCCTTCTGACCCACCAACATCTGGTGCAAGACAGCCTGGTGCTGTATCTGGTGCAGCATCTGAGCCTTTGTGACAGTGCAGAGAATTCTACTCCCATCACTCCACCCACTCTGAGGTGTAGGAAGTGCTACATAGACAGACTCATGAACACCATCTGCTTAAACTGTGGCATTTGACTCCCTTCCTCTAGCATGTAATATTCTGAGATAGTCTAAGTGCACTAATACAATCCTATATTTTACGTGTCTATATGTCATGAATCAAAAAACAAAGTCAAAATATACTTTTCATCTCCCACAACATATATTTTAGTTTTCTAAATGGATTTGCTTGCAATGTTTCTTAAAAGAAAAAAACCCATAAAACTCTGAGGAGCATGAAACTCTGATCTCAGTAAAAATTAACAGGCATAAACACATGCAATACTTACATCTGCACACTAATGTAAAGTCTACAGAAGAAACATTTTTTCCCCATGGTACCTTTATTCATCTATTACTAAGAAAGAACAATAAATTTCATACATTAATGGAAACACAACAAAAATTTCATCCAGATCAGGAAAAAAACCTTTTTCCTAGATAGGTGAAATCACTAACCTAATTTTCCTATTCACATCTGCATTTTAAAATGAAAAGAAAAAATATAATTTCCAAGTTGGGTTGTCATGTCACTGGAGTTTATTAATCACACACAACTGCATTCTATTAATTATAGAAAAGATATATATTACTTACAGCATTTTTTTTAGCTTCGAATGCAAGCTACTGAAATAGCCCCCAATGCTCTTGGAGATATGACAGCTAGTTAGACAGAGGCACTCAACATAGCACACTCTCTTTTTAAAAGCTGTTGAGTGATTTGCAGTGTCTTTCATACTGAAAAGAATGATATTTTTAAATTTATTTTTCACAGAAGTCTGAAGTCCCACAACTGCAGAAGTGACCACTTGGCTGTCACAAGGTTTCAGAATCCCAGGGTAAAAAAAGAAAAAGGAGTAAACCAGTTCCCAGCAGGCTCCAACTGAAAGTACTAAATTACTTACTGCTTGCTCTCCAGAGCATCTCAGGGAACTCACCCAGCTCCATGGTGGGAACGGAGTCATAAAAAGTCTTCATATCTTCTAGAGCCAATCCTACGTCTTAACAAGAGATTAAAAACATGTTCCTCATGCATACATTTTCTGTGGGCTATATATCAGCTTTCCCCAAACCAAGAAGCACGGAAAGAAGGACAAGGTAGCTTTTGATACATATAGATAAAAATGATCCCAATCTTTCATCTATCTTTAGTGCTAAACTACATGTACAATGGCTTTAAATAATAATTGAAAGGATTTAAATTTTTGCTTAACTTTGTGATAAAACTGTTTTGTTTAACATGGGGAAGAAAGGCATAGGAAAAAAAAGGAACATACTTTTAACACAGCAGTGATTTAAGGCAGAAAGAAGAATGAAGACTACTCACTGAGCTCATCACCACACAAAAACTTTTCATCTGTCAGAGGAAGCCCCACCAACCCCAGGCTCAAGATGCCATCAGCTTACATCTGAGAACTGGTTCTGCCCCACCTCAGCCCCCTTCCCAAGTGGGCATGTTTATGTCTCTAGAATATCCCAGCAGGCCCACCACGGGCACTTTCTGCTCAGGGCTAGAAAGAAGGAGAAAGCAGAATGTGAGATACTGATGCTGATCTGAAATTGTGTATGCAAACATGCAAAAGGGCCAACTCCAAGCAAACGGATGGCTTCTGATTCTCATAAGACACAGAAGTTGCCAAACTAAGAGAAATACAAAACTGTTACATGAAGCGCAAAAAGATGACACAGTTAGAGCATTTGCAAGCGGACGGGACTGGCTGGTTTGGGATGATTAAAGGAATGCAGATCAAACCTCGAATATGTACTTCTGAGCACCCTCCAAGCCCAGGCAGGCCAGCCAGCCATGGAAAAACCCAGCCAATGGAAAAGATGTTCCTCCAGATGCCGGCAAACATACGGCACCCAGCACCCATGAGCCCCTATGCCTGCTTGCTCCAAGCACCCACAGCGTTATGCCCCCCTGGCATTCCACAGCCTGCTCTGCACGGGCACTGGCTGGCACAGGCGGGAACACGAGCGCTGCTCGGGCAGGGGAACATCCCCACACAGGCTGGTTCCCCTGGTCCTGCTGTGCACACCCGGCCGCAGATGGGCCCTCCCCTAGGAACAGCGGCCCGTGCAGGGCTTGGGAGGTCCCAGCCACAGAGGGAAGGGCTCCCTTCAAAGGTGTCCGTGTGTCTGACACCAGCACCGCTCTGTGGGCCAGAGAGGCAGCCAGTGTGGGACTGCGGCAGCAACTCCCTGCCAGGACTGGCTGCCTTTCTGCTGGAGGACAAGACTGGACTTACGACGGTGGCCACAGGACTTGTGCAATGAATGCACCTTAATTTAGTGCAGAATTCTATGTTTTGGTCATTTGAATAGCAGATGGTGTTTGTAACCAGCTCAAATACCATGATTATCAGGATAAGACATTAAAGTAAGCAGCTATTCACCTTACTAATCTAACATTCTACACACTGAAGATACACTATTGAACCAACTGAATATGGGAGATCGGGGATGAAACACAAATAGCACAATTATTTGATTCAAACCATTTTAGGGCGTTATTCAACAACAAGAAAAGTATGAGAAGGTAGCATTTGGAAACATTTGGAGAAACACATTCTTAAGTGAGGCTTGAAAGCCATCTGAATTAAATACAGCAGAACTCCTCCAGAGGTAGGGGTTTACAAATATGATTTGTAGTCTGATAGCTAAGCAATGAATGTAGTCTGTCATGCACCCAAAATTGCTTTATATTTGTAATTCATTTGCACAAGGACTGCTTCCAACAGCCTGTTTAAAAAAAAAATTAGAATTATAAGTCCATGAAAATAGAGGAAACTCCCTAGCAATCCCCAGTCCAACCTTTAGTCTACTAAAGAGGCCAACAGTACACAGCCAAGGAAGAATAAGGTGGCACTTACACCTTCTCATAAGAGTCTCTGTCTCCCTCCATTTTCAGCAAAAAAGATTTGCTGTGCCTGCTCTAGTTCCTCTATTGTAGGTTCCTCTATTAGGAATAGTTCCTCTATTATAGTATCCTCTATCTCTGCAAGGCCTCTCTGCCAAAGGCTTGCCCAGACTTTCCATCAGCCAATGTAAAATTTTTGCACTCACAGCATCATCTGAAATCCTGCAAGTTCTCCCTCTGGCATGAAGAATCACCTTCTTTTCCTTTTAAATTCATCTCCCTCTAATTTTATTTCCCCTCAAATTATTTTAACTGAAGAAGCAGTTCACCTCCTCATCTCTCACCGTCAAGAATGTTTTCAACCCTAACGTGTTGTATGTAAATGCAATGAACTACTGCCTCATTTTATTTTTTAACAAGGCCAATTGAAAGTACTCAAAAGATGGTAGTGATATAAACTACTTTTTAGTGTAGGGCTATGAAACTTGTAATGAGTCATCACACACACTTTTTATATAATTCAGCTTCCAGAAAAGTTTAGATTATTTTGATATTGACAGAAGTGGTTATATCATTGTGCGAAATATCATTACTGTTGAAATCATCAAAATACTTCTGTCTCCAGTCTTGTAGTGGTTGGGAAATTCTTCAGTCCTGATTAAGTCCTGATTTTCTAGGAGTTCACCAACATCATCATTTTAGGATGAGAAATCTGTCTAGGTCTTCCCCAGTTTCACCGTGACTGTGCCTGGAAACTTATGAGGTATCATAATGACTGTGAAGACTACAAATCAACTCAGAAAATGAGTTGACATAACTTTTTTTTTTTTTTTCCAAAACATAAACCTGCTGACAAACTGCCCTTGGATGGGCCATCTCTCCAAATTTTATGAGGACAAAATGTAATGAATGTGACAAAGACACACAAAAAAGTAGTAGTCAGTAATTGAGACAGGTGAGAAGTACTCTCAAGGCAGTAATCTGGGTAATGAAGAAAAAAAAAAGCAGAATTTTCCTGGACTTTAAAAGCTAAGCACCACTTAGTGCCCTCTGCTGCATACAGAGGTAATATGCAAAGCACCACTGAACAATGACATCATCTGATATTAAGAAACACGATATGCTGCATCTATGACAAATACTTATTTCCTTAATTGCTCTTGTTCTCTAAATATTCTAATAAATTACCCAAATATCTTCAGTACCAGCTTAGAGCAGGTGTTTTTTTACATTCTCTTCCCATGTAGTATCCTGTGTTCTGCCTGCAAGCTGTCACCTCGTCTCCCACATCTTACACAGAGGGAAATTTATGCTGAGCGAGTCGAGATGCTGGGTGGGGGGAGCGAACGGCTCCCTCAGCATGAGATTTAATCATGAGACGCTCATGACAGCTCAACAGCTCCGTGGGACGTGCTCTGCACACCGCCCCTGCCACTCCTACTAAACTCAAGGAGTGGGAAGTGCCCATCTCTCCCTACTCTCAGCTAAAAGAAACAAAACAAAGACAAATAAACATAAGGGAAGGTAAAGCCTCCAATGCCATTTTCAACTTCCAAATAAATGTGCATTAAGAGTCTATAAAAGGTCCTTCATGCACAACATGAAAGAGGTAAAAGCAGACTGGAGCAACTGTGACCCTGAAGAGGATTAATTGATTGTCAGACAGAACCAAGGAGGTCTCCTAATGTGGAATACAGATATTTAATCTGATTCTGAAATCTTATCTCCTGCCTTTAAGAAGATTAACGGAAATTCTTTTGCAGCACACTATTATTTCTGATCCATTTCATGAACGACGAATATTTTCCAGAAGCAAAGTGTGTGTATTTTGAATAGTTTATTAGCATTCTGCTCAAAATCAAATTCAGTAAAGTTGATTATGATTAAAACCTGTTCAAGGAAGTTAGGTCATAAAAAAATGTCACTTACATGCATTCACACTGCACATTAAACAGGCATGTCACACATGTGCACAGACATGAAAATGTAAGATGCAAAAACATAAGGTATCTAATTTTTGTGTGAGATAAGAAGCATTCAAGATCTCCACACTGTACTTGAACTGAAACTGGCATGAAGATGTTATGATAGTAAAGTTGTTCTAAAAAACTTTTTCCAAACTGATAATCCCCCCTCTTCTAGCCTGGTTAAGGAGATTTCATATAAGGAGGAAAAATTAATTCATACGTCCTTATTCTATCTTACACATACTGAGTACAGGCAGACAGTTAATATCATTGCTGTGCTTGGTTCTGCCTGAGGAATCTATGTAACTGGCCGTGTTTCAGGCTTCTCCTTCATTTTTCCTTTGAATAAACTGACAAGAAAAGGGAAGTCCAGCCAGCTGGCTTCCTTTGTCCAGATTCCTTCCGCCTGGAAGAAGGCCAGCGAGCCCTCCTTCCCATTTCTCTCACTCCTGCCCATAAATTGAGCTGGTATTGTGCCAGATAGCCCAGTCCTAATCTTTTGGTACCTTTTTTCCCTAGAAATCCAGGGGCTCCAGTAGGGTCTATCTGAAGCAAGAAGAGCACGGTAGGCACTACAGTAGAGGAAAGATCACGGCCATCACTCCTGCTTCCTACAAGTCCTCTTGATGATCCAAAGTGAGACAAGATGCTTGGGGCTCTGCTCCATGGTCACAAGCCACTCCATCCAGCTCATCCTCAGCCCTGCTGAATGCTGGCATCTCTTCTGGGTGACAGGAGTAGAGCAATGGTGATGTCAAACATCTATTTAAATCAGGGCTGAGAAGCATCACACATCAGGCAACTCCCAAGAATTTGGCAAGTCTGCTTTAGATCTGTGTTGGTTGATTGAATTCAGTCTGTTCCTGTTTAAACCAAGCTAACCTGCCTTTCATTGCTAAGTAAGGCTTTACCTGGGGAGTGGTCAGCACAATGAAAGCAACCCAGCAGCATGCAAGCCAACACTCCTGCTTTTTCCTCAATAGTCAATTTTGTAATGAAGCTACCAGACATCAGCTGAACAGTATCTCTACACTATTAACCCCAGGGCTTTTACCTGAGATGCCAAATAATTCAAATAACTTTACATTTGTCACGAGTAAAGAGTGTACCTGCAATTGCAGCACCTCATATGACTCAGTTTGAGCCTTTAATCTACACAGGACCTTGATCCAAGGGCAACCCAAATCAGTCCTCAAGTAGAACACTGCATGGCCTTCTGCTTGCTACCTGAGAAGGTAATGTAATGCACCACTTGTACACATGAATGCCAGCATCTTTCTTGTAGTCAAGGAAACATTTTTATTATGCTTTCATTTTTAAAAACTCCAAAGGACATGGTTCTTCTAAAGCCTCCTGATAATTCTTTATGTTATCTAGAGCAGAAATACTTCTCTTTCACACTGAACAGTACAGAATCACAAAGACAGGGGCACAATGCCTCCTGAGCCCATAGGAACCACCCCCCACCCAAACCATCCTCTTCAGCAGGGTTTACTGAGTACTTCACAACCATTATTTTTGCATATAACAACCACAGTCACGAAGCAAGTCTCCCCTACAGCAAAAAGAAAGCACTTAATAAGGAACCTGCCATAATTTCAGGTAAAGCATGTTAGTTTCCAGTTCTCCCTGTACCTTCTTACGAAAATATCCAGTCAGCGAGAAGATGTATGAGCCCCTGAGGTGATGCAATAATGCCACAAGTGCATTGCCTGGTGGACAAAGACACCCTTCCTAGTACAACAGCCCAGATTTGAGCATCCCTCACTTGAATCCCCAGGTATTTTCCCTCATATACTTGTGTAGCTAGTATGAAACAGAAGCCCTAGGGAAAAAACGTAGTAGGTGGTCATGTATTTTGTCATGCTGTCAGCTGTAAAATGGCAACAGTAACATATCCTTCCCTAAAGGGCTTTAGGGATCACAGACAGAAAAATGTCACATACATTCTGGTACAGTGAAAGCAAAGTTCATATATATACCCCAAAAGAGGTTTTGTCCATCATAACCCACAGGCAGGAGAGCATCAAAACTTTAAGTTGTACCAGAAATGAAATACCTGCCATTTCTTAATCTGAAAGCAGCTGCCCTCGGGGATTTTAACTTTAGGTTTCAGCACATAAGTTTCCAGGGTATCTTAAAAAAAAATAGAAAGACTGTTAATTACATGCATACAACCTTAAATACCTGCTTTCTTACACTGTGGAAAGCCATTATCCCAGAACACGCTGCCCTAAAGGGCCTCATATTGCTTCTACCATTTTTGTCCTCAAGAGTGCTTTGTGCCAAATTTACAGACTTTAAAAGTTATTCTTCCTTCTTTCCTGGTCTTAGCCCAAAACACAAATTTTATGTGCGATATACTCACTAATATATATGCAAAATACCTATTGGAACCAGCAACCACTACATGACATAAAACAAACTAAATTTTAAAAAATCAGATTAGACAGATTATATTGGATGTTGCCCATGGAACTTGATCCTGAGCTTCAGCACACCTGTTCTCATCTTGAGCAACATGAGATGATAGGGAAAGGCTTTGGTTAATTTGTGAGGAAGCAGGAACAAGAGAGAGCTCAATCCCTAGCACTAAAGGCCTGGAGGGTGCTCCTGCGCAGCTCCCAGCTGGAACTGACTGCTTTATGAACTGATGCCCTTCAGCAAAGTACCTGAGGTATCCAGGGGGTGCTGGGAAGTTGTCAGTCTTGCCATCTCTTAGGCACTCCCAGAACTTTTCTGGCTGCTACTTTTAAGGTTGTGTGGTCAGACAGAGCACATATTTTCTGACACAACTAAAGTTTCGCAAGGAGTGTAGGCCATGGTAAGAAAATTTTCATTTTCTAGCTCTCTTAGTAAACATGAAACTTCCCAAGACAAAGAAAAGATACTCCCTCAAGCCAAAGGCAAGTTATATGCTGCTGCAAACAAAACCAGTTTTAGAGTTCTTCTCTCTCACCTCCTGCTTCCCCTTTAAAAAAGGAAAAGCCCCAAATATTCATAATGCAGTGCATTTGGTGGCCTAAATATGGGTGTTACCAGATTCCCCACTGACATAAAGAGGTCAGAACTTGAGAAGCTGAGAAAATGACTTAAGCTTCCACAAGAAAACTTGACCTGGAATGCTTAACCTGACAACAACACCAGAACAATGTCCCAGAAAGCTCATTTCCAAGACAAGCTTCTGCTGGGAAAAGTTTAGAACTTCAGGACTGCTGAGAGTAAGTTCTCACATTTACACTGGGCACAATGAATTCATTTGGACATGCAATACTCTTAGAACCCAGGTGAAGAAACAAGTGCCTTTTGCTACATTATTTCCTAACCTCCTTATAAAAATGCCAGGTGTAACATGCCACCTTATCCACCTTTTGGCATCTGCCTACAGTATAAAGAAAAGTTTTGTTATGCACTTGCAAAACCATCAAGCCCCTTTAAGAAACATCCTTGTCTTCCAGGATGCTTCTCACATTGAAACCGAATTACCAAGGACCAATCCTGATCACCTTTACAAGTTTTGATACACTTAAAAATGTTTTCCTTAACTATAAGTTAGCATTTTAAACATTTTTTCCTGAAATGTGAGAAGTAAAATAAAATACTTTGTTCCATCCTTAAATAAAATTGCCTACACAGCTACTTTTGATCCATGAGTGCTTGTTCTCCCTCCCAATTTTCTCTGCCAACCACCCCCCCCCAAGACACACTTAGATTATTTGATGGGATTTTTTTTATTAGCCATCTGCTGTGCAGATGAACACATGAAAAAATTACAAATCAAAGAAAGAGAGGCAGATAAATGGGCTTTCACTAACCTTTCGCCAGGGTGGGGAAGCTGAAATGGCCTGTGAAGGGCGAGCCAAAGGGAACTAAAGCAGGCAGCAGGTTTGCTCCCGTCGGCTGGTGAGCGAGTGAGCAAGCAGCGAGAGCTGGTGGCTTGGGAGAGAAGGAGGAGCACACCAGGGCAGATGAGTCATTAGCTACTAAATTAGAGAATAAGCAGTTTGGAATTGCAAATAACTGTATGAGTCTGGGAAGTGACGAGGAAGAGACACTTTCTGTCAAACTGCTCTGAACTGACAAACATCTGCATTTTTCACTCAGAAGGGGGTTTGTCCCTGCCTCCTCTGCCAGCCCTCCCTGTGTGCCAGCAGGAAGCTTCTCCCCACCAGCTGCAGACCTTGATTTTCACTGGGAACACCAGCTTGCTTCACAGGAAAGCATGGAGAGCTAGCATGGCATACACACACCTGAGAAGGAGTGCTGGAGAGCCGCAACCGCTCCTGGGTGTCTCTCATTCCTGCAAACCTTTCACTGTGGGAGGTGCTCTCTGCACCAGTTAAAAGTCTTTTTATGGTCAAGACAGTTGCAATGTTGCCAAAATGCTGAGATTGCTGAAGCTGCTTTGATGGCCTAAGAAGATCTACAAAGGCCTGAAGCAAGGGAGATGTGATTAGTCTCCACAATAAAATTTTTAAATACTCTGGTGAGGAAAAGTCAACGAATAAAAAGCAAACCACAACTTCTGACCTACACCTTTTCTACCTAATTTTCTGTTAGAACATACCTCTGCTGACTGTAAAACCTAAAACTTGTAATTATGAAGCTGAATTCGTTTTTATTATGGTTGGATGGTTATGGTTGAAGTAACTTTTAAAAGCAAAATGACTGGAGACCTTCCACAACCAGAATCTCAGATGTAATTTAAAAAGCATGAGGATTCAGATTCAAATCCAACAGTTTCAAATCTGATCAAGACTGTGTTGAAGCCAAAACACCATAGACCTTAATTTTTCAGACAACATTTATATCGGAGAAGAGATTGGGGGTTTTTCAGTGGGGTCAACAAACTCCTCATTGTACTGAAAACATTTCTGGTCTAATATAACTAAAATTTTGTGAGCACATTCAGACATTATTTCAATATTATTATATTTTAATTTATTTTATTTCTTATTATATTTCATTTACATGTGATATATATTTATTTTTTACAAAACCTTGCAGGATATGCTCACAAGATTTCAATGTCATTGCTGCAAATTAATCAGGGTCTAACCCTCAGCGCACATGAAAATAACACCTCCTCATACCCCCTCTGAATAAAATTATTAGCCTTAGAGTACCCCATCCTATTTTGACTGCTTTTTTGTTCACACTTCCACTCACAAAATAATTCTTAATCCCTCTTTTTGAGCAGGGAGTTTCTGCTGTGTTTTCTGTAATCATCAGTTACCTCCCGAGGGATGACAAGGGAGCGGGTCATGGCATCACGGTGCCTCACTGCCCTCTCCCGCAGCACCCTCTGCCCGGCGTTGTACCAGCCCTTGCTTAGTGGCTAGCATTAAGCTTTCCTGTCAGTGACTAACCCATACTTCTGAGAGTCTTTGGTGCCTTGCCCAGGTTTAGCAAATAATTATGCCTTTAGTGTTTCTGCTTTAGCTGATCCTAAGATTTGAGTTCCTTGCTCCTGCTAGATGAAATGCAAATACATATTGAAGTAACATGCATCTTTTCCA
The DNA here is from genome assembly GCA_013400215.1 of Cisticola juncidis. Lineage (NCBI taxonomy): Eukaryota > Metazoa > Chordata > Aves > Passeriformes > Cisticolidae > Cisticola > Cisticola juncidis. Next base: position 89,735 of record VXBR01009984.1, on the reverse strand, counting down.
CCTTGATTTCTAGTTTTGCAATCTTAAAATCTTACCAGTTGGTTCCACATATTTCTGTTTCTTAGGCTCTTTGCAGCTGACATTTCTCTTTAGACACCTACAGCTCTATAGCACAGGAACACCAAATTTATTTCTATATCCCTCTCAGATCACTTTCTGATGACAGAAATGTTACAGTCTGGCACACCTTCAGTCTGCAGCACATCTATTCTGTGAATATTAAGGGAGACTTTGCTTTCCAGTCCAGTCAAATCAACATATTTAAATGGGTAAAGGGAAGGAGACAAAAAAAAAAAAAAAAGGAATACTTCTCTAACATAATTGCATACTTATAAATAGCGTGCTTTCCCTGTGTGTCAGATATCAAATAGCTTAATGACAACTGATAACTGGCTGATTTCTGCAATCTGCCATCAGCTGCTATTTTCAAGAGAACATGAGCTATTCCTAATACCGTAGTTCAACTCCACTTAGTTGTGTAGGAAGCTTACATTTTTCAACCAGATGGCAGGTATATACTATTTTAACCAAAATCCTGTTTTAAGAACAGCGGTTGATATAATGACAGTGCTTGACAGGCCAAGAGGAATTAAAAATTCTAAAAAATGTAGATAACTATATTATACCATTTAATATTGGCCCTTAAAAATATAACTTGCTTTTGAACAGCAACAGATGGGCCAGGCAATCAGGCAGCATGACCTCATTTGCTGGGAAAACAAGGTGTTTTGTTTAGTTTTCTTTAATTAAACTTCAGCTTTTATTTTCAAAATATACTTTGTAGAACTAGGATGTGATTTTCCTCATGTCAAAGCCAAAAAGCCTCTTCTCCCTGAGTCAAGCAGGGATGAGCTGTTTGGCTGCATTATAGTGTGATTAATCTATGCAACTGCTTTAACACCCAACAGAGGAAAAAAGCCACTCTAGAATACAGGGTTTGATATGATACAAATAACTTGTTGTTAAATATCTCTATCATTAGAGCAATCTCTACTAATTAGGAAATAAATCGTTTATACTGGCATTTCTACAGTAGGAGAAGACATTATCCTGTTCTTTTTTGTTGATGTCTCCTAAACAGCAACAGAAACAGTAGCTGTGAAATCCACTTTACATCTCACAAAAGCAAAGTAATTTTGCATTTTTCAGAATTGCCGTAGCCTGAACACATTTTTTTTCCACGCCTCAGTAATAAACATCAGTGCCTTTTGGGATCTGCTCCACTGCAGTCTCATTTTGCTGCCCTTAACATAGGACACGGTTTCCCGCTCTGTACTTACATTATATCTGGAATCCTCTCTTCAAGCACAAATGGAGAACCAAGCTGAGTCTGGATGACTGAGCAGCACAGTAAAACACCCCAGGTGATCACTGTAGCTTCTCCTCTCTGCTGAGTCAGACTTCCCTGGTATTCAAAGCTCATTTCAGTGGGGAAGATCTGATGTCCTACCAGTCAAACACACTGAGCCTTTAGATCCTTTAAAGCCCCACCAAAGCATTTAGCGGTAGATGTCTCTATATTTACTCTTGTCTTTTTTTGGACATATGCCTATGCAAGAAGGAAGCAAACTCTATATTTCACACCCATTCGCACTACATTTGTTGCTGAAAGAAAAAAATTTCCCAAGCTAGCTCAGCTCCAAACGGCCAACTACAGAACCATTTATTTTCCCCTAGTTATCCTGACTGAGTTATTTTCCCACACGTTCCTGTGAGTGACTTGTCTGAACAAGCAATATAATGCTTTAGGCAGCAGATTAGAAAATGCAAATGTGCAGGGAGCCCTATAGGCACCTCCTGGGTTGCGTCCTGCAGTGAGGCTTGGTTTTCTATCCCCAGCTGAAGCTGCAGGAGGTGCTCCTCTCCCTGAAGGCTTACACTGGAGATCTCAGGCCCTGAGTGAGGTGCTACAATGTCCCCATGTCCCAGTCCTGTGTCTGAAGATAAATAGGGAGAATTGTTTCTGCCAACAGTGAACACGAAGGTTTGGCTCTGCTGTTAACTGCAGGGACAGCTACCAGGTTGCCAATCCAGGGCAGATTGTTTCAGCCAGAACAGATGTATCACTTACTGACGAGAAAGGAGGACAGCCCAGAAGCACCGCCATTCCTACTGAGTTACTTATATGTGGCTGTGGCAAAAAAATTAAGGAAAAGCAGGGATAGAAGGGGTTGGACTGGGTTTTGCCCCCTGGATTGGCAGGATGGCTTTGCTTGCCCCTGCCCCTAAAAAAGGACAAAGCAGGTCTTCCTCCCCTGCACCCACTTCTTCATGGCAGGGAGCACCATGTAGGAGAAGTGTCCTGGGCTTGTGGGGTCACTACTTACACTGCCTCCTAAACAAAGAGTCTCAGGAATATCATCTACAGAGAGAACAGTGCCACATGTTTACTCTGACCACTCTAAGTGCCATGTGGTAACAAACATCAAAATATCAGGAGTTTCCTGGAACAGGTTGCCCAGCAGGGATGTGCTAGCCACATCTCTGGAGACTTTCCGGTGTGACCTGACTGGATCAAGCCTTGAACATTCTTGCCTGATCTCACAGTTGGCACTGCTCTGAGCAGGAGCTTCTAGAATCCTCTTCTGTTTGACCTCATTCAAACAAATGTGCTGCTGACCGTTGGCTCTCCAGCAAATCTTCACAAGGATTTTGGAGCAAATTAACTACAAAAGGTAGTTAATTTGCTCCAAAATTTTGCAAGGTACCCTCCTCCAGCCAGGAAAGTCTCCAGATTAGGGTTCTCCTAATGACTTATAGCATGCACTAAACAGCTTCTAACACATACAGGGTTTGGAGTAAAAAAGTGTAGAAATAAAAAATGTCTCAGTTATAAAGAAGGATTTTCTAGATCTTTCTGTAAGCTTTTACTTCTACTGCTTTGTCTGTAAGCTTTTACTGCAGAGTTTACTTTTTTTACTTTTTTTCTTTTTTTTTTCTTTTTTTTTTTTTCACTGATAGAAAAATCTACATGGAACGAGCAAGAAAAAAAATAGCACGTTTTAAATATTTAGAATAACTGAAAAATTGTTGTCACATTAAAATCTTTACTGGAATTAGGAGTGAATTTTACACATGGCAACAATGAAACAATGCTGAGAAGGAACACCCTGACACCTCTTTACACAGGCTCTTCACTTGAAATTGCAATTACAGTGATCTAAGTAAGAAAACAATTCTTACATTAAAAAAAAGCTGTAATAAAAGAAAACACTCTTTTCAGTTTGCAGGGAGATCTTGAATCACAGGTGTGCCTGATCCATGGAGAACACCCCGGCTGCTGGCAGGATGGGTCTGTCAGCTGCATCTCACCGTCCTCCCCCTGTTAGTGCCTCAGAGAGTGCTCAAGAGCATGGCTGAGGCACCCAGGGTCACATCCCCACTCCTCAGCAGTGCAGAGGGGCACAGGGTCATGACAACTTCTCCCAGGCAGGAGCATGCTTAGGGGCAACGGCAAGGCAGGAACAAAACCTATTCCTGCTGCAAAGACATCCCAAGAGCTTCAGCATTTCACAGTACCAATCAGCCTGGCTCCCTTCCATCTGACTCATGCCCATGTACCAACACAGCGGGCACATGGCTGGGCAGGAAGGGAAGCCACATTTCTCCCCTGAGGGGAAGCTCGGTTCAAGCTAAAAGGCATTCCAGTCTGGATCTCAGGAACAGTATCACCTGTCCTCCCTGATACCAAGGGATTTTAGCTCGTTCCCTGTGCTCAGCCCAAGAGCCTCAGCACTTCGGGCTCACCACACACAAGCAGCAGTGATGCCACGAGGGGCAGAAGGAAACTCCTTCCTTATGGACAGAGCAATGTACTTCAGATATTCGGACTACCCAGATGCCATTCAAAGTTTCACAGCAGGAGAGGAAACAGAAAAAGAGAAAGAAGAAAAAACAAAATTTAAAGGTAGAATAGATGTGTTCACAGAAACCTGAAATATAGACAGACAGTAGCCCTGTTATCATTGCTGCAGCTGGTATAAAGACAACACGTTTTCACAGTGCAGTCACATTTCCAGTTTCTTCTCAGACCTACCTGGAGGGACTGAATAATTTGCATCTCTCTTTTTCCCCATATTATTTGCACATTCAACATATTATTTGCATTTATCGTGAAAGGGTGGAGAATAATAGTACTTACTGCAAGGAATAAATACATTTAAAAAACAAATCAGTCAGTGCTGCCAGTCAGACAGATGCAAAAGTTGACAAAATACAGCCTTTCATTATTTTTTCATTCCAACCAGTGCACAAAATACATGAAATATAAAAGAGTGCCTCACATAGATTTTTTCCAGCTGAATGGATCTTTGACAGTCAAGAACACTGCATTTTTCACATAATAAAATGTGATTTTCCATCAATTTTACCAGTAATGAAAACGTAACATACAGCACAATTGCTTGAAAGCCAAGAAGTTGAAGCCAAGGGTGAGGTTAGAAGTTGCAAAACTGGGAGCCTCAAGGGAAGAGAAGTGGTGAGTAGACAAGAACTGGTTCTCTGCCATTCACTGAGTTTTTCTACAAATGTCCCCCCTCCCCCCGAAAAGGGCTACCCCTCCTCCTGCTCCTGGTGCTCAATGGGAGGGGCAGGCAGAGCAAACCCATCCATCTGGTTTCCATCACAGGAAGGGCTGCCTAGGCTAGCTCCTGCCAAAGTCTGTCAATTGCAATCAGCACGAGAGGGAACATGAGAAAACACAGCACAGCTAAGACAACAAACCTAATACTTTTAATACACTAATCATAACAACAGTACTCAATTTTGTTCTTTATGGAAATATCACAGGAGTCAGATGGGTCATCCTGGTAGCCTCATTTTATCAGGGAAATTAATGAACCAGACAACACAAATGTTATTATCTTATGCCACAGTAGATCCATCAGCACCTATTAGAAGCATCTACAAGAGTGAAATATGGCAAAGAAGGATCATTTGATTAGGCAGGTGCAAAACCTTGCTACCTATTAATACACTTTGTCTCCTTTTAGCTTCAGCATGATAGACACAGCATTTAAATCCTGATGTGCCACTGTAATCCAAGATCTAGTATTTCATGAAAGCTTGGAGAAATGACCATCAAACTGTTCATGTTCTTTTGCCACAGAAGTTCAGCACAACCCTTCCCACCTCCCTTAGCCTTGCCAACCATGCAGAGCAATGCCCGCATTTCCATAGTTTCCACAAACTGCTTGTCTTGCATATCATCCTTTAAAATCTTTTATCACTCTTTCATTTCAGATGGCCAGCGGTAAAAAAAAAAAGCCAAACCAATATCCTCCTACAGCTGCTGCCATGGGAATGAAGATCTACAGGGATATTAGGACCTTGTACCACAGGGTACTGCACACAGATGAAAGCAGAACTGCCAGCTGGACTTTGCAGGCACAATTTTCCCCCCACCTCAGCAATATAATCACACACTCCCCTAATTACTGAGTAAGACTGGCTGCTAATTACCTATACAAAGTAATGAAATCTGACTACGGTCAAAAGTGATCTGACAGTAGGGAACAGAGAGAGGCAGCAAGCTCTAATCCTTTAGAGTTCTCCTAATCTGTCTCAAACCTTAAACCAGACCCCTCAGGAGTTTGTTTTCCTCCCCAGGCTACACAAACTCCTTGTGTAGGGTACTTCTCCAGGTCTCTGAGAGCCAATTCTCCCCATCACTTTGATAAGAATTGCCCCTGCTCCACTGGCACAATCCAGCCATCCTGGAAGAGCACAATGGAGCAGATGAACATTTTGGGATCTCCAGGAGAGCAGCCTGAAATCAGCTTTGCATCGCAATGGCTCCCTTGAGCTCCTTGCACCTGAGTAACAACAAAAGCTCAACTAACACTCATACAGCAGCAACCAAAACTGATGAGTTTCTTCACAAACACCTCCCATTCCTACAGTAGTTCCATGTACTGGAAGAAAGGCACTGAGATGGGAAATAAAGAAGAAACGTCCTTCAGGGAGAATTACCATGAGTCTGCCTAAGGATGATATGGCTCAAACTCCCTCGGGACTGCCCCATGCACATCACTGTCACCTGGCTTGCCTCTCTCTATCTCCCTGCTTTTGTTCGGCTGTTCCCACGCACATCTAAGAATATTCTGATGAGTGAACATGAATAACAAACAGCTCTTTCTTCCTCCTTTCAGGAAACTATTTCCCCACTTGTTTCTCTTCTCTCCTCTCCCTGCTTGGTATTTAGCTGCAAATGTTAATGACCCCTTTAAGAAGAGGAAAGCACCTTCTAGGAATGACTTGCCCCAGGCTACTACATGAGCTGCTCAGAAGTAAATCCCATAATTTATACCCTCTTTGGTCAAAGAGAAACATTCCCAGGACCAAAGAAAAGCACAGGTAGAGAGAGAGATGGAAAGGGAGAGGAGCTTGTCATGTTCTCTCTTGCACACTTTGCTATGTTTGTTATTCTAGTGCTTTAAAACATAAAGATCACTGGGATATCAGGGCTGAGCCCCAGGCCAAGTCTGCTCTGACTTGCTGTCATGTAATCAACGAGAAACTTTTCAAAATGTCTTCTTTCTTCCCTTTTGCCCGTTTAAGTCTCAGCCTGCTACACAGAAGTTAAGACAAGCCCCCAGAGGGTCAGACAGGCAGCAGTGCCGCATCCCAGGATGGGACCACACCTGAGGGTAAGAAGGCAGCTCTGCTGCAGGAGCCTGGCAGTCCTTACCCCTGACCTGGCTGTCTTCATCACACCTCCTGCCCTTTATTCGTGCTGTCTTGGCTTGACACTGTTTGCTGTTTATCAGACCTGCAGGCTGATAAAAGGCTGCATGCTGGTTGGACTCCTTCAGGTTCCTTGCTAGATCCTGGTGACCATTTTCCCTCCCAGGAACAAGATATCCAACCATGGGATACAGGCAGGAACAAGCCACAGAGCACTGCACATCCAAGAGAGCTGCAGAGCAGGATGAGATAGAGAATGAGGACAGACAGCTCCGTAAAAAGCAGCTTTGAAGGAAGAGATATGGTGGAAACAAAGTTGACCCCTAATAAATGGAAAAAGAACGAAGAAGGTTGTGGAAGGGCAACCCATCTGCTGTAGACTGAGCAGCCAGGATTGTGAAAGAAACAGCCAGGTTACTGCTGATGGATTGATGAATGAGTAGCGCAATTTCTCTCCTAGACCCCCCAACATAAGAAGATGGGAAATGGTGTGTTAAAACTTTCATGAGGTAGAGCTAATAGAAATATATCTTTCATTTATCCATTAAAAGTCATGGATCACGAAAGGTTTTTCTATCTTTCACCATTCTTTCTGTACTTTTCCTCTGAAGTATTTTCCCTGTCTTTCTGTACTGTAAATCTACACTTTAAAATAGCAGAAGATACTGGGTATAGGTAGCCAGCCTATACATGTTAGCCTATATATGTTATTTAGACACAGTCAAACATAAGCAATACAAAGAAGAAAAAAAAGCAGAGGGGAAGAGATGGGGTGAGCTGTGCAGACAGGTATTGCAGCCCGAGTGTTATTGAAATATGCTGAAGCATCATTTGCACAACTTTTAACTCCCTAGTTTTTACAAGCTTAAAATGCAAATACAAAATCTGACTGCAAGGCAGAAAGTTGGGAGCTCAAGTTTCAGCACTTAAGGTTATAAAAATAATGCATCTATACAGAAAAGGCAAATTTGGCATGCCTCTAAACTAAAAAATTAAATAAAAACTGATATCATTTGCAGATGTAGAAAAGGAAAATAGTGTAAAGCTTGCTTTTCATCAGTTGATCACGTATCACTTGTTTTTAAGTGATTACATATATACCGTTTTCACAGAACTGTTTGCCAAAAATTCAACAGAGCTTCTGAATGTGAAGGAGTATCTCAATATTGTTTGGTTACCCTACATTTGCAGAAGAGCTTTGGACAGATTTTAAATGGATAATGCTTGCTATTATATAGATTATGTACACTACAGTTAGCAGAATAGTACCCAAAAACTGTAAAAAAAATATATCCAGGAGTATTCATGTTAGAAAAAAACATACTTCCCTTCCCTTTCACTTGCAATTACTGCAAGGCCAAATGGAGCAGGCTGCACGGAAAGGGCAAGCACCCAGCAGCACCTTGCCTGAGAACACACCAAGCATGCACGCTCTGCCCTCTGCACCCTTCCCAGAGCCCATCTGAGATCCCTGGGTTTCAAACTACATCAGGGCAGCTGAACTGTGATGAACTACCCTCATTAATGCTGAAATTCTTTGTTTTGATGAGGTAAATGAATAATTATGTTTGTGCTCTAAGTGGACTATAAATCACCAAAGCATTTAGCCACTTACCTTAGTACTGTCAAACATACTTTGCAATTGCCAAACACAATCCATATGATAAATTTCTGCAGCTGAAGTCTTCAGACCACCAGTAATTTCTGCCTTCAAACCCTCATGACTAAGAAGAAAGGCAGGACAAAAAGGAAAATAGGGAATAAGTAAGTATCAGTGACCTGAAGGGCCACAGATTTCCCAGAGAATATGACAAGTGGAGGAAGAATATAATCCAGAACTGAAGAGGCAGAAGTAATTCTTTTAACATTGCATTTCTGCAACTTCACATTGTGTGTCAGCAGAAAGATGGGTGCTTGCAGAAATTAGTGCAAAACATGGGATCTGTGGAGGCTGAGCCACAGATCAGATTTGGAAAGGAATCTGCCTCAGTCCGCTGCTCACCTATGGGGTTTTTCTGGGGATCCACAAAGGGGACTGGTGCCTAAGATCCCACAAAAATAGAGGGCCACAATGCATTGCCTTCCTTTTCACAGAATCATGGCCTGCTTTGGGTTGGAAGGGAGCTTTAAAGGTCCAAACCCATGCCATGTGTAATAGCATCTTCAACTGGATCATGTTGCTGAGAGCACTGTCCCGCCTGACCTTGAATGTTCCCAGAAATGGGGCATCTATTTCCTCTCTGGGCAACCTCACCACTCTAGTAAAAATTTCCTTGTATCCAGTATCCAGTCTAAATGCCTATTTTAGTTTAAAACCATAACCATTTGTGCTATCAATATCAATGTCCCGCTTAAAAAAAAAAAAGTCTGTCCCAATCTTTATTAGGTTATACATTAGGAAAAAAGGGGTTTTAACCCACAGGGTATTGGGAAGTGGTCAGAACACCAAGCCTGACAGAGTTCAAGAAACCTTTGAACACTATTCTCTGGCCCGTGGTGTGACTCAATGGGGATGGCCCTGTGCAGGGCAAGGAGCTGGACTCGATGATCCTTATTCTGTAATTCTTATAAGCCCTTTTTAAGTATTGGAAGGCTGCTCAAAGGTTTCCCCAGAGCCTTCTTTTCACCAGACTGAACAATCCCAACTCTCAGCCTGTCACCACAGAGGTGCTCTTGCTCTCCAGTCATTTCTATGGCCGTCCTCTGGACCCGCTCCAACGTGTCCACGGCTTCATGTGCTGCGGATGCCGCAACCGGATGCAGCACTGCAGGTGGGGATCTCACAAAAAAGGAGAAAAGGGCAGAATCACCTCCTCTCTTCCCTTCTGCTGAGACGATCTGAACCTTTAGAGAGGTCGGGTGCGACTGCGGGGCCCTCCCGCGGCCGCTCCGCCGCCATCGCCGCGCCTGGAGGGGCCTCTAGCGGCTCCCGCCGGGCGCTCCCGAACCGCGCAGCCCCGACTCACGCACAGCGCGGGCAGCGCCTTCCCCGGCTGCCCCCGAAACCCGCACACCCCGCGGAGGGAGCTGCATGGAGATATGATGAAATCACCAGGAAGGCTCCCATAGACCTCCCACAGGCTGCTGCCCGAGCTGGTGAAAACGCAGCAGCAAAACGAGTCTGCGCTGAGGAGGATTGCCGAGCAACCTGGGGCTGCCACCCACGCTGCTGCCATCAGCCCCGCGACACCGGCTTTGGTGCTTGCCAAGGGTTTGCCGTCCCCAGCCATGGATGGCCCAGCCCCTTACCTCTGGAAGAGGCACCCCAGCAACTGGAGGGCCAGCATGCTTGGGGTGAGCAAGCTCCAAACAGTCCAGAAAAGGTCAGTCTCATTTTTCTTCCAGATTCCCGCAATGAAACCTGGATTTGCAGCACGATCTGGGGCAACTCATACAGTATGTCCACATTCACCCATCAGTTTGGTAAAAGGGGATAACAGTGAGGCTGAAGGCTCAGATGACTTCAGGGCTGTATTTGCTGCATCACAGATAAACATCCCACTCACCCTGCCAGTGTCCCCCCATGGGGATGCAATTAGGCAGGCAGCAGTCAATAGCTCATGGAAACATTTGCTGTGATAGAATTTCCCAAGACCAAGTTCAGCACAATCACATTACAGTCACTTTTAAAATCCCATTTAGAAGTGGAATACCAAAGTGAAGGCAAGCCCAGGCCCCACTGCATTCCACTCACTTCCAAGCCCTGTATTTACGGATAATGTCACTAAATAAGACTGTTCAGGTGGGAAGGGCACTGCTGAGAAGTCTGCTTGTGAAGTCTGCAGCTTCCTGCTCAAAGTAGGGCCAACCCTGACTTAATGTGATGTTGCTCAGGGCTTGGTTTACCTGGGCCTTGAAAACCTCTAAGAACAAAGCTCCTAGAGTCTCTTTAGACATGTTATAAATGCACAATTTTCCTCATGGAGATATGCTTATCTTAATATTTTCTCAGAAAATCCCCCTCCAGTTTGCAGTCCTTGTTCCTTGGAGCTGGTTACATCTTTTCATCAACTTTCCCATAGACAGGGGTAGGCTGCAATAAGGTCTCCTCCAAAGCCATCTCCACAGGGCTGAACAAACCCCTGTCCCTCAGTATCTTCTTCCAGAGCATGTGCTCCAGGCCCCTGGCCATCAGAAAGCCAGTCATTTCATTGTTTTACACGGTGTGCCACTCATATTTTATAGAAAAATGCTTAAAATACGTGGATGAAGCCACAGATCCAAATTTCAATAGTTCTCCAATAAAAACTCAACAAACCAGCTATGCATTTATTTAAAGGAAAGTCAGACAGAAGAGGCCATCTGTGTTTAAAAAAATAAAAGCAACCCTCCTTCAAGGCAGCAGAGGGAACCTACTTACCGTTTTTCACTTGGCTCTCTGCAAAACACACATAAATATACTTAACTCCTTGAAAACTTAATGCCTTCAAGAGAAGTCAAGCTCCAAACTGCTAGCATGCTTTATACCAAGAATCTTCTGATTCACACAGCAATAGGAGTATAATGATCATTTATTGCAGGTAAATTATTTGCAGGAAGGTCATATTAGAAAATAACATGCTGCAGTCCCAGAGACTGTGCTCAGTGCCCAGCACTTGGGGAACATTACAAGAATGATAAGGACCTTTGTATATGTTGATGAGATCAGCAATAATGAGGTATTATGAGCTCTGAATACAACTTCCAGGTGAAGGAAGCACAGGACGTGTATCTGGCCAGCCTGGAACACTACTCTTGCAGCAGCCCTCCTCCTCTGCTACAGCCACAAGCCACAACCTTGGGCAGAGCTGACAGGAAGTGCCACTAAGAGCAAGTACTGAGCCCAAGCCTAGCTCTTGTACATGGTCAGGGGCCCTGGCAAGTCACTGCTGCAAAAGTAGGAAACCAAACCTCCGCGCAAAATGACATTGTACACTTGTACTTTGACATTTGTACACACATTTGAGTTGAACTGTCAAGAGCTGCCACCCAAATGCTGGCACAAACACAGCATCCCAGCTCAGGCACATCAAATAAAACAGATTCAGCTGCCTTTTTGAAATCTGGGAAGCTGACACCAAAACCACCCAGCCGGACTGGTTAGTTGGCTATTCCACTCCTCTGCATCAGAATCAGGATTCCCAGCCTTCTCCCCAAGTGAGCTGGAAAGATGAGCTGTCACCATGACAGAGCTGCATGGAGATATGATGAAATCACCAGCAAGGCTCCCGTTGACCTCAGGTAAACTCTAGAACACACCATGACAGGCTCCAGAGAAACTCAACTAAGACAAAAATGAGTATCACTACTCTCTTGAATAAGAAATAAAAGTTATTTTTTGTTCTTTTCCCATACATTTCTGGGGACATCCCTTGAAAGCTTCTCTCCAACTAATGACTAATCACTTTTTTTCCTCCATTGGGTATATTTCAAAGGTAAAACCCTCACACTTATTTAGACCACAAAGGTATCAGAACAGTCAGCGAACAGTGTAGACTCTTTGAGAACTACACTTGATCTGGAAGATGTCTTTATTGTTTCAGCTGCAATCAGTCGTTATTTTTCAAACTAACCAACATGGGGAAAAAAAATCTCCATTACTACTCAGCATGCCAAAGCATACTTGAACTGCTTCAACACGCTATGCTGGAATTAAAACAAAGAGCTGTTTCAGGTTTGTTTTAATTTATTACTAATGTGTCAACTGCTTTAGGATCCTTTGCCAAGAGCAGCTACCCTTTGCTGAGAGCTAATGAAGTTAAGATCAAAAGCACTGTGTCCTGGACCAGACCGGTGTCAGGGATCAGATGGATCTGCAGGGCTGAGCAGTGCAGTGCATGGTGCCTGGCAGGGATGTGACGTTTAAAGCATAGACCAGAAGTGAATTAAAGTCTAGGGTGGTCACTCACTGTACAAGATCAACTTCCTCAGGTTAGCTACTTCCTGCTTGGCTACCCAGAAGGGTGTATAGAGATCAATAGCTGCAACAATCAGCAGCAGGTCATTTCTAAACTGGTGTTAACCACTACCTCTGTGTCTCTGTTTGAGACACTTGCTGGAGAAGTCAGCTAAGCATCAAATATGGGTACACTCAGGGAATGTATGATATGGATACAAATGTGTCCTGGCTCTGCCAGGGTGAGCTGCATTGCTGGGGAGCAGCAGGGAGCCCTCTTCCCTCTGATTCCAGAGATCTCTCCAGCCCAACATCACACAGACCGGATAGCAGATACAGCTTGCTGATCCTCTGCCAGCCCTGCAGCTCTGCACTTCTTGGAGTGCTTTGGGAAGAGGCTGGGTGGCACTGATGTCCTGCCAGCCCTGGAGGAACAGCCAGGAGGTAAAGAATTCAGGGTCAAGGGCAACAGCAGGGCTGGAGTGAGCAAAGAAAAATCTCACCCTTTGTGCAAGAGGCTACTAAAATGCTTTGAGAATGATCCAGTGCACCATGACAAGGAGACAGTCTGAACACAAACACGACAGATCAATGGAGACACTCCCACCTGCACAAGCATATTCACAGCATGAGAGGTGTCACAGCACCCAGCCAGAGCTGGGACCTGGCTACAAAGGGTGTTAATTCATAATGCATCCATAAACACCTTTATTTCTCTGGAGCTACATCAAGGTCTGGAAGCAGAAAAAACAGTTACTCCAACCCAAAACTTGGCACGGTGCCTCTGCCTGTGATTATTTAAGAGCCAACACATTCCCAGAACAGTTAATAGCTTTGTGCTTTGCTCAGAAAGGACTCCACAGAAACAAAAGTAGAATAAAGAGAGAGGCAGCAGCCACCAAAACACCAAAGTTACAAACGGGTTTGGAAACAGGTCAGGCATCAATGACACACAACTTCCGCAAGGAATCCCAAAGCACAAACTTGGAAGGTATCATAGGCAGAGTTCAAAAGGCTGCTACTTCTTTCTGCTATCAGCTGTGAGGCTTCAGATGGAGACTTTGCCCAGTCTGGGAAATAACCCTGTCAAACAAAAGGCAAACACATTTGGCATAGAGTCCAAGAAGCAAGCAACAGGAGCCAAAAGACATTTGGAATCATAATCTACAGGGAAAAATTCAGATCCTTAAGAGGTTACAGAGGTGGCAAATACATCCTGAGAATATAGGAATCTGAGGCCAGATAACTGTTTGAAAAGGATGGTCAGCAATTTTTCAACTGCACAAAGAAGAGCAAAACCTTACTATACACCTAATAATTTTTGAGGGTATCATGAAACTGGTTTTGACAATGTGGAGAGTAAAGCCCTAACACAGGATTTGATGATGAGTTGTGGAATCACCCTCATTAGAGTTTTTGAAAATAAACATCTAGCCTTCTTGGGGGCAAGGAGATGGATCAGAAGATATCTTTAAGTCATTCTGGCCCTAAATTTCTAAGAGTATTCCAGTACCACTGGTATGCCCTTTCTTGTCAGTAGACTTTGATTATTAACCTTAAAAAAAAATCTCGTCCTTCATGACTTCTGTGATGCCAATTCTCATTTTCTTCCTTCTTATTTTATTTAGTCAACAGATGGTACACCTCTGTATTAAACTACAGGGAACAAAATTTCTTGTGTTCATATATATAATGGATATGATGGACACAGAAAACACCAGCCCTGCAGCTTTACAACAAAATACACTGATTTACTCCATAGTATCATACCCTTGCGTGAGTCTTGCACAACACCCCCAGATAGAGGCTTATCAAAAATAAATAGAGAATTTTGCTGAGCAGCAGAAAGTCAGAGCAGTTTTGATGGGCAGCAGGGGATAACTGAAAGATTTAAAACTGAATGTAATAGTCAGTTCTGTTTCCTGTTTCCAGAGGTAAAGGAATTTCCTGTTTCCAGAACTGGCTATTTAAAGAAAATCCTGACAACAGAGGGTTTGGGATTGGGTCCATTTCCTATTAATGCCAATGAAAATAAATTAGTAGGGCCAGTGTTCCTGTGCTCATTCTTTGGAGAGGAATGGCTTCTCGTTTGCAAGCACACAAATCACCACACTGCCAGGTGCCTTGATGGCTTAGCATCAAGTGATGGAGGTTGAAGAGGAGGTTGTGGCTGGAAACCTCAGCAAGCACCCACAGCCTCTTCAAAAGGGCTCTGCCATCAGCCTCTTCTTTCAGCTCATGCCATAACTGAAGTCAATCCAGACTGACCAGCAGGAATGCAGGAACAGCAAAAGGCCCTACAGCCAGCTAAAAATCTCAGCTGCCGCAATTATTTCATGAAATATCTAAAGATTTCTTTTCTCCAAACATGAAGCTGGATTCTTTTCATTCCAGCTGTTTTTGCAGTCAGTCAAGGAGGGGAATTTTTTTTTTTTTTTTTTTTTTAATCCTATATTGTTCACTTGGGAAGTATTTATATCAGGCTGTCATTTTAGTGGTTTTCATCTCTGCTTCAGGGCAGTTCAAACAGCTACAAAATTGGGGTGGAAAAATGTATACTGAAAGGTGCAGCCCTGCTGGAAACTGACCTCCTCACTATAAAAAAAGGTTGGACATTGGAAGTGCACCTGCATTGTACATTGTGCATTTTGAAAATGAAGGTTTCATAAATTTTAAATAACTAAAATAGCCTTTTTTTTTCTTTTTTTAAGCTACATTTACAGGTTTTCAACACTTAAGCAAAATTCTATCCAGGTTTCTCTTGAACAAAAAAAGGTGTGTGGCCATTTGTATTGTATTGCATAAGGATTTCATAGTGATTTGTGAAGGAAAACCAAAGTGATTGCTTTGCAGAGGGCTGAGCTGGGCCCAGGACCTCAGTGCAGGAGATCATGAAGGTAGAGGGAAGCTGGTGCTACGTGGGGACAGGGCCAGGCAGTGTGACATCCACCACTCTGCTCAGCTCACAGTGCACAGGCTTGCAGCTAGGGACCCCTCAACAGTAGTAGAGGTAAAAAATACACAATGAAGTATTTCTAGAGATGGAAGCAAGGCAGCCTGTGAGCACTGTTCTGCTTCCTGCTCTCCAGGGACCCACTTTATTTTTCCATAGATAAAATTGCACAGGGTTCAAAGCTGCACACTTCTAGTTTTTATTTTAATCAATGAACAAAAACACCAGGGCTCTGAAATTGTCCTGATCTACACGTAGAGAGCAGAACCTGAGAAGTTCCACCAGTCTTCATAACACTGGTACTCCTCTTACTCCTCCAGGAGTAAGACTCCACAGGAACACATAGTCTTGCCCAGCTACCAGTTAGGCAAAGCACATTTAAGCAGGCACAAGTTTCAGGGAGAGAAAGGGAGTGGGACAGGACTGCCACTAATTATCCTTCAACTCTCTTGCATCACCCCTGTGACTAAGAGAACTGGAAAGATTTGTTATGGGGAAACATGAGGGATGCCCAAATGCAAACGGGAGCAGGTGGCAAAGACAAAGGAGTTGAGGAGAGAGGATAAGGCTTTCTCTAGCTACCAGTTCATATGTACATATGTGTAGCAGGGCTACACATAGTGCTGGTTTTGCAACGGTTGTTCTGGATGGAGGCATTTTTTAAAAAAAAAAGTTGGTTCAGATATTTGCAACATTGAAATTAAGCATTATTTTGTTATTGGTATTATCTCAGCTGTGAAATAATTGGGGCACTTGAGTCAATGCATAGACAAGTATCAAAAGGATTGAAAAAACATATTTCCTGCCATTTTTCACATTGAAACAGATGCTCACTGGAAATTTGCCTTCTCACCCCAGCTGCCAAAACCCAATTGCCTGTTGCAAAAACACTGTCCATTTTTCCTGCACAAATTTTCCACCTGTTTCCTGGTAGCTAATGATACCCAAGAGCAGGGAAACAGCAGTGTTTAAGGGTCATGGTCACATGGATCTGTGCAAAGTCTGTACTCCATTCCCATGGCAGATGCTTTAACCCCAGCACACTCCCAGTCTGGATTTCTGCAGACCCAAAAACCCCCCATCCTCACCACAAGCAATCTGCCAGGGATGGTGGCTTCCTGCTGCTGCCACCAAGGAGGGCTCCCATGGAAATCAGCAAAATGACACTGGCAACATCAGCTTGCTGAGCCTGCTCAGAGGTGACCCCTCCATGTGATGGTCTACAGAAAGGCTGCCCCAGGCAGCCCAAAACACAGAAGTCCCTGGGTTAACATGACACTCTCTTTCTAGCATCCTCAAGACCTCAATGCTTTCTTCTGCTCTGGAATCTCAGAGTGCACCAGGCAAAACCAAGCTCAGGACACAGGAAGGTTTACAAAAGATTTTCACAGTAGGATTTGATTTTCTTCCCATAGGTTACAAGACCAACTTGAAGCCAGCAGCTGTCATAGAGCTCGCCGGGGTTATCATGATTGGAGCATGCAGCAGCTGCAAACATTATTGCATGCATTTCACAGAAACTGTGGCATTTGCCACAATACTGTAGGACTCTCAGTGCACAACCACAGCAGCATTCCCAGGATCTCAGCACTTGAAAAGGCATAGAGCTTGGGGTGTGTTCACTCAGCTCCAAACCATTAAAAATGCTAAAAGGCAAATTCTTACCTCCTCCCTCACTCTAGCTATAGAGGGATACCAGCATGGCCACACCATCAAGAAGCCCCCAACGGAATGACCAAGTGCCATGTGAGACATTTCTTACCAGAGAAGGACCAAAGCTGTCTCCTGAGTGACTGAGCCCCAGAAACAGAGCAGACATTCAAACAAGCCTGTAGAATCATGACCGAAAATCAGGATTAATACAGCACAAGTAGCGGTAAGTTATTCAGTAATGTGAAGCATCAAACCTCCAAGACCTGCAGTCATTAAGAAAGTCTGGAAAAAGGTAAAATTAGCTCAGATTTCAAAAGCAGCAAAGCAAGTGCAAGCTTGACAGCAAGCATTCTGCAGTTCCTGACCTTTGGAAAATACTGGTAAAGCTATTAAGCAGGGGGAAAAAAATTAAAAATTAATGCATGCCTAGACTGCCTCTACCCTACTGTTTTACAGCTTCCCCAGCATACCTCTCCCATGAGGTGGAGGTGGCTGGCAGGGATTAGAGAGGAGAGCTCCTGAGGTCAGCAGTAATAACCTGAGTGGCATGACTAATGTGAGCAGAAACTAATAAGCCTGTCTCACATGCTCACCTTCATCATTGCTAACACCAGATGCCATGCACAGAAGCCATGCTCACCTTCATCACTGCTAACACCATGGGGAGCATTTGCCAAGAAGAATCTGGTCTAGGCAGCAGCATGGCATGGAGCTGCCACCAGACTCGCTTCACTGGCAAAAGAGTATGCAGAGGAACCAGAAATGATGTTTTCTTTTCAATGTCAAAATCATAGGCCAGAGCGAGTTTCTCCAGTTCTTGGCATGCAAGCAGTCTCCCACATAAAAAAAATGAGGACATCAGGTATTAAACTGGGGGCTTGCTGAGGGAAAAATTTCAGTGTGGGATGGTACAGGGTTTTCCTCCTTCATCTTGTATAACTAGAGGCCTGGATCTTGCATATTTCTGGCTTTTTGCACTGTGATTTAATGCTACAGTGACTTCAGTCAGAATTAGTAAGACAGCTTGCACTGCAAGAAAATATTTAGGCAGTATTTAAAAACAAGTTCTGGGTTTAGGGTTTAGGCATAACTGTGAAAAGAAAATCACAGTATGTAGGCTAGGTGCTTGAAAAAGTTAGTGTGAGATGTTCTAACATCATTCCTGCAAAAACTTTGTGATCATCATGAACTACTTGGTGCAAAAATTCTCAAAACCTAGGTACTTATAGACCATATGCAAAATCTAGATCTAAGTTATTCAGGCCATTCAGACAAAAAAGCAATTATGGCACAAAACCAAATAGAGGGTCACTTCCATCTTGTTCTTTTACAGCTAAACCAATTTCATTATATGTACTTAAATTTTTAATTGCTGTTGAGATGCCATTTACATGTAACAACTTCCATTTCACATAAAAGCTGTAGCAGTCAATTGAAGAGACAACAGCTCTATGGAGCAGAACGATTGAATATGGTGGCTTACACACAGAGAAAATTCATCGTTAGCATCATCTCCACAAAACAGGAGAAACAGCAATGAAACTGGAAAAGGAAAAAAGCAGTAGGGGAAGAGCAAATAATAAGTCAGGTAAGTCACACTACACAGGAAAATGGCTAGGCTGAAACTAGCTCACAGACAGCTGGAATGCTTCAATAGTCAGACTTTTTTCAGATTGCATCAAAAAATTATATTTCAGCTGCATAAAAGAGAAATCTGTGCTCTCCATTCTATCTGGAGGCCATAAGTTTGTTACTGGAAGATATTGCTGTTGGCAGAAACTGGATAAGAGATATGAAATCAAATATTTATTTGCTTGTAAATTCAGGGACACTAAGAACCACTTACACTTAAACGTTCATTTTACCTTTGTGCTTATATTTGTATCTGTGCAAAACTTTTATTTCCCCCAAATTTTCATGGAGTAACATGTGATTGCAGTCAGGTTGCTTCTTAAAAATATTATAAAAATCATATGACTTTGAGGATGAGCTCAAACACCCCTTAAAGTGGTTGCCTGTTGCTTTCAGGTGGAGCGGCCTCAGAGTCAGGAGACTGAGGAGCAACAAATGACAACAAGTCTTGCATTTTGAAACTGTCTCCTCCTACATGTGGTTTCTACAGCGAGACCAGGACACTCTGGATACTCTTTAAATCCAAGGCATAAGCTTTTGCCTATAGGCTTGGTAGAATTAGTGTAATGCTATGGCACAATACAGTTCTTAGTACAATTGCTCCATATTACACTTTTTTCTAAATTACTGGTTTATTTTCAAGGTTTAAACATTCTCCTTTTAAACTGAAAGATTTAAAATAGGCATCAATATTGTAGATATATTAGCTATTACATGTCTATCTATCTATCTATCTATCTATCTATCTATCTCTGTTCCCAGAAGGTCAGGACACCTCTGGACAGCACACACAAAGCCTGCCTCCAAGTTTTAAAGTCTACTCCAAAGCAGATTCCTCCTGGGATAGATTTAATCCTGCAAAAAGTAGTAACAACATGCTATCCACGCTCACAGAGTGATCTTAGGACCCCAGAACTGAAAAGTCATTCACCAGTAATTTGCTAGGGAAAGAGAAATTGGTGTTCTCACACCCTGTGACCTTCCTTCCCACACCACCCAGGGAAACAGGGGCACCAATATGCCCTGACCCAGACCCACACAGCAACTGCTCAGGGCTTGTGCATGTGGATTTCATCACATGCCTATGACAACAGTTTACATGGATTAAATGGCCTGAATCACTTCTCTTTATGAAATGTGAATACATCTTGAAATTACCTAGGAAGTGGTACTGCCTTCCACTGCCTACCACTAGGAAGTGGTATCCAGGCTTCCTGATTAGAAGAGAAAAAGGTTGCTTTTTTCAGGTTTGAAGCATGGTTTTCCCCTGCAAGTTCTCATTCCCTTCTCTCCCTCACCTTTTGCAGTGGCCAGATGACTAATGTCAGTTGTATTTGCCATGCTGTAGGTCACAGCCCAACTGGGCAGGCTGGCAGCACTGGCCAGATAGGTATGGCAAGTCCAGGTTTCCCAAACATGGGTCTTCCTACTGCATGGTCACACAAACTGAATACAAATAGCAGGCCAAAAAATTAAATAGCAAGCTTGTATTTGGTGCTTCTCAGCTGTACACTCTAAACACTTTAAAAGAGAAGCAGTGTATTATTACTATTATTGCTGTTTGCAGTATGGGGAAACTGAGGCATAGAGAGATGAATTTCCCTATTAGGTTTACCTAGTGGGTTGAAACAAAGCTTGGGAGGGGACCTGTTAGCACAAGTTTGAACCTAAATAGCAAAGAAAATGAAGCTATTATCTGCATTCCATCAACTGCTGTACCATATGGTTAGACGTGGGCATGAGTCCAAGCAAAGCACCCAAATTACTCCTTCAGCTCTAATGCAACAAACAAAACCCAAAACTTACATCCACACATTAATCAGTGTAATCCCTTAAGCTTTGCCCGAGTTTCTGCTGACACCACATTATGAGGATCTACGCTGAAAATTTAATGAAGCATAAACTCAGGAGATGAGCACTGTCTCTAACACTACATATACCTGTTCCCATCTTCCCAAAGCTCTCAGCTTCCAAGAGGGTTTTTTCCCTTTGACTATAAGCTCTTTCCATTCCTGGTAAGATGGTACTATACAGTATACTTTAACAAAGCATTTGCCAAGGGCACCTTGGTTCCTGATTACATCTCCAGCACGTGTCAGGAAGATACTGCACACACTAATTACTCTTTATCTGAATCAGAGATTATGAGATTTAATAATTCAGAGTCTGAAACACAAGAATGAGCAAGTCTTGTGTTATTAAATATTGTACGGTTTATCAAATAGAAGGAAAAGGAAATGAAAATCAGATATAAATGGCCCTAGTTTCCTTTAAAAACTGCTTTGTTCTGCTGCCCCATTGCTTGAAGTAGATGAACTCACGTACACCAAGAAATGAGGAAAATTAACCAAGAGGTGGAAGGCAGGAGAGGGAATCCTTTACATGGGTGTCCTGTGCTGATGGGCTGGATAAGCAGAGATTTCCTGTATGTTTAAAATTACATTTTCTTGGGCTTCTGCCCCCAAATCTTGAATCAAGCAGTCCTGGATTGCAAGTTCTGTCCTTGAAGACCTGCCAGAGGGTCTCCAAGGAGAAGCAGGGAGAAGACAAAAGGACATACCATGATTGCTCCACTGACTCTGAAATCAGATAAGCCTGCCCAGACCAAAGTGAATGTAGGAACACTACTTCATGTCTCACATCCAGGGGCCTCTTCTCCTCTGTATTTTAAGGGCTTGGGCATTTTACCCAAGAAACCAGTGGTGACAATGTTCACCATGCACCCAGGGGTAGAAAAATCAGGTACACTGACAAAAGGCTCTTTCTCCATGAAAGCTTACTTTTTATGTCCTCCATAAATTTGCAGACACCTTGCAAGTAATCTCGGAAGTGGTTGGGGTTTTTTTTCATTTCTTACAAAGATCAGCATAAAAACTTAACCTCACAGACAGGCAATGTCACACTAGGGATAAGTTCACCAGAGCTGTTAAAAAATGTTTCAGTACCAGGTTAGGATGCTGTTTATTTTGTAGGCTAGACTAAAATGTGGAAGCACCCTTATGTAGAAGGATGTCCACCCACCTTAGACCAGGAGGGCAAGACAAGGGGAACTAAGGAGAACAATAAAATCAGAGCAGTTGTGTCAAGGCTGGGCATTGACAGGGGGCTGGACGTGCTACAGAAGTGGCATCTCCACACAAAGATATGAACGTATCCAGTGGAGGCAACCACTGGCGGTATTTCAATATAGCAAAAGTAAGGCCCAGCCAACCCAGAGAGACACTGCAGAAACACAAGCGAGCCCTTCTTCAGCAGCTTGATGGGCAAGGGTAACGTGGGGAACAATACCTGGCAGATAGGGAGAGAATGAGGTAGAGCCTGGAGCAGCTGAAAGAGTTGTGCCAAGGGGCAGCGACAGCGAGTGTCTAGTGCAGGTGAGCCGATGGTTGCACAGGCTAAAGACCTGGGGAAAGAGGGACATGGTAGATGTACACGTGTGTGTATGCCTGTGTCAGGTGAGCTGGCAGGAAAAGAGGTCTCAGTGAGGATGGCAGGAGGTAATTACAGGCTGCAAAGGTTGGAGCTCGTAAAAACAGAATTAGATTTCCTTGAAAGTTTGTAGCCGCAGATTTTGCATTTAGTCTGGATGCAAGGGATGAGGAAGAGACTGAACAACTACTCACTGTGTGTGCAAAAGGGATAGGGCAGGCAAAAATTGTGAAGGGATTAAGAAAAGGTGTTTGGGAGGGAGGGTAAGGAAATGCTCATACCACCAGTAAGCTACTGAGAGGAGCATCAAGAGAAAGGCAATAAAAGGCTAAGTGGGAAGAAATGAACAAGGGAGAGCAGGTGAGCAATATGTAAAGGGTAGCCAAGACCATGGAGCAGGCTGGTGTACAGCAGGCAAGGGACTGGACTGGTGAAAGCCAACAGGAATCTGCAGGACAGCCCAGAAAAGGGACAGGGATAACTGAACCAAGGGCCAGCAGGACACCTGGAGAGGTCAGTGAGGATCAGGGAATAAAGAAGGAGGAGAGCTGAAAGCAATTCAGTCAAACACAGGAGGCAAAAGTCACAGTGGCCTGGCCAAGAAAAGGTGTGGAGAAGAAGAGATGTGAAGACAAATCAAAATTCAATGAGAAATGTTTCCTCATGCACAGCAGAAAGACTGCAGGGAAGAGAGAGGATAAAGCCCAGAACATTTATATACCATTGATATCAGAACCCCAAACAGACATAACCCACAGCCACAAGTCAGGAGTTTATACAGGTATTTTATCTTCTGCCTGAGCCTGAAATACTTCAGACCAAACATACACATTTTACAGGGTACAATTAAACTCTGCTGTCCTTACCACCCTTCTGCAGAGGAAAACCAAAGCCTGCCAAGATCGCTTTTGCTTCATCATTTCCTTTCTTACTGCACCACTAAACTAAACCAGCACAGTAACAACATTCAGAGAGATCTGTGTTTATTTCCCTTTACTGTGTAGGGCGCAGTCCAGCCAGAAAAATGACAATTATTTCCTACAATTATTACCACATTTCACGCCCTTTCCTCTGGGTTATGAGAAGCAGCACCCCTTCCTCGACAACACCTACAGTGGGCTTCCTTCCTCACCAGAAATCTGCTGATGGCATCACCTTTAAGGGTTTTTCACTCTGTCCACTCCCATTCCATAAAGAAATAGAGTTTCATTTTCTACCAGAAACAACTCAGTCCTCAATTCCATCAGAAGAAAAGAATTTCCTTGGCTCTTGTTAAAAAAAAATAAAAACAATTAAAAAATCTCATTTACACAATTATTGCCTCATTCAGAAGAAAAATTTGGTTCTTTAAAGCATCACTAATTTCTGGCACAAGGCCCTATCTGGCCCATCACAAGTAACACAAGGCTGTCTGTTTTCCTGTACAGGGGACTGTTCTGCATGTCTTCTGCAAGGACTACTTTGGTTTATCTTCCTCACCATTACTGGATTCTACAATACCATTCCCTTGATGACACTACCAGTTACTTTGAAAAGGGTGGTCATTTTATCCCTACAAACAAACTCCATCACTCCAAATGCACTAATTTAGACAGAAGGGATTTCCCAGTCTCTTGGTGCAATTCTGAACTGGCTTAGTTGCAGATCCTCCATGGGTGTACAAACAGCCAGAGAGCACTAGCTCTCCATCAACATACCTGTCAAATTCACTCCAAAAAAATGCCATAACAGTAGAAGCACATGCAACAAGGTCTTCAACTTTATTTTCATTTTGTAGATGAAGAAGATTGAAACAAAAACATGGTTTGTTTTCCTGAGGCCTGAAGAGTCAATCACAACTCACAAGGAAAAATATGATCTGTGTGAGAGTCTAAAACAAAATACTTTAAATGAAATAGCCATGCTTTGCAGGTGACATTTAAATTCCATGCACCTTGTCACCTCTCTGTATGGGAAAACAAATAATTTTATAGGAGGAAAATGCTTTATCCCATTTTGACAGAAACATCCTGTGCATTAATGGGAGTGATTTGAGGAGAGTTTGCAGAAGTTTGCACCAAAGGGCAAGAAACCTCTTCAAATGAAAGTGCAAAATGAAGGTTTTGGAACCAAAAATCTCCTTTTTCAGTACAAAGGTAGTCTGATAGCTAGAAGACACTTAGAGGCACATCTTTGCCAGACACTTCCCATCCACAGGCCCAAACACATCCTGCCTTGGATCCAGCTTCAGCTTCCTGACCTATCTCCTTTTCCTCCTTTCCTGGTAACACTCTTTTAATAAGAACTGAGATAAAATAGCTAAATGGCCATTAGCAGGCTAATAAGCACAACACACCTACATGCCTAATTTCAGAAGATTACCTCAAGCACTCCTTGTTGAGCTGAAACTGCTCACAGGACTGTGGGATCAGCACTTAAAACACAATATGTGTATTTTGCAGAAGTAAGGTCCTGTATCATTTTTAAACAAGGTCATGGGAGAAAAATACAACTATTTCTTAGCCTTCTTTACCTGTCAGGTAGGTTCAAAACACAGCCCAGCTTGACAGCAGCACACCACCCTGCATTCTTCACTGGGATAATTACACCCATAATAGCTGACCCTCTGTTCTGCACTGCATCAAAGAGGTTTACCTTTTGTAACATAAACCCAAGAAATAGCTTAGAGCAAAATGAGTTAGGCTTTACCAGTCATCCAGCAAGACACACATACCTTCACTTCCACAAGGTGACTAATAAGCTGGACAAAGCCATTACAGAATCACAGAATCAATTAGATTGGAAAAGACCTCCAAGATCAAGTCCAGCCTATGAGAGAAGCAAGAAAGAGGGTGAAACCAGTACATTTATGTAGTCTAATGCAAGTGAAGATGCAGGCTGGAGTGCTGCTTTGTAATAAAGTTTAACCATAGCAAAGATAAAGACCTGATTTTACAACATTCTGTCACTATTGTAGATGCAGAGAGCAAGTACCATAATGCCAACAGAACACCACAGGGATAAATTCACCAAAACATGCAGAAAAGTGACCTCACAAAATGGCAAGGAAACCTACTGGATTCCACACTCATACATCTTACCTCATCTGGGCTTTTAAATGGAGAAGAATAGTTTGGAAGAAGAGAAGAATGGGAATCCAAAATGCAGAGATAAAACTCACCTCCCAAGAAGCCACTCTTGCCTACTCTATTCACATTTTGATCAGTAAATACTCAGTAAATATCACATGATGCTTACAGATTACTTCTAAATCTTCCAGACAGAGAGTCTTTTTGACATCCTGCTTACACAAAGGTCAAAGCCCTGAAACTCCAGCCACATTTAGGGCATACTGCCACCACCACAGCCCAATATACACATGTACATGTACAAGACCTACAGGATGACTTACATTGGATTTCTTCTCAAAATGAATCTATAACCCAGATGTTCTCTTCACTTCTACTATTTCTGTCCCATTTCTTTCTTTCCATTCTCTCTTCCCTCTGTTCTCCGTAAGACTAACACCAGATATAACACATACAGTGATCATGTCTCTTGGCCACCAATCTGGTTGGCTGGGCCAGCCAGATCATACAAAGGACTAAGCCCTGATATTAGGATTTGCTTCTGAAAGTTCTAGTTTTCTTAAGCTTGAAGACTAGATTCATGGTCTCAACTGCAGTTGCAGCATAAATTCTCCTTAATATACAATCTTACTTTGTGTTTGCAGGTATCAGTGCAATAAATGTTCTGTCACCAATCTGTTTGGTGCACTGCCCAGCAGATTGAAGCATAAGGGAGTGGTTATCCCAAAGCATCCACGGGATTTAAAGATTTCTCCTAGGATCTAGCATTTCACAAGGTACCTTGCCACTGTAGGACTTGGTCTGGCTGAGCCACACTAGCAGGTATAAGTAAAGATTTTTAGGCAAATATTCAATAATGCTGAAACCACTGCAGCAAGGAAAAACTACTGCAAATGACCAAACATTCCAAAATTTCTTCGTTCTCCTCAGTCTGTGACACCAACATTGGCAAGCCTTGTTCCTAAAGCTGTTATCAGTCTGTCTTGCACACAAGCACAGTGAATAAGAATGCAGTCCCTAACATGCTTAACTTCCCCTCTCACTACCCTAACAAATTGCCAAAACCCAACATGGGCTGGACCTTGCTCCCCAATCTGTGGAAGTGAGTTCTTCCTCTGTCTCCAACATACCTGGCATTTTCAGACATGCATGGCTCAGCTGTTTGTTTTTTCTAGGGCTGGCAAACCAAACAAATTTTAGGGGATACCCCATTATAGGTTGTGTCTTCTCTAGGTAAGTCCCAGGAGCACATTGACAAGCTCTTGCTTCAGCTCAGTGCATCCTGTTCAACCAGTCCTTGAGCAAATTTGGTCAGAGGAAGATTTCCAAGTAACTGCTTCTCAAACTATCACATGAGATGGTATAAGAAAGGCCTCTCTCAAGTGAGCATCTTGCTGATCGGAAATACATTACTTAGAGAGAGTCCAGCTACTTCTGTCCTTCCTACAACATGTTGCATACATCATCATACAAAAGCCAAAATTGGGCAGTCATTCTTACTGGCTGACTCAATCTTAAAGAGTGACACCAATAGAAAAAAAGCCCTCTGTGACTGTTTCATGCTATGTCATTTGCCATGCTGAATTGTTCCAGCAGGAAAATTTTTTAAAAAACAAAACAAACCTCACCAAAAAAAACCCCAAAAAACCACAAAAAACAAAAAACAAAAACCACAAAAAAACAAACAAACAAACAAACAAACAAAAAACTAAGAAGCTATCAGAAATGAGCAAAAATCCTAAATGAGTCCCTGTGTGAGATCCTGTATTCCACAGAAGTTCAGCAAGTTTACTTTTAATTGTCAAATAGTTTCACATCACACAGGTAGCAATAAAGTGTTTTTTTCTTGTATTGGAGGTGTTAATGAACTGCTATCCTTGTCTTGCTCATGCTATTCAACAGGTGTGACAAAAGTATTCTCTGCACTTCCCTAGATTTGCATGTTACTTCACATATTTGTACCTCATGGTCATGCTACCGAAAATATTCACATGAGTAAATACAACAGTCATTTTAAGTATCCGTATGAAGAGGCATTTCATTTCCTCTTTTGGCATTTGAAGAGATCAGGACCCAAAAACCACTAATGTGCTGAACTCAGTTTGTTCCAAGCTCAGCATTTTTAAAGAAAACAGCCCATTTTGAAATCAATACTGTAGCAAATATATCCTTTTGTAAGGAGCCCCTGACACCAAGAACCCCTGGCTCCATGTAGGCCCTTACAACCCTATAATGAGCTCCTGGGAGGTCCCCAGGTTTTTCTTTCAGCAACGAGGGCAAATTCCTTAAACTCACTTTTCTGGTCCTTGAAGCAAATTACCAGACTAAGAAAATGATGCGTCTGTAAAAGTGGAAGGAAGATCGTATAATAGGCGGCATACCAGTGCACTGACCCCCTTCAACCCACAATGGGAACTCAAACCAGCATTTCCAGGCTGGCATATTCTGCTCCATGCACCCATGCTTTGGTTTTCATCGAGGAGGGGCCCCTGAATCCTGTGGCTACTGCCCAGCTCTGAGCCAAGTCAAACTCACGCGGCTCTGAGACCAGGTGCTTCCCCTGGCCCTTGAGACTCGCTGGCCACCGGCACAACACAGAGCAGAAAAGGGAGCATGTCCACACACAGCTCCCATGAACTCTGCTGAGAGCCACCTGTGGCTACAAAAGCTCCAAATTAGTCACAAGGAGAGCCAGGAATGGCCTGGCAGCACACAAAGAAGTTCTAGTCTATGCCAAATTTTTCTTCTGTGACTGTATCCATTTGCTTTTGAAGAGAAATGTTTCAGGTTTGGGAAGGGAAAGGCTGTTATGTTGTTTGGGTTTTTTACAAGAAATCTTTCATGTAAGATATGGAAGATACAAAACGTCTAACACATTGCTTATTCATTGTTTTATTATGTTTTCTGAAAATACAGCTCTTTTGTTTGTTTCAGACTTACTTCCTAAAATTTAATTTGATGCTCCCAAATCCTTACATCAGGGGAAAACAAACAAACAAATAAACAGAAAAACATAATTGCTCAATTAATTTTCTCCCAGGATTCATAATTCAGTCAGCTTCCACAATAGGGCTGCTACATGCAACAATGATTCTCCAAATCTCAAGAATACCTGTCCTTACATCTTTTCTAATTTTCTGGCTTTTCTTAATTGGTATTCTACCACCTTCCATTTTATTACTTATTTCTTAAACCATCAGTTTGCTGGAAAAAAACTTCTAAGTATACATCAAGTTCTAACCAAACTGGCAAAACACTAAGTTTCAAAAATCAAAGAGGAAGCTTAAGTTCCTGCCTTTGTTCTATTTATTTCTATTCCATTTATCTTTTTGTTATCAACTTGAGTATGTTCTCAAATATTTTCCTATTCTTTAGACATAAAATGTCCAAGTATTTTGCTGCCTAAAGAAGGCTGAGCAAAAACCTTTGGTCCTGTTGTCTGGTCACCTAGAATAAATACTAGAACTCCTCAATGGAAAAGCTGTTGACCTTCAAAGAAAAAAATAAACCTAACTAGTTATGAAGGTGATTCACACCCTTGCCTTTAAATATACCCTAACAAACATGCTCTTAAAAGGAAAAAAGACTGTGTTTGTTTAACTGTGTTTGTTGTGCATCTGCATTCTCAGCATTGTCCAGTCATCAGCATGAACTCCTGGTCACAAGTGCCCAGAGTGTGGGTGCCCAGGCCACCACCACAAATAATAACAGACAACCTGACATCCAACACAAACATGAGATGGGTAAGGAAGTTATTTAAATGAGTGCCAAGTGGACTGAAAGAAGGAAATACAAACTACATCAATAATAATCCCTTTAACACAATATCTATATTTCCCCTTCTTGTTTATAATGCACAGTAATAAATTTTGCAAATTTCCAAAAAACAGAATTATACTTTCACTTTCAAGAAGTCAGGAGCTAACAGTGTGAGATATCTTGTCCATACACTGCCAGCTATTCAGAAAAAAAAAAGTATCATCTAACGAAAACAAAACACAGACTCCTATATAATAAATTCAGGCATGCCCTTACCAACGTATTAGTCAGCCAGGCAGCTCTGGGTTCTACATTTAGAAATGTAGAAAATCTTGTATATATTTGCCTGGGCTTGCAAATGCCACTATATCACATTTCTAGCAATGCTTTGGGCAGTGTATTTTGTATGAGATGCACCATCAGAAAGGGCTTAAAATCTTGCTCAGTTGGCAGCAAACTTTGCTTGCACATATAAACTTCTCAATTGTCTAACTGTAAAACAGAGTAACTAGGACACATGAGCAGAGAATTCCTTGATTTTGTTCCACTGTCCCTTCTACAGTTCACTGAAAACAGCCACTTACAGCACCACAAAGAAAGCTACAGTGCTTTTTGTGCAAAAGATAATAGAAAAGCGAGGAAATTGATATTAAAGAAAGAATCAGACAAAGTGCAAAGTCTACGTTTCATATATTCTTTTTCTCCTGTGTTCCTCTTAGCTTGAGGCATCTCTACTTCTCATTTCACTGAAAATACCTTCTACTATCAGTAGGAAATTCCCACTGGTGGAAATAAAAGTTGGATCTTTCAGGTAAGACAGGATGGGAAGGTCTATAGTTTCCAAGCCTGCCTCTTCCAATAACCCACCAGGGTTTAAGGAACAGCTTCTAAAACCACAAGGGTCACCCATCTACTTTGCTTCTTCTTTTAGCAAGACCCTTTTCAGATCTGCTGTGGTGCCAATACCCAAATCCACTGACCAGGCACACTGAACACAGCCAGTCTCACCAGGAGCAGATTAATAGATCTGTTGTATTACAAATTCTAGCAGATTAGCCAAAATGCTCACAAATTTGGTATGTTCTCTGTGGGTTTACTGATGTTACCATGAGAAAATATATATCTAGGGTATTTTTCTTTCTTTCTTTCTCTGCAAGTCAATGAACCACATTTTCACAGCCCAAAGGGTATTTGTCAGACTGCAGAAACACTAAAAAAGTGGATGAAAAGTATGAATCGTCTATGTGTCCTCCCTCCCCTCTAATCTGAGACCAACTTCAGGGCCTGCAGCCTCCATTAAGTGCTTTCTGGTACAACTCAGGGAAAAATAAAGTAAGGAGATAAGAAGGAAATGTTGTCTAAGAGTACTTTGAGAGTCTAAACTCTGATGAAAAATATGATTTAATGAGCTGAGTAAAATGACTGCGGTTGCACAGGCAGCCAGTCAACTGCAGACAGAAAAGTCACAAAATAAGTGGGAAAATGAGGTTATGAGAGGAAGAAAAAGCACTCAATGATTTGTTTTCCATACCTTCCGGTCACCATGTCATGACAACCTAACTTTTCAGCATTTAAAACTGAAGAAAGGGCAGGGTTACTGGACATTTCAAAAGATCTATCAAGTTTACCTAAAGGAGCTCTTGCTGGGACTTTAAAAAAAAGTTTAAACCATGGATTAAGTGATTCAAAAAAGAAAGTCTTTCCCAAAACAAGCAGGGTAAGAAAAGCTCCTATAAAAAGCTACCGGCAACTGTAGATCTGTCAATCACCTCAAGGATCTGTCAAAACACAGAAATATATCTGAGGCAGCCTGGGGAAGGAGGAGTTACGCTTCTGTTTTTTTTTCAGACAAACACATTTCAACTAAAGGCAACAGCTGCCTAATCTTGTTCAGAGCTGTGCATTCAAAAAGGTATTCCATTTGCCTCCAGAAATCCAGTGTCCAAACAGTGTGGGTGGAAGAGACAGCCAGACAGCCCTGGATGCTCCCGAGTCCCCCATTACGCAGAGCAACTGGAGGCAGAAAGACCAGGGGAACCTGTTAGGCAGGAGCCAAGGTTCCAAAGGACCTGTCCATGGCAAAATATGTGGGAATTGGGGAAATCACCCACAAGATCCACCAGAACTGCTGTGGGCTGCTGCTGTCTTCAGCAGGGCATTAAGGGTTAGACAATGGGAACAATTTACCCAATGTCATGGCTGTTAGCAGGAGGTCACACCAGAGACCCATGGAGGTTTCTTCCTACAAAAATTACCTTGTGATTCCACACAAATTTGTTTGAAGACTATAATCCAGTGAAGATAAGGCAGCAAGTCCACAGTAATTTATCCTGAACTCTCTTTTCCTGTCTCTCCACTCCAGGTTAGGTTTTTGCCTTTGAGATGGCTCATTGTGGGCTCCCGTGTCAGAGCAAAGGCTGTGTGACCTCCTTGGTGCTGACCCACACCAGCTCAAATCACTGCAGCAGTGCAGGTACAGAGGGAAGTTCAGTTCCTGCTAAGTATAGGGAGGGCTACACTACTGCAGTCAAACATCTGGAAATGGACGTGTACACCTTACTCAATGAAGTATAAACAGAAAGAAAAAAGGCAAGTTAGGGACAGCACTGGCACAGATTGACTCAAGCACTTCCCACACCTACCCCAGTACGTCCCAGTTTGTTTTCTCAACCCCATTTTTCCCACATTGTTTGGCATCATGCCTTGCCTTAACCATCTCACGTTTTTAAGTATCAACAACATGCCTTTTACAAAACACATGGTCTGACTTCAAAGCATAGTATCACTATATCCATTCCAAGAGCCAACTTTTGAAGGCTCAGCCCCAGCTAGCACCAAATGCAGCCAGTGAAATTTCTGGAGCCATCAGGAGAGATGAGATGTCTCCAAAGAAGCTGGATTTTGTAGAAGCAGGCACAGCAGAGCCAACAGAAGAATGATGATGCTGCAAGCAGTGAGGCAGGTAGGCTGAGACTGAGATGGGACAGGCTGTTCAGGGCACTTTATCAGATGGTGTGATCCTGGCACAAAGCCATTGCTGGAGAAGATGACAAGAGCTTGCATGCTGGCATGAGCTTTTAAGTAGAGAGATAACATTGAGAAAAGGTCAGTCATGGATAAAGGCAAAAGTCACACTTGCTAAGTTCACAGAAAAAGAAATTCAAAAGGCAGGAAGCAAAAAGCTCTGAGGAATTCACTGCAATAGCTCAGTTTGTAAAGGACAGTTACTGTATCCCAGCACTGCAGTCTGGATAAGCCCGAGCTGGCTTTAATCTAGGAACTCAAGTCTCTTACTGCAGCAGCTCATCACAGGCACCATGAGCAGCAAGGGGAGTTAGATGCTGCTGAAAACTATAATTATTGCTGGAGTTGAAGAATGCAAACCACACCTGAACTGGCTACTTCAAAACTAACTCAGATATATTTATGTTCAGTTGAAACACATGCAGGAAAAATCAAGGAGCCCAAAGCTGAAAGAAACCTTAGTTGTCTTGCAAAAGCACTGAGACCTGTGGTTTCAGGAAGGGAAAAGAAAGATACCCCACAAGACACCACTTCTCTTTTCATCTCTGCTTTTCCAGGACAAGAGTAGCTCACTACCACAGATGTCCTTCTGGGCATTGCCATGGACATGAGAGACCTGACAGACAAACCTTAAAAGGACTGCACTGACAAACCTGCCTCAGTAGAAGATGCAGAGATGCCTTGAGGGGCAAATTTCATCTTCTCTTACCACAATTAGGAAAGAACAAGCCTGCAAGAAAACAATTGCAGTACTAAAAGCTACAGCTACTTGTCACACAAGAATCACTATCTTTCAGTTTATTAAAAGAAATACCATATAAACCATGAGAGGCTCCAGTTCCCTTCTGTGCAGTCACAGCTAGTGTTTACATGTCTTGTACTCTTGGTACATGTCTCCTCTTACACCTATTGACCCACTGGGCCCTGCTCTCATTTTATTAGTTAACAACTGAAGCAAATAAAGCAAGGATAGCCATTTATGAACTATTACATATTTATGGCTCCAGATTGAAGCCAAACATATATCTAAGTATCTTCAATTGCAAACTCGCTGCAGCTCTACTAAAGCCTTAAAGAGTTATGCATGCAACTCATACATGGAGCAGACTGAAGACTGCCACAAAAAGTAATTACTATTGCCCAAGTGGTGAGAAAATGGGTAAAGCAAATCCAGGCAGGTTTTGAGCAAGAATCCTTTGCCTGGCTGCCTATTTACAGATTACCTCTCATTCACAAGTAACCTCGTATGTGTGTATTATTATATAAGGTTTTGCACTGTGAGAGCACCTAAGGACTTTAGCCCCAGCTCAGCACTGCAGTGCCCAGCACATCAATGTGACAGAGCCACCAAGTTCTCTGTCCCAAAAGACTTGTGCTCTCAAACACAAGGCAAGGAACAATACTTGGACTGAGCTTTCCATCCTACAGTCATCAAATTCCCAGCCATCTCTGCTGTTCCAAAACTTACCACCACAGGTATCCTTGAAGAAAAGACAATGAGGAAAATGTGTAGAGGCTGAGGGTAACTGTCACAGGTAATAAATTGTGAAGTATTTGAAGGGAAAGTTTGGTAATTCTGCAGCATTCTGGTAGGGGACCACAAGTTCAGCTGTGTAGTTACCTATACACTGAAGTGTAAAATGCTAAGGGTTGGTGAGATCAGGAGTTCTCAACTTGGGGTCTGCAGGTCCCCAAGG
This sequence comes from Cisticola juncidis, assembly GCA_013400215.1. Classification (NCBI taxonomy): domain Eukaryota; kingdom Metazoa; phylum Chordata; class Aves; order Passeriformes; family Cisticolidae; genus Cisticola; species Cisticola juncidis. The sequence goes on along the minus strand of VXBR01009984.1, from coordinate 55,961 downwards.
GATTTATTTGTACTCTTTTCCAAACAGTTCACAAAAAGATAAAAATTAAAAGCACCGCTTACATCTGTTGTATTTTCACTGGAAACTCGGCAATTTGCAAACAAAAGAAAGGTGAGGATAATCACACAAGTGGATTGTTACTCACCAGGACAGGAAGCAGCATAAATGACCCAAATGGGTATGCAAGCCACTAAGCAGAAGTGCTCCCAGCACAAAAAGAAGGGGAAAATTGAAATAACTCATCCCAGTTGTTAAATATTGTTCTAAGTAGTGGGAAAAGTTCTGTCAAAATTATTTCCTTTTTACCCCAGTCACTCATCACAAAAATCAACACTGAAGACTGTAGCTGACTTTTCTTCCATCTCACCAGATGATTGGTGTCTAGTGGTTCCCAACAGACAGGATATGTTTCAGGCTTTCTCTCAACACAAACATTGAAGAGACTGGAAAGATATCACTGGGATTAATTTAAGTAACCATTGAATCCTGAAGCCAAATTATTATCTGAGCAGAAAAATTGAAAAGACTCATATGCTGGCACACAGATGAATCTGCTTTCCCCCTTTAAGAACAAATATGTCACTGAATGAGACTAGTTATTGACAGAGAAAAGCAGAACAATGATAGATGTAGTGATTCTGACACTAAAACATTTTACAGTTATACTGCACTTGAAAGGCAGCCAAGAAGCAAGTCCCTGCAGACCTTCCAACAGCTATTTGGCATCAGCTTCACTGAGGAGCTCTATCCATACACCTCTAGCAAAGACAAACTAACGACAGAAAAATACCTTGGAAACAAAAGCAAAAACCTTGAATTAATAAGAAATCTATAAGTTAAAGGCTACAAGCTACTGCCATACATAAAAAATGACAAGACGATAGCCACTAATTCCTACCCAAGGAAAGAAATCAAAATGATTGTAGGTCAGGTTGCCTACTTTATGTGACTTTATCTCTATTGACAGAGAATTAAGACTTCCTCTTCACACTTTTATTGAAATATTAATTAATACTTCTGCTTTATATTTTCTTGAAGTCACCTACAAAAGCTGGGGAAGTTCATCTACTCTTTATTTCTCAGAGTACAATAGAGAGCAAAATAAAAATGAATACTAGTCAGATTCCTAAATTTAATTCTCAAAGGACTCCTGGTTTAGACACAGATGACCCACTCTCGGATTAACCAGGAAGAGAGTCCTCTGGCAAATCTCTTACCAACAGTCAGGCAAATGCAAGAATATATGGCGTGCCTGTATTCAAAAATGTGAGTCCTCCCACTAGACTCAAACTTAACTTACTACAACCACATGTGGGTATCTGTACCTTGTTGAATAAAGACCACTCAAAATAATGGAAAACTTCTGTTCGTAGAGCACTTAAAACACTATATACACCCTCACACATATGTCTATATCAAGTAAGTCCAGCTGAAAATTGCCCTGATCTTTCAGCAGGGAATACTTAAGCACACAATATTTCTTTGAGAAATGTTGCAAAGCTTCATGGCCCTATAAGTCCTGTGTTCTTCCATTCCCATGTTGCAGACACGTCCCAATCTCCTTAAAGATGGAGATATCACGTAGCTGGACCTCCTAAGAAAATGCATTAAGTACAATTAAAATCTTGACTTTTCATAAAAACAGACCTGACACCTATCAGCCTTGCCTCCTGACCACATGAAGCACTATGTCCAAGTCACGTGTTCATTTCACTAAAAGGCTGGCTGGCTTCCCTTCTCCTCTGGTCTCCAACTCTTTCCAGACTTCCATATTCATAAAGGAGGATTCCCCACAAAGCTGATATGTGGTCTGAAGACAACTGTTTGAAAAATAAACTTTTTTTCTAGAACATCTAAGATGGCAGAGATTTGGAATTATTTTTCTTCTCCCTGATTTTGTCAACTCTTTAGCCTTTTGTGGCTTTTCTTCTCTGCAGCTTCTCAAAAAACTATAATTTTCCCTCAAGCTGCCTAGGATTTTTCAATCAGTAACACAAATAAGATATTTCTTTCTAGCCAATAGGATAATTGTGATAAACCAGCAATGATGGCAGCAAAGTCTAGTGTCTTCAAAGCTTTTTCCCTCCCCATTTCAGGGACAGTGGATGAATGTGCTCCCTTTAAATTCTTTTATCTATGATTAAACCAGGGAAAAAAATCCTTCCCCCTTTTATAGTTTCAGTAATCCCTTCTGCTAATAATGACTACTGTGTTAGATACTGTATTTGTTTTAAAATAGATCTTAAAATCCTGGTTTTCAACTGATTAACCCACCTTGTGAGCATGTGACCTATTAGGACATCTCTACAGCCCAGGTGATCTGCTGACTCCCCACAGCTGGACCAGGGCCACTCAGGCGATATCAGGCATCTTTAAACATCTGCTCAGATTCATCCATCTGTCCATATTTTTCTCCTTCTTTGAGCCATATAAGCACTGAGTAAGGGGTAGTCCACTAGGACCCTTTCCTCTACTCTCCTTCCTGCTGCTGAGAATGCTTCACCCTCTGCTTTGCGCTCTCAAGATTGCCCACATCAGCCTGGACCAACCCACTGGACAGGAACTACTTGCAAAGCCTTACCAGGAGGAGCAGGCACATCATTCAACCATCCCACCAAGTGGATGGCAATTTTCACGTGGGTGCTGACCTGCTCCTGACTTCACAAGCCAGAGCATCTCAACAGCACCCTCAGATTTAGCAATGTTACATGTTTCCCTGAGCAGAGACGTGGAGACAAAGGAGGCCCTTCAGGGAAACCCAAAGAAAACACTCGGCTTTCTCTTAATGCCAGCTATTGTTATTTCATCTGTCGGTGAAAAGGGAACTTGTTTGGGCAGTAGCCCTGCAATATGCACAAGCAGGAGAGCAAATATTTAATGCTGGTCTGCCAGAGTGGGAGTCAAAGGCATAGTCCAGTTCCACACATGCTGAAGGGTGGCTGGAAGGCTCAAGGGCATGAAAAGGACTACTGGCATCCAAAAACCACATGGTGAATCGTTTGAGTAAAACACCTCCCCTAAAAGAAGATCAATTAAAAAAACACACAAAAAACCCCAACCCTCAAAAAAAAAATCCAACCCCTACCCCTAAAACTATAAAAAAGCCCCACCAAACATACAGAAGTTCACTGCAGCATCACATGGAGCTTATAGGACTTTAGTTACTTCTTTAGAATTCAAACACAGTAAATTAACAGGCAATGATAAACCTTATTTATGTCAAGCTGATCTCTTTGCAAAGGGACATAAATAATAAATTGTATGTACTGCTATTGGCATAGTTTCAGGACTCTGTAACTTCCTGCACCCAAAGATACTGTTTAACACAAGGAAAGTAGACATGATATATTTATTAGGCCGTTAAGCCTTTCTCCCAACAACGTGGAGAAAGGCTGCTGCATCTAAAAATTTCTTTCTTCCGTATTCTTTGCATATAGAAAGATATTCATGGATATTATCACCAAAGTGGAAAACACAACTATAATCTGAAAAAGTGAATATTAATTTTTCTTCTTTAGCTAAAAGTTTTCCTAGACTTGCGATAGGTCTTTCTTAAAGAACAACAACAACAACAAAGTCTGCATTTTTAGAAAAGAAATACTCATTTTTCAGCCCCTCAATAATATCTAAGACTCTGCTGCCAGATCTCAAATATACTTGTAGCACCCAGCTTGTTCTAATGCTAATAATACATTGCAAGTTTTACAGCTCCAGTGAAAACATGGTCCTTGTAGTTCTGCTCCTTCCCAGGAGCCTCTGAACACTCTTGCAGCACATGCAACTGCAAGGCACCAGATAAGCAAGAGTTACTGGAGCTGCAGTTATGATGGGGATGGACACAGCAATGAACTGCCCTGCTACCAATGCGGGAGCTGAAACACTTGCTCAGCCATAGACCAGCGCCAGCACATACCTTTAATCCCCTTCTGCTGGCACCACAAGGAAGAAACAGCCTGCCCCATGGCCAGCCCAGTCCTACAGGCCACTGTGGTTTAGGCCACGTAATTGTGAAAGCCACTGCATCACCATGCAAGAGTCCATTCCGCTCTCCCAGTGGGATCCCCCATACTCGGGCCAGCAATGCGTCCTTCAGCATTCTCATCCCCCTCTAAAGACATGCACGAGCCAGCATATGTACCCATATGTACCCTCTGAAGCACTAACAGTTACCAGAAATTGCTTTAAAACTAAAGCTTCGGGAATATACCAAACCAAGCTCTTTGGGTAGAAGCATTTTACACAGTATACTGATTCTGTAAAGAAACAAATTTGGAGTTGTTTCCCAGAGCTCAAGTGAACTGGTTTGCACTTCTAAAAGAGCAATCTTTGATACACCTGCATGATTATTAATTATCTGATGGTGGAATTCAGGGTTAAGCTAAGAGGCTGCTGTGTTTTGCTCCAACTTCTGCTATTTTGGTACCCCATCCTGTCCTCATGTGCAAGAACAACAACAAAGTCTCCTATTACATGGATTAGAATTATATTCAGGTCCACAAAATACATTACAGAAGTCATTACTCTGTGCATTAATTTACTGCACAGAATATTAACTTGCTTTCTTAAGAAAACCAAATATAGCTTAATAAATGCTGATGGTAATATTACACCATTGCTTTTCTGTTACAGGAAAATAATGCAACAAGAAGAACCCCTATTCAGATTCCCTGGATAGTTATTGACCTTTGAAGGTATGCTCAATTACTACTGTGGCTCAGAACAGGACCCCAATTTAAAAAGGAGGCATGAAAACCTGCTCAAATATCAACATGAAAACACCTTGTTTCATCAAAATGTATGTGTCTGTACATTCTTTACATTCAGATACTTCTCATCACAGGTCTCAGGTGAAATTCCAGGTCATAAATAGAGGGATCAAGTACAGCAGACAGAGGAAGGCATGTTTACATACTAGATGAAGGGATTTTATTACAAGAATGTGATATCCTTAAAAATCTTTCCAGATCTGGCCCACCCAAGGAGCAGCTTCAATATTGGAAACCAGAGACTGCAATAACATTCTCAGCAGTCAACATCATTAGAAAATAATCAAAACATTTATGTTTTTGTATTTAAAACAAAGAAGAAAAAGCTTCGAGACAGCTGTAATTTTCAGAATCCTGTTAAATTTCTGTTATGACAGAAAACTATTAAGATGTTCCTTCCATCTTCACATTTCAGAGTCTCAGTTCTGCAGAGGAAACCATGATCTGGTTGCAGTTTTTATTTTCCCTGAGAACTTCAGGCTTTCCTTGACTACCAAAAGAAAACAGAAGCCTGCCTATCATGTTTGCCATAGCCAAAGGAAGGAGTGATGTTGCTTGGGAAGCAGCTTTTGATGCCATGACTTTTGGAGGATGCCCCATCCACCTGGGTTGCAACTTTTTTGCTACGCTCTCCAAAAGAGTGTCTAAAATGCAGACAAGGATGTGCTAATGCTTTGGCACATTCTGTTGGGGGACAAGCTGTGATTCTCCTGGCCTGCAGAAAGGAGATTTACAATCCAAAATCATGGCTTGAGGAAACAGCACCAGAATTACTGGAAGAGAGCACCAACTTTGTTATCATAGCCTTTACAAAAGAGCTGGAAAAAAGCCCAGGGCCAGTAGTGTTTTCAGACACAGTTGACCCTTCCTAGCACCTTTCTCTGTGCACTAAATGCACATTTCTCCAGGCTCAGAAGCTGGAACACCTCTCTCATAGAGACAGACTGAGAAGACTCTGAAGAGGTCTTCCAGTATCTAAAGGAGGCCTGCAAGAGAGCTGGAAAAGAGACTTTTCACAAGGGCATGTAGTGATAGGACAAGGGGAATGGCCTTAAATTGAAATACATAGCATAGATACTAGGACAAAATTCTTTACTGTGAGGGTGGTAAGGTGCTGGAACAGGTTGTCAAAAGAAGCTATGAGTTTCTCATCCTTGGAAGCACTTAAAGCCAGGTTGCATGGAGCTCTGAGCAACCTGGTCTAGTGGAAGGTTCCCTGGCCATGGCACAGGGGTTGGAATGAGATTATTAAGGTCCCTTCCAACTCAAGCCTTCTTTGAATCAAAACTCATTCAAAGAAAATTTTAAACTGAGGCAACAGGCATAAAAGGTCTGTACTTTGTCAACTAAAATCACTAGAGTTTGGTAAGTAAAGTATTTAACAACATGCCTCTTTAAGTAAAGTATTTAACAACATGCCTCTTATTAGCAAATTACAAAGATGGACAAAAGGGGAAACACAACTGAGTTTTCATGCCACAAAATGGTAAAAATGAGTGAGCAGGATGGAGGTGCCTGTGACTAGCAGCTCCACGGTTATCCATTGCATGGCCCCTGGACACCTCATTCACTTCAGTCTTCTTAAATCCAAAAATGACCATGTAAAAGAGTGGGACAGATGGAAAGGTAATTTAGTGACTGGTCTGGTGGCACACGATGCTGGCAGCCCAGGAGCCCACTTAAGTGCTGGGAATAACACCTGACAAGGGTTTCATTCAGTGCATACCCACTCTGCTGCTCCCTGGCAAAGACAAGGGCCCTTTGAGGAAGGGAACGAGGAGCATTTCATTAAAGACCAGACCCTCATGCACAAACAAAGAGAGGGAGAGAGTGAGAGATCTCTTGCTTTGTCAAAGCCCCATGACCAAGGGCTGCTCTCAGCCACCATGGTTCCCTTACAGCACTGCTTTTCACATAGAGCATGCACTTAACTTGCAAGGCTGCATGACTTATTTGCCACCGGAAAAGATGCTTTCCTGTACAATGGTGTTCTTTGTGGGGAGGAAGGAGGTGGGGAGACAGTATTAGCTGGCTATTAACCTTATAAATCCTTCCCTTGACTTGCACAATGAATACCACAGATCTGTGTATTTGACTTTGCTTGTTCAAGAGAAGCTGCTTTGAGTGAAAAAATTAAATTAAACAGGCCATATCTTTCCCTCCCTTGTGTTCTTTTTACTTTCACAATATATTTTTGATGACTAGCACTAGCCTTGCAGGCCATCCACAGTTTTCTTTAAAGAGAAGAAAGCAATTCTGACTCTAAGACTTCATTCCCACAACACAAGCACAAACCACATACTGAGAAATCAGGCACTTTATATGCAGTCCATACTCATTTAGCTCTTGTCTCTGTCTCCCCAGCCTCTGAAAGCTGCTTTTACAAATTACATTAAAGGCCCAACCCAACACTTTTGAGCAGTGAAGTTCTTTAGTCAGAGTTGGAAGTAAATTCAAAAGCACTTCAGCCTTGCCATAAGCTTAAGCTTACCCTTTTTTGTTTTCAGGCTGCACTATCCACCTCACAGATACAAAAAGTGCTTAGTGAATCTCTAACTGGCTCTAGGTTGGAGTGGTAGAGAAGGAGGAAAAAACTGTCACTTAAATCCACTGAATTTCCCATGATAATACCACAAGGCATACAAAAGTGTAGTTGAGTATGTGGTAAAGTCATGGGAAGTTTTATTACTATGAAACCTAATGCTCCCTCACTGAAGAGAAACTTTCATTAAATAAAGGAGATAATTAGGAGGAAAAAAAAGGAATTCATGATTTAAAAATGTCTATAGATGAATAACACTTACTGTCCAACAGTCTACACTTCACCATAATCATCCACTAATGACTGCAAAATTTATTGTGACAATTGCTGAACCTAAACTAGTGGGGTGTTAATTTAATTTTTTGGTGGCATGAGAGGATATGGCAGGGAGAGAAAAGAAAGGAAGCACTTAGCTCCAACTCCCAGCGTGGCAAAAAAAGTTTCCCCCCTATGCTTGGCCAAGCAGGAACAATGCACAACAGCCCAGCCTTGCCGACTTTACTGAATTATAACTCCTGCTAGTTAGTTTAATTATTGCACATACATTTCTCAAAACTCCATCTACACATCAGCTTCTAATTGGAGAAATTGTTCTAGGCATGGCCAAAGGGTTATTATAAAGTTTGGTCTCTTCTTTTCAAGCAATCTTTACAAAAGGGCACGGCCCTTCTGCGAAGCGTATGAAAACCTCTCAAAGATGCCCATTGTCCGTGACACAGAAATCAAGAGCAAGAGATACAGAAGAAAGTCTCATCAGGGAGCACAAAAGGTGATGAAGACATGAAAATGAGGTGAAACATCCTGCTACACTGACAGCACCTAGCACAGGAGAGTTGAAAGGCTAAAAAAAATAAATAAATCAGCTTCCAGGACGGCAAATATTAGTGAGTGCAAATAGAAGGTGTGTCAAAAAGAGCAATCTTATTAAAATACTAATGCTCATTAAAGACTTAAGTTGTAAAAGTCTTGCAAAGTTACAAGAGAGCTTCCGAAGACAATGAATTTTATCACTGGACCCACAGATTTGCATAAAGGCTTCCTTGACCCCCTAAATCAACATATTAAGCAAGTGCTGGTTTGCAGATTCTGTTTATTCAAAGACTACTTATATTTCCCAAATTTCCCATCTGCCAACTTAAAAACCTCAATACATCCAACAATTTCCTAATACTCAAATAACTTCGATCACTGCAAAACTGGTCACTGAGCAAGCTTTTATGGTGTAACCATTTAGTTCAAGAAAACTGCCAGGGGTGTAAGTTTAAAAGTCACACATGAATCACTTCATCCCTCATACCCTCCAGCCCTAAGATGTCAGTGCTATAAGCAAATTTCTCATGTGTTTCATATTCTAGCTGTATTTAATTCTAAGGTCTAATTTTATAATTTAAATCTTCAGACACTGGAATCTCATGTGGATTTTAATCCACTCATTTTGTGGCTCAGGTACACCTGCACTGAGCACAATAGGACTGTCCAGTCCCTGTTAACTACAGATTATACTTTTATGAACTTTTCATTATCAAGCCAAGGTGACTTAAAGGTGGGAAGACTATTCAGCAGTGAGTTTCTCCTGCTTTACATTTTTCAATTCCAGCAGCAGAAAACATGCTATGCACACTAGAGGTTTAGTATTCCCTTCTCCTCACCAGCTACTTTTTCCTCCAGGTATTATCTCCACAGCCACCATAACCAGAGCCAAGGCTCTAGACCACAATGAAAAAGAAACACCAGCAATATCAGCAGAGGTTTGAAAGTCAGGCTGCAGCTGTGATGTCTGTGTCATATTAGCACTTAATATAAGGGAAGGGAAGATTTGTCCAAGGCTCCCTACTACCAGTGCATGGAGACTGTGCAGCTGAGGAGACCTTTCTGTCCCTTGTCCCATGCTAGATAGCAGCAGGAGGTTGGGATGCTCCTCCCACACCACCCTGGGACAGGGAGCTGGTTGTTCAGCTACTCCATCCCAGCTGGACTCCAGGGCCAGGTGAGGCAGAAGTCTGTCCCCATCTGTCTGCAAAGAGACAGCCAGCTGAGAAATGAGACAAGAACCGCCCCCACAACTCATCACAGCATTGTCTGGGTATTCCAATGGCCCTGGGGTGCAGACTGACCCCCTGGTCAGTCCCCCCCATGCAGCACCCCCATGCCCAGGCATGGCAACCCCTATTCCCACCACAACATGGGGACTAACAACTGGACCAGAGCAAGAGAAAACAATGTCACTTTCATAAAAGACACTGTGCCACTTTTCCCCCTTGACCTACCAGTTATTTATTAACAGGAGTAAAATATTACTATTCTACAACTCCCAGCAGGCAAGTTTTCCTATCAGCCTAAGATACCAACCACATTTTTTAAAGCTGAAAAGCATTCAGACTTTTTCCTTTTGTCTGTGTTATTTGCTGCTTTAATGAAACAAGGTAGATGACGAAGTGTGAGAGAGTTCCTCAATAAGTCACAGCTATTTACACATTAGGTACCTAATTATGTTAAAAATACAATTACATGTATTTAAGCAGATGCTCATGCCCACAGGCCAAGCCCATTATTTTGACAATTCTTTAAATTTACAGTAAGTGAAAGTTGAATCTACATAGATACAAGACCTGAATTATCAGTCTGGGAGTGGAAAAAAAAAAACAGTGGCAAAAAATAAAACTCAATCAGTTCCTCCCATCATATTTAGCACAGCTAAGGCACTACACAACAGGCAAGACTCCAACAGGTCCCTGCTCTTCTTTCATAGCCTTTAATCAGATACTGAGAGGCATTTGCTATTTTTAAAGCCAAATGAAAAACTCTGGCTCCAGTCTTTTGTAAATTTGCAGCAAAGATAACCCCCCAAAGGAATGCGTATTATTTGCACACCAGTGAGCTTACTTATTAACGTGAACTTCCAGCAAAAGTTTTGTTTCCATATTTTAAGATAGGCCACAGAGACCTGTTTACATTCCTTGGGTGGCTTTAGTAAGTCAAGGTCAGAATGCACCTTTCCACAGCCCCCCTGGGCAGCAGGCTAAGGAATGTCCCCAAGGAGCAAGGTCCACGAACACCCCAAAAATCAAACACTGACCCTGATACTCCATCAGGTGACAGGGCAAATTCAAAAGCTCTTCATCCTCCATCCAACTGCAGCCAAAAAGCCCAGATGAGCTAGGCTGAGCAGCTAGCACTAACCACTGCTCAGCTTCTTTCCTTCTCCCAGTAGAAGTGGACCACATAAAACCTTTCTATCACCAGAACAGGATTAATCACCTCCTCTGCAACACTGTCTTGTTATCTGAGGTTCAAAGAAAAATTGCTATTATGAGGAAAAAAGGTCCATCAGTTCATTTTTAAGAGGGTAACTTGCCTTCACCTTCCTTCTCAGCACAGGAAAAAAATGTTAATATTCAAGTAAGTCTGATGGGGAAACTGTGAGTGACAGACAAGTGTCTGCTAGCTCAGCAAGGGACAAGACTGTTAACAACTAGAAATTATAAGAGTCTGCATTGCTTGTTCAAAAGGACAGAGGCAGCTAAAAACATTCAAAAGCAAGATTAAAACCGGGAAACTGGGAAACCTCGAATATTCATGTTCTATTCTTTTCAGGAACCTAACTTAGCTAATTTTCTTTTAAAGAAATGCATGGAAGCATCCTGTTTTAAGGGTCTGAAACTTCCAGCACACAGAGAGCATCTCTAGCTTTGAGACCTGTGCATGGTGCCTGCTACATAGGACATAGATTATATAAATTGTACACAAGGAAAAGACAGTTTTACTTCCCATCACTGCAGCAGCCATGGCAAGTAATCACGCCAGCAATAAAGCAAATTCTTACAATTTTCCTTCTCTCTACAAGAGAAGCTGCATGTTTCAAGCTGTGATGAATGCCTTAAATACTAAGAAAAAATTCTGCTCTCTTGCTCTTAACAACTCTCCAGTACACCCACCAAATAGCCCCAGCTTTATATCTTAGGGTTTGGAGGTGGTGGAGGGTTTGAGTTGGTTTTTTAACTGTGCCTATTGGGGTTTTTTATGTCAAAATAAGTGCTGAAGCATTTTTGCTCTCCATGCTAGGATTTTTTCGTTTCCTAGAGAAAATTCAGGATCAGGTGTGCTTTGTCCCAGGCCGCTGCCCATTGATGGGATTCCCTTAGGGAATCACACCGTAACTTGAAACTTCAGCCACCACGGCATAACAGCCTTGCCTTGGCATCTCCAAAGCCACCTGCCTTGCACAGCAAACAACCGCATGTTGCTCATCTACTACTATTACTTCTCGCTGTGAAAGACACCTGCACAGCAACGCCGGGATGCAAGTTTGATCTAGCACGTAGAGTCGAATATAAAGTAAAATATTGTTTCAGCACACCTGGAAATACCAAATAGAACTTTAACTTCCGAATCAAGCAGCCCCAGGAGCAAGCTGCGGGCGGAGCCGGCCAGTAGGAGGCCAGCGGGCATTTCATCCTGCAGGGAGTATATTGCAACTCCTCCAGTTTAGGTTTTTACCCTCGCCCGCCGAAGGGAACGGGAGAACGCACCTCTGCGACCGTCCGTACAGCTGGGGCCGGCAGCTCTCCCGGAGATCCCTATTAGCCGCATCCCGGTAATGCCACCGCACCCATCCCGGCTCACCCCTTTCGCGCACACCCACTTTTGGGAGCTAAAACCCCGCGGCGAACAGGGTCCCCCTTTCCGGCCCGGCTCCCGGACCCCGCCG
>VXBR01009984.1:4639-43689 GCA_013400215.1 Cisticola juncidis | reverse complement strand
CGCGGTCCGGTGCCGCGGGCGAGGCGGGGACGGGATCGCGCCGCTGCCGGTCCCTCAGCGGGTGCCGGCCGCTGTCTCCGCACGCCTGGCAACCCACCGCTCCCCGCCTCACGCTTCCTTGTCCCTGCACGGGAGCACCATCCCTAGAAAGGAAATCAGCCCAGTCACTGTCCCGGCCGGTGGTTTAGGTTTCCCGGCATCACCTCCGTCCCCACCTTCGGGACACGCTCACCCTTCCTTCCCGGAGTGAAGTATGTCGCAGCCACATCCAGATTATCCCAGTAAGTCTTATAATTCGTTGTGGTTTGTTACTTCCAGTAGCTACACATCTCTAAGTAACATACAGCGTGCAGCATTGACCCTGCTACGTCCAAACGCCTCTCTCTTCACTCACTGTAATCCTGAGCCACTTTGTGTCTTAGTGGTAATGAAATGTGGAGCGAGTGTAAGGTTCATTCCTAACTTCTGTAGCTTTTTTCCAGCAACTTAGTATTTTGTCACCTCTTTGTTCTCGATCACCAGCTGCCCGTGAGGCTCAAGGGAGAACTCAGCCAAACTGAGCAAGGTGCAAGCAGAGCTGGAGGGGTCCCTGCTGGCAGCGCAAGGCTGGCAGCTGGGTTATGCATCAAGGTGGGAGGTAGCTGCTGAGCTGCAGGTGCTGGCAGCAAGGTCCCGGTCATGCTTGTGAGAAGGCAGATTTAGGAACTTCACTTCTATCTTCTATAGGAACCCACAGCAAAACTGAGTCTCAATTCTGAGAATAGAGCTTGAGTTTCTGAATGGTCTGTAGCTGCTGGGCACCTTGGTGGTGTGTGGATTTTGGGTGGCCTCAGCAGCAACTCTCACCCTGCCCCAGGGACCAGGGCACCATGGCACTTGGGCCACTGGCAGTGAAGCATGAGAATGCACCAGAAAGAACTGCAGAGAAGCTGGGGCAAGAGCAGACGCAGAAGAGAGATGAGTGAGAGGAGGGAGCAGGCAGCAGCTGCTCTACCAGGCAGCAATATGAGAGCTGCTACAGCTGCAACACTCCATGCTGTGCACAAACAATAATGTTTAACCTGCTGCTTCTGAGCTCACTCACATCAACATCCCTTGACATATTTGTCCCCCATAAACTATTACCCATTTGGTTCTAATCTCAGTCAAATCCTGTGCCACTTTCCAGCTGGCTTCATCCAGTTCCTTCTCTGGATTTCATTCAGTGCTGTCACTGTACTTTGGAAGGTCAAATTTACCACTATCCCAAAGAGTTTTACAAGAAAACAAGTTGTATGAAACCCACATTTCCAAAGGGGAAATCAGAGGTTAAATAAATTATCCAGAAACACTGTGAGTCATTTTGAGCCAGGAGAGGAGAGTATTAATACTCAGCTTGCAAGTCTCTATCCCTTCCCAAGTCTCCAGCACAGCAAGATCTCAAGAGGCCCCTCACTGCAGCCAGGAATAGTTTTAATGTGGCTGCTGTCAGGATTTCAAAGGACCTCTTTTATTAAGCTTTGCAAGATGACTCCCCTGGCACCCTCATTGTCCTCCAAAATGCTTCCCAAAGTTCAACTGAGCCACTGGTTGTCTGTTGAAAGTGTGTTGAAACTACTGTCATGATCTTGTCATATTCATGTTATTCTTACCTTGTGCCTTCCTCCTCTGCATTATATCAGCCTTTTATCTTGCCCATCACACATGCATTTCAGTTCTTTGGGCAGGGCTCACCTTTGTGTTGCTTTTGTATGGAGTACATCACATTGACATCTCAACTGCTGAGCAGAGTCACCAGGTAACTTCAGGGCTTGGATGAGTTTTCATTTTTATTCCTACCTGCAGAACAAAGGAGCCAATTTAAGCCCTTTAACTGTTTCTAGGCTTTTGTACCAGATACATCCTGAACACTTAGAAGTGGAGCCCCACACTTTGCCTACAGCCCCTAAATCCCAAGTGCTAGCCAAATCTGAGATCCTTCTGCTGCCTCTGACATAAACTCATATTCAGTGTGGCATGTCTGTCAGCCTTTGGTCACAGCATCAGTGTAGCTCTCTCCATTAGCTGAGCTCCTTTTCCCTTCAGAACTGATTTCTGAAGCAATTGGTGTGACAAAACATGCCACATAGTCATTTTCCCCCTCCTTGCAGTAACCTTTGTAGGCTGTCAACCTCTTCTCTACCCTTGGTTTGCTCTCCTGTAAAGGCTAGCCCCCAACCTGCTAATCCTCTTCTACCCCACTTTCAACACGTTTTCTCTCATACCACTTCAGGCCTCTGTGCTCACAGGCTGGACCTCCTCCCTCCCTCCCTCCCTTCCTCCCACCCTTCCTCTTTTTTTAGCATGCTGCCCCTCTCTGCAGCTCATACACATGTAGTTTCACACACAAGTGTGATGACAAGGCAATGAAAGGGAGATGCAACAATTTGTCCAACACTTGGCAGATGAAGTTGTGGCACAAACCAAAACACACTCTGTGCTAGGGGTCAGGTGTTGTCCCCACAGAAGCCAGTGCCAGGATTGCCTAAGCAAGATCTTGAGGGCCTGGTTGAGAAATATCCAGGGCCAGGGGATAGGCTCTGGACACAAATATGTAACATTACACAATATGTACATTACACAAATATGTAACAGAGTAAACTGTACAACATTCATTACTTTCTTTTTTTTGCATCTCCTTATTGGGTCAAACCTCAGAATTTGGGGTGTTTGGTTAGTTTTTGTTTATTTACAATTTTATGCTTATGGGTTTGGTGTTGAGTAGCATCTCTTTCCTTTTCCCTCATTCCAAGGGACTTGTTCCAAGATATCATAGCCAGACTATCTAACATCTATAGCCAGACTAAAGCCCATCCAGTATTTCCCAGCAAAAATATAAGTGAAAGACAGCCTACAATATTCTTCTTGCCAAATTATGAAATTGGGTGAAGTGGAACTCCTAAGTGCCTCTGAAGTGTTTGGAAAGGGAGAAGTTTACGTTGCTAGCAAGACAAAACCCATGAAGATTTAGACATGTCACTTTGAAATATGTCAGTGGCGCAGGAGGTCTGCAACAAATGGTGTTGTTCATTCTGGCTATGAGCAGAAAGCCAAACAAACCTGACAGAGCTGTGTTCTCTGGCTGTCTGTACTGACTGTACTTGCTCAGGAGTAGCATTTCTATCTGCTGCAAACATTGCCTCATTAAAAACTTCCTGGGTAAAGGGTGTTCCCCCAGAATCCATCCAAGGCCACAGAACGGAAAAGCAAGGCTGAGGTGGAATACACGGTGATTGTGCATCCCTGAATTGTACATAATAAGGCAAGTTACAGAATTTCACAGCCTATGCCATATGTCAGCAAGTCATCTGCTTCAGATGCAGTACTCAGGCAGTAAGTCAGCAAGTGCCTTCCAGGAGAGGTTTTGAAAGACTATTTCCTATCAGAAAATTATTTTTAAATCTCTCTAGTCACTTTATACAAGTAGAAATGATACCTTCCTTCCCACTGTCCATCCAGTATTGCCACCTGTCGAGATAGTCCTGGATACTTCCCAGCCCAGTTGTCTCACTCCTGGGAAGAAGCTTCTCTTATCATTATGTGGGTTTTCAGGTAGGTGAAGTGTGGCACAAACCCACCAGTTACAGGGTGATCTTTTAAGATATTTCTGATGGGATGTATTTTTTTAACATACCTGCATGTATTCCCATGTGGAAGGCTGACTGAAGCTTGAGACACTGGTGGTGCAGTCTCACATCTCAGTGCAAATGCTCTTGTCAGAAAGGGTACTGACTGCAGCCCCAATGGGACCAGAGCATGTGCAGACCTCAGTCATAAATTTTGAGAAGTGTTATGCTCTCCTCCTGCCCCATTTGAGACTTATGTGAGCGTGGCTAGTCTTTCCTGGACATGGAGTCAATGTAAACTGGGTCTGGCTTTGCTGCTGCAGGTGTGCAGAAGAAGGGCCAGCAGCAGGTGTGTTGGTAATACATGGGCTGGATGCTGCTCTTCTTTACTGTGAGAAAAACCAGGAGCAATCTTAGAAGAGTGAATGCCCTAAAATAGCAGGTCATGAGCAGTGGTGGGGATTTGCAAAATCGAAAGCAAAATGGTGGAAAGGGCATACTAATAATTGTTCCTTAAAACTCTTCCCAGAAATGTGGTATTGTTTGTAGGTAAATATAGCTCTACATTCACCTAGTTTGCATCACATGATGATATTTATTTGCCATCAAGAATTCCTAAAACACTACTTTGTTTAGCTTTAACCTTTTGTTTTGGTAACCAGTTTTTGCAATACAGGGATAATACTACTTCTCAAATTTGTGAAGTCCTTTGAGGCAGCCTGCTATCAAAAATCAGAAATGGCTGTTTCAATGTCTCTTCTCTGGTAGGAGCCAAGTACTTCTGTGCTCAGTCCTGTCCTGCCATCCTCCATCAAGAAATCCTTGCTCAGACAGCATTCCCAGTGAAGTCAATGGGAGTTTCCTGTGTGAAGAGTGATGAGCTGGGTCCAAACTAAACACCCAAGTAATAAACAGAGCAGGAAATAGCTGACTGCACCATTTTTAAGCTCTGTGCTTTTACTTGACTCAGACATGCTGGCATCAAGAAGATCCTGGGGGCAGGATGCGACCCAAGGGAGGAGAGGAGATCCCAGGTTATGGGCAGGTGTGTCTATCTTCCTCTTCAGGAAAATCTTTGGCAACAGTGTTAAACCTTTACAGCTAGGTGAGTGCTGCTTGGATAAGTGAGCTAGTAGGTAGACTTTATCTATTGTCTGCTTAACAATAGCCTACACATACTGGGGAAGTTACAACTGACTAGAGGAAAATCACCGCCCAGTAGACACTGAAAACAAGTTCCCATTTTACTCACAGAACATGCGCAATACAGGGCACAGGTTTCTCACACTGAAACTCAGGTGCCTATGTTTAGACATGTAAATAACACAGCACTAAAACACCTGGATTAGAACACCCTTTAATTTTTTTTATGTATGAATTTGCAATGAAAGAAACAAGACTGGCAGATGTTTTTGAAGCAAAAAAAAAAGTGTGCAGTTGACAACAGCAGCATGGGTTAAAGGGGCCAGAATAGATTTTCTGCATAGGAGATTCTTGACTGTAAAATAATAGAGGCAAAATAATGATATGTTTATATCCTGGCTTTCTAATTTTTTTTTTTCTGGAGAGGTTTTTTATGTGCCTTCTGACCTATATTTGTGCCCTACCTGCTACAGTATTGATGATTGGTTTTGGCTGGATTACAGTCAGATACTAAGGTGGGGGCTTACATGATGTATTTGACCAAGACAGGATTTATTTCAAATTCTGCAATTGTATGCTACTGAAGCCATAAAGGACTCAATACTTGGAAGAAACACACAATTTTAATTATGGAAATGGCACACCATTTTGCCTTCAAAAATATCTGCTTGTCATGTTGCCTTGCAAGAACCACTGAAAGCACATTGAGGCAGCTCAGGCACTGACACACAAAAAGAACTAAGGTTTGTTTTTATGATTCCCCTACCACTAATGGAAACATCTTGTGAATGAAATGGCCATTAATTTTCATGAGTGCTTTGGAAGGAAGAGCAATAAAATCTATTTCTCCATCATTTTTCATATTTCCCTTTCCAGCCTGTGGCCTGAGCCAGACTAGCCAAAGTATGTGATTGATCCCTGGCAGATCTCATATCTCCAAATTAATGACACCAAAGTCAGACCAAGGAGACCAGAAGTTCTTCCCCAGCCTTGGCATTTTAATCTGAAATTTCTCTGCTTTGAATAGAATGTTTTCCTCCTACAGTCTCTTTTCATGTAGTGCAAGGCAAGTCCTGTATGTGCTGGGGGTAGTGCAAAACTGCACTCAGGAGAACAAAATTCCAGTGAGATACCTATACACCCAAGAGTATGCAAATGTAAATGGCTTACACAGGCAAAGTGAGATGAAGGGAAATTCTTGTTCATGTAACATACAGAGCCAGGAGCTCCAACCCATACAGGTTCAGTCGTCCTACAGGGACCCCATTAGACTGTGGGTCAAAAGCAAAGAATGATGACCTGTGACTCCACTATTTCATTTGGGAAATACATTTTGTGTCTAAGCAAGAAAGCAGGGTAGGCAGAGCTGACCACTTTTAAATAGACAATTAAACAAACTATTCTACCTTCGAGAAGAATTTAATCAGGGGCTGCTATTACAATGCCCATCTGGGGTAAAAAAAAAAAAATTAAAACAGAATTCTGTGCCACAAGGCACTCTGCAGGCAGGCTGATTAGCACACAGGGTGAGAGAACCAGAGCTGGGCATGGCTTTGAAAGCAGCCTTTGCTTTGCTCTGGTGGCACAGCTGTGTGTGACAAGTAGACATTGGTCTGAGCTGAACAGCTCTAATGTGAGCTTGAAAACGGTAGGAATCCCACATCTCGAACTCAAACTGCAGCTATAAAGAACTGCATTGGTGGGGATCACACAGTCCATCCCTGCAGGCAGAGGTGAGAGACTTTCACTGGCATGGGGGGAGCTGGCATGAGGTGCTGGAAGGAAAAGTTGGTGCATGTTGGCCTCTCTGAGAATCCCTTGGTGGCACAAATTTTGGGAGGCTTTCCCACATCACCAGCTGGGAAAGCTCTACCATCATTTGTCTTGCCAGTTTTTGGATAGCAGCTTCTTTCTGAATGGGCAAAGGGAAAGCAACCGGTGTTGCTGGTTTCACGTGAAAACCCACTGAGATTTTGCCTTGTTCTTCAGACAGACAGGCAGACACCCATACTGATCCACAGCACAGGGATACAATATCTCGAGATACAAGGAGGCTCCACCTGTGCCACAGCATTCTTGCTCCTCCTGATGAGAAGCACAGGCTGAATGATGGGCTTGCTCTCTGTACCCAGCCTGTGACATCCTTCCACTTCCTGTGCACTGATCCACTGACCATGACCAAGTTCAGAAAATATGACCCAGGCTTACAGCCTCCCTCTGGGCCCCCCTAAACCAAGGGCTTCTTTCCCACCCACAGAGCTTTGAAGGAAGAGGATTTCTACAATCAGTCATAGGAAAACGCCTGTGGGAAGTGGAACCAACCCCTACCTCAGGCTTTGCAGGTAGGGAAAGGCTGGAGGCAGCAAAGAATGTTGGATAACATGCCCACTTTGGGTTTTGATTCTCTGCTCTTCTTGCTGCTTCTCTAGCCATTACCAATACACCAGCCTGCTTTTAACTCATCTATGCCTTTTTGTGATCAGGATACCAATTTTTGGTGTTTCCTCACTTGATACAGATACTTGCCTCAGGGAAAGGACAAATTATCCCTGAGAAATAAATTACCACCTTGCTTTCTTTTTTTTTTCCTCTTTTTCTTTCACAGAAAATTTTATTCAGTTTTCTCAATTCAACAACCTTCTCTCTTTTCACTTCAGACCTTAAGTTGCTTCCCCTTGATGAACTAGGTCGGTCAAAGCCATGCTTGGTTTACAAACAGGCATTTTACAGCCACCTACAATAAACTATGACTTTTAAAAACAGACCAATACCTATTACACTGTGCTGTGAAACATTGCTTTTTGCTCTTTTAACTGGTGAAGGGTGGCAAAATAGCCCAGCAAATGCTCATGTGAGCAGGGAGAGAGGTAACAGATCCCTTCTCTAACAGGACCTGTCACAGCTCCTCCAGCACTGGTTTTGTGCCTTTTGGGTGAGTGCCAAGAACTGGCACACATTCAGGTTAGGGTGTTGGCCAGCCATCAGCTAGCTTCTTCACTCCTCCATCATTTTTGTTTCACTCAGAGCAAAGAGACAAATATAACGGCTGATGGGCTGGATGCTCACCTCCAGGTCCCCTTTGGCAACAAGGAATTGGTGAAAGGGGTGGTGGGGTGGATGTAAGAGAATTTATTCCTGGTTTAATAGCCCTTCATTATAGCTAAGCCTTTTGCGTAAACAGCAATTTGGCTCCCATCTCCTGAACATTGCTCCCTTGTATTAGACCTTCTAATACCTGTAATTATAGTTGCAAACTCTGCTTTTATTTTATGGGAGCCGAGGTAAACCTGCCCAGTATCCCAAGTGTTGATCCTCAAGTACAGCCATGTCTGTGAGGCAGTGTCTCCATGCAGCGGGATCTAATGAGTGAGTCACAGCAAAGACCTGCCAGTTTCCTCACTAGCTCTGCCTGCTCTCAGGACTGATCTCTCTTGCAGGTAATTTTAAGCAGCCACCGTTCTACTCTCCTGCCTCTTCTCTTTGCCTTGGCTTGTCAGGATTAGACATTTTAACCAATGACCCCAGTTGTCATCAATCTCAATATTGAGTGCACCAAGATAATACAGGCATTTCTCTGTGAAGACAGGCATTTATGAACTATTTGTGAAACCATTTTAGCTAAAGAAGACAGACAGCTCTATTTTGTGCCTAATATTGTCTGACAGGTGTGGACACACCCTGAGATGACTTTCTTGTCATCCCAACTAGAAGGTCAAGAGTCTACATTTGACAGAGAATCGCCTTTGGCACTCCAACAAAAAAATGAAAACACAGTAGCATCCAGGAAAAAAACAACAAACCCCTTTGTAAACCAGATGTGCCATATTTAACATTTCCCAGAGCTTAATGCCTTTTAAATTTTGTAGCTCTTCTTTGAAGATTATCCATGGACCCAAGACCAGGCTAAACCAGAAAGTTTAGCTTTTGTTCTTCTATCAGCTATTATCAGCTTACTTTATTAAACATCTCAGGCATGGTGGGCAGTGTCTTTCCTCCCTCCCCCCTCCATTTTCAGGCTTTCCCTAGGGACCTCTATGCAATACCACCATGTGTTTCCCTGCCATCTCCAGAATGCAGCTGAGATCCACTGTGGAAGAAGAGAGCAGGGGCTGACCTTAATTACCACAGCAGTGCTGTGGTTCTGGGGAGAGATCCCAGTCCCACCAGGATAAGAAGGTCGAGTTCAGAAAGAAAACTTCACCAAAAGCTCAAGAGCTCAATAGTGGGACCATAAGACAGATCAGGTAAGCTCTCCTGGATTATTTCTTTGCCAATGCACATTTCAGCAACTAAATCTGAGCCCATTCCATTGGCAAATGTCAGACCCAGGAGAAAATATACTTTCCTGCTAAGGTAATACAGATGATGCCTATAAATCAATTTTATCTTGCTTTTGAAATGAGTTTTCCTGTTTGTATAAAAATGGACACAATCACTGCTCGCATTCATATTTGTGCAGAAGAGAGTTACATGTTAGTAGCCAATAATCAGATCCTTTCTTTGCAAAGAAGAGGTGGGAATGAGTAGTTTTTATCATGGGTTTTATGGGAAGAGCTTTGGCAGGATATGTGTTAAATGTAGAAAAAAAAAAATCTCCTAAGGATTTTCCTTCTCTTTACCATAAGAAATGCTGCAGTTACAGACCCCAACAGCCACCTTTTGTACTAACTACTTCTACACACTGAAAGGGAACATTCAGAGATGCTGCAGCATCCAGCTGTGGTCAACCCACACTTGACTTTTTGACCTTTTTTGAGGCCAACCTACTGCTGCTTTCAAAGGCTGGATGGTTTCCATGAGGATCACACCAACCCAGACTCTGGAAGGGGGGAAGGAGAGAAGAAATCTTAGGATTTCCTTGCTTCCTTTTCAGCTCACACTAACTCATTGTACAAAACACTTGAGGCAGTATACCTGGAAAGGCTCCTGTGCAGAACAGAGCTGGAGGTAGCTCTGCTCCAACTGGCTGGTGGCTGTGGCAATCCTGCTTCAGCAGCTGCCACTGGATGGTGCTGTATGGAGAGGAGCAGGAACAGTTGGGCTTGCTGCTAATCTGAGCCTCAGCAGCTTTTGTTTTCAAACTTGATCTTTCTGATGAGCAGAGCAATGTACGTGAAGTCTGTGGCCACCCGTGGGGCTCAGGCAGAGAGCTCTATGTCTTGCCCCTCATCCTTAGCTCTGGGCAGCCTTGGGGGAAACCTGAAAACACAAAAGGGTACAGCTGACAGCAGAATATCAACAGGAGCACCCAGCGGGCACTGAAAACCAAGGATGGAAGAAGTTCATTTGAGAATATCCTGGCAGACCCACTGCTCTACTAGTGCTAGTTTAGTTAGTCCTAGGAGTTTGGCTTTCATTCATTAACTTCCTCTTCTCCATTGCCAAAGGATAAGAAGGGGAGGAGGGAGGTGGCATCCAGGCCAGGGTAAAAAGGGGATGGCTGGATCAGCCAAAGTAGACTCTTGAAAACTCTAACTTCACAGTCAGCATCATCACTACTCCTGGTCTAAAGTTCCTCAGGATTCCTTGCCTAGTCCTCTTTCTGTGGCCTATTGGGTTTTCCTTTCACACTGTTTAACCATTACAGACCCCAGAATTCAGTTTTTCCCTGCATTAATCTTTCAATCAAACCAGTTTTTCTTCCAGCCTGTGTGAATGGGGTAGAGAAAACTCCAAGAGATCCTGATCGTGGTTTTCAGGAGACAGTAATTGGTTTTACAGTCTAAGAAGGCAGGTTACTTCCAGTGAAGTCATGCAGCAGAGTTCAAACAGTCTGCATTTGTAGATCTCACATGGATGAAGTAACAAAACATCAAATTAATTTACCTAGAAATAGGACAGCAATCACAAGCCAAAGTTCACCACAATGATTTGCATTACGTTAACAAACACAAAGTTTAATCATACCTGTGCATCTCTATTTCCCTTCATTAAATACTATACCCTCTGCCCATCATGGATAGCTTGTAACTGATCATGCATGTAACTAATGCTGTTTTCCCTCTAGCAATGAAATCCCATGTAAATCCCACGTGCTCTGCTCAGCAGTGCACACTTTATCTCATGGAGTAACCATGGCACAAAGAACATGGTACCAGCTCTCCCCACATGCAAATAGGCACAGGTCCTTTCCAGTCAGTGGAGCAATATCTGGTTGCTCCTGCAAAAAGCATGACCTCTTAGGGGAAAATAACTAACATAAGTATTAGAAAAACATTTCTGTTAAAATTACCTGGTGTACATAGTAGTACATGGCTGAGGGGATAAGAGCATTCCTCTCTCACTACCTAAAAACTCCTTCACTGAATTCATTAATCATTCTTATCACCATACCTTTTGTTCTTGGGCTATAAGAGTACCTGGACTAAAAGTTTCTCAAGTCCAAATCCACTCTAAGTGATGAGTATCTCTGAGGTTATAAATTAATGGAAGCAATTGTTATGTTAGCCACATGAAAGTCTTCAATGGAAGAGCAGTGACCCCAAGAGAGTGAAATTTTGCTAAAGATAACTTTAGTCTGACCTCTATGCAATCTCATAGCTAGTTAAATATCTTATAAATGTCTTATAAGGTGATTTTGTAACAGATAATTGGCATTTTTCCTGTCAGAAGGAGGCTGGTGCTTGAAAACTGGATTAAAATAACTTTATTTTGCTTTATAACTTGCTAATGTTGGTGTACAGAGAAACCATTGTATGGAAAACTATATAGGGAGCATTCTGATATCTTTGATATAATTTCTATTTTCCTTCCCTCTTTAATGATCATATATGTTTTGATATTTATTATTACAAGTGTGATAATAAATGTAGACTATTTTGAGAAAGCAATCCATTACTGAGTACATATGTCCCAGTACCAAGCTTCCAGGAGATGCTGAAGTGGGATTCCTTGATGTCAGTTACAAAACAGNTTATGCCAGGCTTACAGCTGGTGACTCTGGAGGGACAAAGTACTGGCTGCTGTAAAGCAGCTCCTTGCTTTTGTTTACACTTTAGGGCTGGAGCAGCCACTTGGAATTCCCTGGCCAAGGGTGCAAGACAGCCACCCCCACCTCTACTGCTCATGAAAACAGCTGCCAAGAAGGTTTCTGTTATGACATCATGAAACCTAATGGTGAAGAAAAATCAGGCTAAGCTCATCCCAAGCTGCAGGCTATTGGAATGTCTTCTGTGTGGGACAGGGAACTGAAATATAAGGGGTTTTCATTATTGTTTTAGTGGAATTTATTTATTTCACTGAAGAATGAGTGAGTATGCATGTATGAGTACATATACATGTATGCATACATAAAAGCTACATAACGAGAACCAACTGGATTCAACATATTTCAGCTAATTTCTTACTAGAATAGTTTGGGAAATTAGTAGTTTAAACATTGGTTAGCAAAAAAAAATCAAGTGAAAAAAAAAGTTCAAGATTTACCCTTATCTACTTTAAAGTATTAAAAACTCCATAGTAATGACTAAACAGTATAGATATGACAGAAAAGTTAAACTTTTGTATGCAAAATGATTTAAGTGGGGAAAGTATGTGCATGTCCTAAATTAAAAATAGTGTTGAAGGAGGAACAGTTAGACTTCTAGAAAGATTAACTTAAACTTGAGCCTTAAGGCCAGCTTTGAACAATCCAATTGAAAAGCAGGCAAAAAAAATGTCACCTACAAGTTTTAATTTACTTTCCAGGTATAAATTTCTGACTCTCAGATCTTCCCATCCCACTGGCAAATTGAGATGATGGCAACCAACACGCATAGTTAACATAGATTTGCATGGATGCAACACATCCTACAAGAACAGCCATACAAACTTGATTGCCTTTGCAAAGTAACTTGTTCTGCAGCAAATTATACAAATTATCTGCCATGGAAAATTTGACATAGCTTTCTTGAAAATAACTAGAATAAAATATTTACATTTTGTTCAGGTAAGGGAATTAATACTGTCTTGAATAAATCTTTGGGGTATTTTAAGCTTTTATTCAAAGCCATAAATGTCTGGGTTTACTTCTCCAACATTTGCCACCTCTTTAGCAAACAAACACTGAGACATGTAGAGTTTTAGTTTCCTAAAGTCTTGTTCATTCCTATTATGATTTGCAACATTTATTCCTTATCTATCCCAAATGAAAACTGATCTTCACAAAGGCTGCTGTCCCCATACCTCATCCTGCTGCACTACACAGTCACAGCATCTACCACCCTCTGTGGGGTAAATAAAGACAAGTCTCAGAGCTGTATAAAGATTGGAAACTTCCCTGAGCCTTGCACCATGCCTAGGTATTTCTGTAGCAAAAGGGTGCACATGTATGTTCCACATGTGTGTTCCACATGTGGGACAATGCCAACTCCTAGTCTGAGGCTGAGGGAGCTATCTCACATAAGACTTTACTCATGGAAATACAAGGGCACACTCTCATAGGAGGTTCCAACACGATCTGTTGTAGAAACAAAGTAAGGGTTTTCCCAGGAGTACTTTGCCCTGAACAAGCAGAAAGCTAAGGCATGTCTGGCATTCAAGGTGACAAGGACATAACAGCCACAGAGTTCTGGGGCCCTGGAAAGGCAGAGACCAGTTAGTTCCCTGACTAAATGCAGAAATCAGAGTTCACTCTAGAGGAAACTTGCAGAACTTATTGAGAAAAAAGTGTGTCAAGAAATACGGTAACATACAGAAATAAAAGAGAAGGCCCCAGTGCCCTCTGGAAGCCAGCATCTATTTGCATGGGCAAGCAAACAAGCACGAAGGCAACTGCCTGAGTGTGAAGGGAACCTACAAGCAATTTTCCTGAAAAGCAGGAATCCTCTCTGGGAGCAAGGGGAAAGGCAGTCAGTGACTTGCATGGATGACATTCTTGCCAGTAGAGAATATTGCTGACATCCAAAAGTAGAGAACATCTGGGGTAAGTTTTGACCAGCTTGCAATAAGCTGATATTAGTCTCTATTTGTGTTATCTGAAGTCAGCTCTGTGGATTTTTACACGCAGACAGATGTAGCCCAGCTACATGCCAGCTCTTAAATTTACTAGGCTTGAATAGGTTCTAAGTGGCATTTAACACTTCTACTAGGTTTCTTCATCTCTAGCGTTAACTCCACTAGAAACCTCAAAGCAGATGAAATTACTTTTGCCCCTTATCTAGTTCTATCAGACTACAGGACCTAGAACCATCCCTGCAGCTCTCTGCAGAGAGCTCTAAAGAAACCACTCTGAAATCACTTCACACATTATATAAACTTATCTTCTGAACTTTCTTGAAGCACAATGATTAATTGGGATGTACACTATTTTTTTTTGACAACTCACTTTACATCTACTCAATAGCCATATTCCTGGTGAGGTAAGAAGTGCTATAATCATGAAATATTTTATAGCCCCGTGTGGCAGGGCAATGGGACAAAGCTACTTGGTGAGCAGGAGCTGCCTCAGTAGCCCATTAAGCCCATTAAACATGTCTGTCAGGCCACATCTGATACACTGAAAGCTCAGAGATGCAAAGCACTCTGCACGGGCAACCTGACTCTGAGAGAGCTAAACACAGTCACAAGTCCTGCACAGTTCCCTATCCTCCACTTCAGTTAACCAGGTAGCATGCCTAATCCTTGGAATACAGCAAAGATTGCTCCTCTTGGCCCTAGAAGTCTCCTGTCAAAACCATCGCTGGAGGAGGACTGGGAGGGTACTTTGGTGTAGGGCATCCATGCTGCTGTCCTTTACCCTAACTTCTTCCCTGAAAAGACAGGAAGGAGTTCATTGTTTTTAGAAAATGAAGCAGCAGAGGAGGTTTAAAGAAGGAGCTGCTTTTCAGATTTTTTTTTCTTCTTCCTACTATAGACAAAGTAACCTCAAACCTAAAGGAGGGTCCTAGCAGAAGTATTCTTATCTCCACGGGGCTTCCAATCTCCCAGGTGAAGGCAGTGAAAGCATGAAGAGAAACAACTTGTTCATTAGGACATGCAAAAAGGAAGCCAGTAGAACTGCAAACTCCTCTATAAATCAACAATTTGCAAATACTTTACACAAGACCCTAAAATTGAATCTAAAATTAAAATCTTCCTTTTAAACCTTCACTTTTCCTTAACTTCCTATTACTAGAGTTTAGTGGTTGGAAGCAATGAAGAAGGAACAGAGTACTTTCTTCACTCCAGACTTTGCTGTAGGCCAGATCAGAGATGATGGGAAATGTTCTTCCCCTTTCAAGCACTGAGATGGGACAAGTTCTCCCCATCTCATGCACCAAGCAGCATAAAAGGGAAGGAGTGCTAGGGCTAGGTCTCCAGCTCAGTAGCAGTTTGAACATGTTCATCTCAATCTTTATTCCCTGAAAGCTATTTTTAAACTAGTCTATAAGTAGCTTCTCTTTTATTTGATACTTAATTAGTTCCAATTAAAACAGACTACATTTATGTAGTATACATTGAAGTGTGAATGGTGCTCATCAAAATACAGTAAATAATTAAAAATTGCACTTACACTGAAATATATGTGAATATATCTCCTTAAGACTTCCAAAGGGATTTGGGTTATGAATCACAAACATTCCCCTCAGCATTAGAATCTTATGAGTCAGAAAGATAGTCATCATTAATCACTTCTCGAGCATTTTTAACAAGGTAGTTCCTGCTTGCTGCATGTTTTCATTCACATCAGTCATTTACATAGCATAAAAGGTGTGCCTAGCACTTTAGAGACAATTAACACAAAAATATTTGCTTTGTAGTGTTTACAGCTATAGTAAGATCATACAAAACAAGAAAAGATTCCCTTTGTGAATGAAAGAACAGAAATTGTAACTATGGCAAAGTAGCAAGCTTTTTCCATGGTGTGGGATATTCCTGCATTTCTGTATTATTTCTACTACTCACAATTTTAAGTAGGAATGTATTTACACAATTCCCTTAAGACTTAGACATTATTGTAACCATGAAAGTATTTTATGCCATCCCCTTTCTCAAAAGGATAAAACCCACTGTTAGACTGTTTTGGGGGTGGGGGAAGGCACCCAATTCTCCATCAAACACTTACACTACTTGCAGCAACATGTCTTTTAAGAAACAGTAACAGAGGTGCCAGCATTGCTGCAACCTGAGTGGTTACTTAAGACAAAAAAATATCTGGAAAAGAAACACATTTCCCACTCTTAAAAAAAAAAAGTGAGAGAAAGATAAGATACCTATTCCATGACTGCCAGTTAGTTCAGTACATTTAAGAAAATAATAAGGAACGTTTAATTTTTTCTTCCCAGCACAGTTTGTCAGTCATCTTCTTATCCCCATCTATACTTTGGAAAAATACTCATAATACAACTACCTCTGCACTCCATGCAAAGACCATATATCCTCACACATATTTTTGCAGGACTTCACTCATGCTTTCCTTTAAGTATCACAGCTGTTTTTTTGGACTTCAGTGCCATAGATGGATGCATCAGTCCACAAGTGAGATCAGAGTTACGAAAAAACTGTGAAAGCAATGCAATTAAGGACAGTTTCAGAAGTAGTCTGTCACAAGCAGTTTATTAGAACTTCACTTTGACAATAAATAAGGTATTTCCCAAGCAATCAAAATGTAATTATTTAGGAAGTTAAACAACGCAAGTTTTCACAATGCAATTTTTTTTGTATACACATATTTTACTGTACTTTACACACCAGTTCATCCAGAGCTGTACAATAGTAGGATGTCTATTTTTCAAATTCACACAGCAGGAGACTACCAAGACATGTCTTTAATCTGGAAGCTGTGTGTGTAAAAGCAACCCCCAACAACACCAGCTCCAGGTTGGATAGTCCAAGTGGTATGACTGAATCTCTGCTCTTTAGACTAGCTGCTGAATTCAAAATCAGATGTATGGCTTACCCAGGAGAAATAGTGCCTTTTGAGAGTTATGGTTCTAAAGGACTAGTAAGCTGCTCAATTACAACAGTACGATGTAACCATTTGTAATTTACAGTGCTACTGCACAACCTGCTCTGTCTTCAACACAAGTGGCACAGGACAAGCTTCTGTAAAAAATGATAATTTCCAGTGTTGTAAATCTCTAACAGTAAATACAAACTTTGCACTTAAACTGTTAACTGTGAAAACACCTTTCAGGTTTGGTCAAATGAACTAGCATTTCTTCACTTAAATACTCACAATATTTAATGTGCCTCAATAACACTTTTAAGAGTTTGACATTCAAAATTAACTTCAAAAGAATGCTCCCATTAAATAAAACACCAAGATTTCCCCACGTGTTTATTCCTTAAAGAAAGTCTATGAAACACTAGCTTTTTTAAAAACATTAGTTCTGCTAAGAGTTGTAATCTCAAAATAAAATTTAATTCTTATGGTTTGATCAAAGCCAAGTTTCCAAAGTGAGCTGTACATATTCTGTGCAACATCCCCTTTCTTTAAGTGCAAAGGTACAGGTCTCAAAGTTAGGCAGCTGCAATCGAGTTGTCATCTGCTTGACGACCCTGAGGCTTTAAGAAAATAAAGACAGAGAATTAACAAAAAAAACCAAACCACGCAAACAAACTCCCCTCAAAAAACCCAAAACCAACCAAAAAACCTGGACAGAAAAGAGAGACTACTAGGAAACTAACTCTGCAATACACTGTGTTGTCAATGTAGCTGTGGTACCCAAGTGTAGCATTAAGCTTATCCTACTTCAAAAGATTTCCAATAGCAGCACAAACAGAAGACATATAACTGAAATTTCAGTTTGGCCCCATGAGTACTTGGTAGAGGCCTCAGCTCCTCAACTGCCCTGTTAAATACCTTCTCTACACACATCTGCACAGCTTAACACAAGGCATGGCTGATCAGAGCTCTGAGCATTTACTGCAGTATAGAAAGCTGAAAATTATCGATGTGTAAAACAGGAATTAGACAGTTTCTTGGAGCAACATCACTAGAGGTAGAAGAGAGCAAGGAAGAAGTTTTAAAGTAGAAAAAGTATCCTTACAATAAGGTTTTCTGAGGTTCTCACAGCTCCAGAGCAAAAGCAAAGAATTATGAAGCTTGAGAGTCCACAGGAGTTTTATGAACACTTTGCTTTTGAGAAAAAATGCCTTGTCTATTTACTTAGGAGGACACCCTGACAACCAACCTTGAAGAGCCAGTGACTACCAGCATACTCAAAAAGTAAGTTCTGCCTATCTCTTTTGGTCAAAATGAAATTGAAATAACACCAGGCCCATTTCCCAGAAACATGACTACAGATGTCTTACAAGTACATCTCAAATCATATAACCAAGTCTTTGGGCTCCTTGCTTGTTAAGGGTATGAATAAAAAGTGAACAAAATAGTCTGGAGACAGCAGCAGTGGAATGAGAAAGCACTGTTTTGGGCAAATGGATTTAAATGATTCTTAAGAAGTCAAAAGATCTGTTTTTCATGGCATGATTGGACTGTCTTCAGTTATATCACTTATGAAAAAAATCCTAGACTGATTCACTGACAGAATATATTTTCAGAAGTTATTTAGGGAGGTGTGGGATACTCCAGTATCTCTGAACCTAGTCATATGGGTTGCTCAAACACTTTTTTCAGAAGTGCTATAAATTCACTGACAGAATATATTTTCAGAAGTTATTTAGGGAGGTGTGGGATACTCCAGTATCTCTGAACCTAGTCATATGGGTTGCTCAAACACTTTTTTCAGAAGTGCTATAAATTATGGTATTAAAAGTATTAGATTATTTAGCTCACTCTTATGCTCAAAAGAGAGGCAATTTTAAAACTCATTTTACAGAGTGAGACATGGAACAAAATAACAGGGACAAGACAAACACATTCATTTCATTCATCTAGTGGTACCCAAATACATACTGCACTGAAACAGATTTCCTAAAGATTGTGGCTGACAACACCAATGCACAACACAAGATTTTTCAAAGCAAGTAAGTAACCCTGTTACAAGCTGGACATTTTAGTCTGCCTAGAGACACTCAGGTTTTGAGCACAGCCGGGGTGGTTGTCCTCAGGATGTGAGCAGCCCCAAGGAGAGCCTCTGAACACAAGTCACTCCTCACAGCCTCACCTTTACAAAAATGTGTGTCGGTATGAAACGTCTGAGCAATTGATTGGTGAAGTTTGGGAATCGCATCAGGTTAACATGAAGAGAAGGCAGCTGCTGATACCCAGCCATCAGAGGATAGAAGTTATACAACATTTCCTGCTCTGTACCAGGAAGGATTCTTAGTCGGATCTTAAAAAAAGAAGAAAACAAAGCCACAACCACATGTAAGTTCTGTGTCCAAAAGCTCTGTTTACTTTCCATTTCTGCACTGGCTACTTTCTGAAGCTGGAAAGAATGCAGTAAGTTTCCAATTCTAGTTAAACTATTGCTTCTGTACTGAACACTATGTTACCAATAAATGACAGGACAAACAGCTCCTAGACAGGCTTCCATTTCACTTTTTTTAAAATGTAGTCTGCGTTCATATACTCTTCCAGACAGAATTTACCATACTTGAAACATCTAAAAAACAATGATTTTGTCCTCTTTGGACATCAGTGTAAGTCTAATCAATGCATTCTTCACTACCAGATAAGCAACTAGGATTAGTGGATGTGACAATTCTGTACCTGTTTAAGGCCAGAGAACATGAAGGCATCACTGGGTTCCACGGACACCTCCACATCTTGGACTAAATTGGTCTTATTTTGCAGGTGATACCTGACAGGTAAGGACTCTCGGACTCGACCAAATGATGGCAGATCTTTAGAAAGAAAGTAAGTAATCTCAAATACCAAACACATCTTCAAGTTCCACTAAAAAAAATGTCTATTGCAAAAAGCAGTGAAAATTTAAGAAAAAAAAGATACAAGAACTAAGCATCTAAAGCACTTCTGGCAGGTTTTTGTAGAAACAGATTAAACAACAGAACACAGCTTCATTACAGTTTTTCAGTACCATGCTTCAACATCTAGTTACAAACCTCCCAGCTGCTAAAACTGCTGAGGAATACTCACTAGGGAAGTCATTTCCATTGCTGCTGACTATTTTCAGCTTCCCAAAATCTAATCAGATACTGTCAGGAAGGTCCTTCAAAGTGTAACAGGATAGGAATATAGTGGAAGAATCTCAGTACAAATGAAACCAAGCCAAGGAAAGCATTAAAATTATGTGTGTTTGGTGGGCATTTCAATTCCCCTCTATTCTTGTGCAGGTGAAGTGCTAGAAGAGAAACACTTCACGTGCCAACAAGCATCTTCAGCTCTCCAGTCTGTTTCTTCCTGGGATGCATCCAGAATGTGGGTGGATGGAACAACTGTTCCCACAGGCATCTAGAGAAACCTACTGGGAAGGCAGCATCAGCAGAGATAACTCCAGTCTGTGTGCTGCCACATAACACAGGTTGAATATTATGTCAGCTCCACTGACAGCTTTGAGGAGGCAACATTTGTGTAACTACCTACCTCCTCTTCCCTTCAAGTGGGGAAAGAAGAGCAAACCTTGAGGCAGTTTCTTTCTCTAGCTCTGCAATATTCAGTGCCACTTTTCTGTATTTCACTACAGTAAATTGAAGCTCTAGGTGCTGTAAAAATTTTGGCAGTCTTATAAACTCTAATTGGGATATGTATATTGCCAAATTAATATTACCTGCATTAACATGGAGGGGAATGCTCTCTACAATCACATGTGGTAGAGTGATGACTGTGTTAACAACAGGTACACTTTCCACAGGTGAACTTCTGCAGAAAAAAGTCAAACGCAGACCATGCTGAAAATTATACTACATAAAGTATCAAGTAAGTATACAAACTAAGTAGTAAATAGTAGGTCCAAAATCTAGACAGTGCTTGTTACAGGAAAATACAAAACTTTTTTGTTTGTTTTTGCACTCCTCCCCACTCCCAAAAAACCCAAAACCCCAACAACCCACTATCATTCCTAAAAACAAATCAGCTTACTTCCTCTCTTTATCAAGACCAAGAGATGCTTACCTCTTCCAGGAAATTATATAACATCCAGTTGCCACTCCACTAGCATTAGTAACTGGAGGACATCGAAGGCAAAAGCACTCACTGGCACTCTCATCTGTCTGTAAAACAACTATCAGCAAGATTTTGTTTTAAATCAAGGCATAATAACAGCCTAAGTCCAGAAATGCAATATGACATGAACACAAACATTCAGCCAGAAAGGCCTTTGAAGTGCTTTGCAAAGTATACCTACATAACGTATAAATCCAATAGACTGGGAAGTACTCCAATACATGAAAGGGTAACATACACAAATATACGTCCCTTTACTTTCTGAAGAGCATTATAATATCTTTAATGTACACACAGAATGAGTAATTGCAAATTTAGAGTTCATAAACACACACAAAAAGCAAAATAATGCCAGTTCTAATTCTACACTTCTACAGCAGATTCCAAGACATCAGCATAAGGAGCCTTTGATGCTTGAAAATTAAAATGAACATGGGCACATTCTCTCTCCCTCTCAAATGGATGAGAGCTGGGGAAGAGAAGAAATACAAGAAAAATCTACTGGCTTTTCAGTGAAACTGAGTTCTCACTTTTTCTTCTTTTCTTTTTCTCCACTCTAAAACTCAAAAAAAATGTGTCTTTTCATGTAGAGAGTGATTTCAAAAAAGTACTAAGAAAATAGGTTTCAGTCTTTCAAAATTCATCATTAATATTTAAAAAAAACCCCATCAACCAAAAGATGATCAGCTGAATGGTCGATACCTACAGGGTTCATATGTACTGATACTTTAGAAGCATCAACCAAAAGCCATGAAGCACAAGAGGCCAGAGCTGAAGATGAAATATCATAGTTTAAAGACTAAGGGACCTGGGAAATAATTACTTTTTGCCAGGCAACCCTTGAATCAACAGAGCAAGTAGAGCCTTGCAAGTCCTTGATTATATGAGTGGACAGCTTTCCCACAGTCAGGCAGCCACCCAAAATACCTCACTGGATCCAAAGTTTTGACAGAGCACATCACATCTCTGATGCCACAAATGCAAAGACAATGTTTTGTTGGATGATTTTGGATCAGCTCTACTTTTAAGTACTCCACTTATTTAACTTTAAAGCTAACACACTGCAGTTTTAATGGTGAAATCTTCAAGATAACTTTGAAAATGTAAGTAGTAAGTTACTAAATTATTGTAATATTAAAAAAGATGGTTTCAGCTTGTTGTTCTTTATAACCTACCCTTTCTAGCATCACATTTTTCAGTCTTGTGACTGCAATCATGGACATGCATCACTGGCCTTTGGATACTGCCTCTATCACATGGTAACGTGTTTGCATTTCAGAAGGTATATATGGCCCAGAAACACTGGAAATATTGAGTATCTTTTCATATGCATATCTAAGAAGTTGCATTTCAGAAGTACTTCAGGTGCTTTCCTTCACGTCTATTACATTTAGAATTTTGTTACCATCCACCATCCAAGTCTATTTAGTTGACCTAGTGAAGCAAAACTACATTTTAAAGTGTGCTGCTGTCCAAGTCGTATTCTGGCAAGCAACTAGAGTACTAATCAGCTTTCTTCTACTTACAGCTCAATAAGTAAACACTATTTAAAGTGTCCCCCTTTATGACTCTCAATTTATGCAAGAAGTATCCTCCTGATGGAGAACATAGTCTAAGAAAACTTACCATTCTCCACATAAGATTCCAGTTGATCTACTGGGGTCATGGAAGCTGAGAGCTGTAACTGGCTCGTTACAATAGTGAGAGGCCAAGGAGAAACACTCAGGATGTCCGTCATCAGTAAAAATGGTATATCTGCAAACACTCTGTCCAAGTGCTCCAGCTGTCAAGAGACACACAAGCTCTGACTATTTCTAACTAAACAGGGTGTGACTCCAAAATGCTGTGATTCCAAAACATGAACAACTTTTCAAACACATACCTTTGTGGAGACAAATTTGACAGCAACATCAAAAGGAAATATCGTGTCTATGGTTACAGTTTCATCCTTTAGAGGCAACAAAAGGGATGGGAAGAAGAGAGGAAAAAAATTATATTCAGCTTAAGGTCTGGCTCTTGATGTTAAAGATTATTAATGTCAATCTACTTTTAATCATTATTTTAACCAAGTCCTCCCCAGGGAAGAACATATCTTTAAAGATATTTAAGAATAAATATAGAAAACATTTTTTCTGCTAATAATTATGGAACTGCTCATGCTAAAAAGGGCTACCATACTGCTGATTTAGCATTTATTTTATCTCCTGGAAAGGGTTCTAAGATACTCAAAATTACAGCTTTTAGACTATTTCTTGTATTTCACAGATTTATCTGTATAAAATGCAAACAGTGCATCTTTAAGACCTACCCGGTGACACCTGCAGAGGATTTCTTTGCCCTCAACAACAGTGTTGATTAAGTAAGAAATGTAAAACAGAAACATTCTCGTACCAACTGTTCCACAACGGACATATACTGGTTTTTCCAGCTGCAAAACAAAGGAGACTGTATGAGCTATTTCTAAACTACTTAATTAGGCCTAGAGCAGTCCAAAACTTGTTCATCATCTGACTTAATCCAACAGGGCAACAGTAGAATGGGCATTATTTTGACCATAAGGTGTCTCCTACAATGCACAATTTGGATCATGCAGCAAATTATTTTAACCAGAGCAGCACAACTCCTGCTGCTTCACTGGATTTATTTGTTCCAGATGCTTGCCTGTTACTTAACAATACAAAAAAAAGAACCATGACTGTGTAATGTATGATACAACTAACTTCTGATTTACTAGTTACAACTTCAGTTTAGTGCATATTTGATCCTCTACCATCTTGAATCACACTTACTGACTACTATTTACTGTCTATTAAGCAGTGCATTTCATTAGCAGCTGAAATTAGCCTCCTAATTTCATATCTCCCAGCTGTATCATCAAACCCAGAACATACCTTATTCTCCAATTTAGTCCAAAAGGTGATCTCATTAAAGGAATATGGAACTACATGTAAACAGCAGGAAAATATGCCATAAGCATTTAATTTATTGGTTCAGATATCAGAAAGTAAACTGAAGTCTGTCTAAGAGTCTTTTATTTGTCGATCCCTATTTTTTTGAGTGTGATATAGAAGTAAGGTTTTAAGTCTTGACCTTTTCCCCTGGTTGCAAGTCTCCTACAGGAATATCAGGAAGCAGTGCAGGAAAAGAGTCATCACATGCATCTGTTCCATTAAGAGTCACCTGAGTTTTCTGAGTCAGGTTGGCATCTTGCCCTAGGATTAAAAACAGGGTTCATATCCACACATGCTTACATCACCAAAGCATGAAAACTAAAAGTAAAAAAAATAATAATCTCAAAAAGCAATGTACGAGGAGTTAACACAGTTCATTTTGTCAAGAGAATCTTTCAAAAGTACCAGCCGAAGACAGATTTGACAATGCCTCAAAATTTTCCAAGTTGAAGCATTTGCACCCTTGCAAGTTTATGGTTTCATCTCTTTGGGCCAGGAAAAAAAAATCTCAAAAATCAGAAATTATATCTAGATGTTCCCCACCATCTATGTAACACAACAGGATTATGTGATCCAAGTTTTTCTTGATACTCTATAATGAACTAGAAAGGAAGTTTCACTGTTCTGTGATTCTTTCATTTTCAAGAACATGGTTTAATGATTTCACATATTTTTAAAACTATTCTTTTAAGTCGGTGTGGAAAATACATAAAAAGAAATGCACAGATGTTAAATGACACCATTCTTCAATCAGAGCTTAACTAGAATAATTACTGCAATTACGTGGGATAATTTTCAAAGTAAAACAAGCCACATCTTGCCAAAGAGCTACAACTGTGGAAAATACATCAACTTCCCTATAAATGAAATGTCAGATTTTAATTGTTCTTTTAATGCAATCAGCAAACCCACACTGACCTTGCACATCCAATGTTAAAGAGAATAGAACAAGCAAGGAAAAAAAATAAGAAAAACAAAGACCATCTATTAAACACAGCTTCAGCAGCCAAGCCCAAACACCCAACCAAATAAGTTTCAAGAATACTCCACTGACTTTAATAAACCATACAACTCTACAGAAAACAAGGTTCTATTTCAGAATACACAGAACATATGGCATCCTACAAGCTATTGGCTTAAAAAACATTTTTGTCTTTCAGGATAACTGCTACAAAGAGGCATACTGAGTATAACATGTGTGGTTCACACACTGAAAACTCTCAGCAATATCTATACAGAGATAGCTAGGACTTCGATATACAACATCTGCATTTTTGCCTTTGCTTTCTAAGAAATACTGCTTCAGTGCTCCATTGTTCCCCATATTTCAAGTGGTTTAAAAACCAAACCACACTGTCCAGGGCAGGGAAAGCAGAAAAAGCAGGTTGGGTGTGAGAAAAAATCCACAAAGTCTATACTTAGAAAACATTTATCTAGCACTGTCTAGTCTGTTCAGCTCAACAAGAAAAAGATCTCTGTTTTGGGAAAAGAAAAATTTAGTTACAAGTAAATTTAATAAAAAGTTAGAAAGGAATACAAAAGCTTTCATGTTTTCTTTCAAACTTGTAAATACTCATATTTTGAAAATACCCGTGTAAGCACCACAGTCAAGTAGTGGTTAAAACAATCATAACTGAATGAGTCTGTTTGTTGCTGTTCTAACCACTGGTATTTCATCATTCCCAGTTTTCACTTTGGTTTGGCTTTTAATTACTGTGAGAAAACAGTTTACTATTTCTCTGCATTGCAGCCACAAAAAGGAGTCTATTATGAGACTGATGGATTAAAAGAAAATAACCCCAAATACCTGGCTTTAAACCTGCTGTCAGCTTGACATCTTTGGCCACTGTTTCCTCATGTGACTGAACTGTCACAATCAAACAATACATTTCATTAGTCAGGGCAGGAGGTTCATGACGGAGGTGAACGGAAATGTTCGGCACTCTAGAAATAATCCTTTAAGAGAAAAGACTCAATTATTGTATCTTTCTTAAATAACTTGCTTTTAAGCCTAGTTTAAAGGAGGCTAAAACACTCTATCATGTAAGAAAGTTCCCACAACTGGTGGCCTAATAAATTAAGAGATGTGAGACTCCTGAAAAACAACATGACGGGAAGAACTCAATTAAAAAAAGACCATTTTGCAATCCCAGTTACTCACATCGTGCTTGCCTGAATAGTCAAAGTATCCCAGTGCACTTCATTGTCTGGAAGCTTAGGTCTTCGCCTGAAGGAGCGTGATGCCTGCAATGCCTCTTGAGATGAGGAAGCATCTCCCCCTCCTCCTCGCCAGTTCAGAATCACACAGCGGCCAGATTCACTGCCCAGGATTAAATCCACAGAAGTGATCTGATAGACACAAATTTAAACACCTATTGGTGAGCCTTCTGACCACCTATTGTAGAAATACACTTGTCCAATATACACGGACATAATAAATACATGCACCGTCAAAAAGCTTCTGACAGCTTGGAGCTGAGGACCTCACCACCCCAGGATTTCATTTAATGAAACAACAGTGGAAAAAGCATCCATGTTCAGGTGCAAGCAGTGTAATAGGTTACAATTTCCTACCCTCCCATAGTACTAAACCACCACACATTTTTAAAATGTTGCACATATTTTAAAAATGTGTTTAAAATGTATTTTAAAAGTTAGCTTTTTTTAAAAACAATTCTTCAATTTTTGTGGGTTTATGTTTTGTCATTGTCAATAGTTTCACTCACTTTCGATACTCAGCTTCAAGAATTCAGACATTCAGAACTGCAGGGACGTTGTAACTGGTGCCAGATTAGGGGCACATTGTAGTTTGAGTTTGTTTTATGTAATGGTAAGAAGGGTACAAAACAAATGGACAAACCTCAATCTTCTTCCCTACATCTTCAGTTTTTGCAACAAATTTGAAAGAGAACTTTCTTGTTTTGCCAGGCACTAAGCACATTGTTCCTTGTGATGACTGTTCCAGAATATCACTTTTCTGATAGGCTTCTTCTACAACACAGTATTGGTTGTAATCCTACAATGAAGGAGTGGGGAAAGAAGTTGATACATTCCAACTGAAGGCCTCTTTAGAGAGTAATGACAATATAGCAAATATCAGGGCTCTCTGTTACTGGATCAAAATGTATGGGTTTTTCCTACTTTTCACAATATCAAATTTCGACTAGCAAGCAAATACACTGCAATTCTTTGACACAAGATATCCATTATATCAATGTAACTTCTTGAATCAGAAGAAATAAGACATTAAAATGATCCTTCTAAAACTTTAACAAGCTTCAGAAGAAAATCCAGATATAACAAATGAACTAATTAAACTTCAGAGTCTTATTCCAGTATCAATATTCTTGTCAAAAGCAATAGACAATGCATTAAAAACCCAAACATCTTTCAGCTTAAGTTCTAACATAATTTTTGGAAAAAAACTTTTGATTTTTTTTAATGTTTAAAACCAATAAAATCTTATTCCATTTTTATTATGAGTTTTGATCACTAGGTCAGAAATAGTTAGAACAGAGGTACCTGATTATTGAAACTGACGCAGAGCTTAGAGAACCTGATAGGATGAGGACAATCAGCTCTCAAGTACACATCAAACTGCACAGGAACATCAATATGAAAACTAGGAGCAAGAAATTTTGCTTTGCACTGTACTGGAATTAAAAAGAGAAGAAAAAGAAAAAGCAAAAAGAAACAAGAAGTAGGTGTTAAACATCAACTATAACATTAAATTCCAGAAGCACACTCCTGAAATGATTGTGGCAAGAATTGTTCTGTGTATACTCTTACAACTCTGTTTTCCAAGTGGACAAATTTAGCTACTAACACTGTCACAGCAAACCACTTTTCAGCACTTGGCCAAAAGCTTTGCACAGAAGGGGAGACGCAATGTCCAGCAGAAAATAGATAGTCCTGTACACTTGGATGTCACTCATGCCCCCTTTTCAATGGCAAGTATTACTTTGAACACATTCTGCCCTCTTTCCTCCCAGTCCTACTTCAAAGCACACCAGAATGTCAGAAGTTTTGCACAAAGCAGGGAATTCTTTAGTAATCCATATCAGGGATAACAGATTACTGACTTCTCTCTTTATCTCTTAATTAATTAATTTCTTGTTAATTTAGACAAGGAAAAGAGCAAGGCTGGAACAATGTTGTTAGTTTTAATACATCCTTCTTATTTTCATCCTAATTAGTTATTTTCAAGGTATAACTACATCCAGCTTTATGATATGGTGTAAATTTGCTTTCCTACTTACCAAATGGTATAAAATCTTGGACTTCTATTGTAAAAATATTACTGCCTGCCAAGGAAACACGATCAGCCCACAACTTCTGTGATGCTTTCACAGCAGCAGTGTCACAATCAGGTTCAGGATCGGGGCTTTCATTCTGTATGCAGTCAAAGGATTACAAAGAACAATAAAAGAAGGTTGCCAGCCACTGACCACTCTAAGGATTATTTAACAGGGCAATAGGAGTTCTGCCACTTACCATCAGAACTTTTATGAGATTTTTTTCTATCCGAGATTTCTGATCCTCTTTAAGAGTAGATGCTAATAAAGAGAACAAAGCAAAGATTACAAGACAGAAGCAAGAGTCTCTATTTTTTTTAACTTATCAGTAAATCTTTCCCTTAGATTGCATATTTCAAATAACACATTCCAGAGAAAAAAAAATTATAGCATCCATCTACCAGTAAAAAAGGACATTCTCATTTTAAGTGTTTCCTTTTACTTTCACTGGAACCAAGTAAAATATTTTTTGATTATACAAGCATTTTGTAATTTATTGGAGGAAAGTTTCAGAAGAATAATGCTTAGACCTCCTTTTTGTTTATGTTTAAAAACAGAAGAAAGCATAGACAAGTCTAGAACATGCAAAGAGGCCAGCTCAGATAATACTAGAAAAAAACAACTACAGAAGATGACAAGAAGAAATAAGGGCTACTTAAAATAAGCATTCTTTTCTTGAAGAAAGGTGGTTTTGCATTGTTTTCTATTCTTCAGCATAAAGCAGAGTAGCCTGGCTAGCTCTAAGAAGATGCAGATTTTTATGCACCTGCACTAATAGTAGCGTTAGCAATTTAGGGCCCAAAAGGATTATTTCTGCAATGTCAATGAGCAGGCATGACACAGACCAGAGTGCTTGCATTGTTATCATGGAGCCACCCTGTGCCACATTTTTTCCCTAAAACATCTCGCATATATATTTCATCAGCAGAGTTCTATTAAAGAGCCTGGGAGAAGCATATTTGGGATACTAAAGTCCAGAAAAATCGTGTTAGCTTTGTTACTAGGAAAAACATTTTTCTCTTTTAGCTATACTACAGTTCTTCCCCATCCCAAAGCTCAGGAATTTCCTGTTACATTATTTGAACAGTCTCAAATGAAGCTCTGTGTCTCAGATATCCTGACACAGTCTATCTGAATGCAATGAGTTTTATAATAGAAGAGAAAGACAACTCAACTCCCAGTAGAGCACAGAAGGTTGTAAAAATCCAGCACAAGTACACAGTTATTATGTAGTCAAATAACTTGAAATATTGTAAGCACTGTGACAATATGTCATACTTCAAAATATTCCTAAAAGTGTACCTCTGCCCAGTAGCTCTAAGGAGTAAGTTATATAATCCTTCAGCTGGGCCATCAGATATGAACATTTGAGTGCTGTTGTCAATATAGAAGTGAGGAGGGTCCACCATCCTTCGCTGCGGTACTCACACATAACATAATCCAATAGCCTGCAACACAGCCAGGTTCAGAGGAAACAAGTTATGCTCACCAATATCTTTAGAAGCTTGCATTTATTTGGTATTATTAACACAAAATTCATCTTCACTAATACAAATGCTAGATTGAAGTCTACTGTTTATACAAGACAATGACTTATTGAAAACAGCATGAAACTATGATAAAGAAACATTTATTCCTTGAATCTTCTATTTCAGGTTAGAAAATTTTTCACAAGAGAACAAGAAAACTCATCTGTCTTCACATAAAGAATTTGCAAAACAGCAACTGGACAGAAGTGCCTTAGACCAACACTGCATTAAAAATATGCCTTACTATTTAATATGCAGTAAGTATTTAGAAAAACAAACACAATTAAGTCCCCTTCCAAACTGAAGAAATTTAGTGTTCTTTAAGCCAAGATGTTTCTTTTCTCTCCTACTTCCTATCTCCCTTCAAGGATTTCAAAGGTCCATAACATATGCATCAATCTTTATCAGGCAAAACCACATACCTTAATAAGTTCCTAATACTGATCACTGTTTGCTGTTACTAACAAAGCAGAGTGATTTTTCAACTCTTCTCAACTATTTAAGACAAGAATTTCTGCCTACTTCAAAAAAATCTACCTAACAGAAACAAAAAATGCTTGTTCGTAGAATAATTGGGCTTGACACAAATCGATCTGCTTATCCTAGCCTATCTTCTCTACCATGTAAAGTCCAGTCAGCTATTAACAGATAAATACACCTCTCCTACTTCAAACAAGAGAGACAAATAGCACTCAATCAGTGAGCTAGAAAAAGATATTTGCCTCATATGGCAAATTCCCACAACAGCTCAGAGCAGGAAGTTTTTATGCTCTAATAACTGACTCATCTGTTTCACTTTCTTTAATATAAGTGGTGTTCATAGACTCAATAGCTTGTACTTCCATCACAGCCAGACACAAGGAGCATCTCACACAAGCTTCCAACATTATTCCACAGCAGTAAGATGTGGGGTCTTAGTGAGAAGATAGCATGTTAAAGAAGCAATCATGAATGATACTCACTTCAAAGCTTTCGCATAATCTTTAGCATAGTAATATTCTTCTCCCATTTGAACCACTGAAAAAAAAATTGCAGATCACTACTGAAAGCCTGTGCAAAATTTAATTTAAAAAATGCATCTGATGATCTATACTCACTCAAATGACTTTTCATTCTTG
Source organism: Cisticola juncidis (assembly GCA_013400215.1). Classification (NCBI taxonomy): domain Eukaryota; kingdom Metazoa; phylum Chordata; class Aves; order Passeriformes; family Cisticolidae; genus Cisticola; species Cisticola juncidis. The sequence goes on along the minus strand of VXBR01009984.1, from coordinate 13,081 downwards.
GACATTTGTATTTCTTGAACTGTGCGACAGCATTACTCAACAAAGTGATTATTAGCTCCTAGCAGATAAAACCATTACTGATATCATTATATATGCAAACATTGGGGTCATGTTAAAAAACAGTTGGTTTTTTTTAAAGAATAAAACTTACCGAGTGAAGAACATTTTTCTCTTTTAACTGTAGGGACAAAATCCCCATCTTCTCCTTTTCAGGATCAGAAAGATCAAAGCCTGCATAAGACAATGAAAAAATCCATGAACCTAGAATTTTGTCCAGACCCAAAGGGAACAATTTGTACCATGAGCAATGCAAGCTTCAATTCAAACACACTCACACATTCTTTTGCCTCACAGGCAGCTGTATCTCCCTAGAAGGGAAACTCTAGAACACAACTATTTTTCCCTTTGTTTTAAAGAATCTACCCCAAATCAGCAAATTACTATAAAACCACCTAGTCCTTATACTGCACCTTTTAACATTTAAAGTGTGTATGTTAAGGCAAATTAGCCCTTTTCTAATCTGCTCTCAAATAAGGATTCAAGCTTATATTCCTGTAGCAGTAGAGAAACATACTTAATATTCCTTGCCGCCATGGTCTTTGCCCATAGAAGTCAAGCACTCCAGTTTGCGTTTCCAGGGGATCCGGACTGGGATATGTCACAGAGGGCTGTAAATTCAAATATAGTAATTAAAAGGGTTCCTGTTTCATTTTCTGCCAGGCAAGTGTTAGAAAAATACTAAAACAATACCCCTCCACTTCCTAATACTAATGCTCTTGTTTCTCTGCTTCCTGTAAGTGATCAGATACAGTGCACATACAAATATACTGGAAAAATAAAGTGAGTTTTCAGATATCCAGAGGTGTAAAAGTATATTTTTAAAAATAATTTACAAACATGCCGGAATTATTTGTAAATTAATAAATACTAATGCATTTGTTCTGAGGCAAATACATTCATAATGAATACACATAACATTAACAAGCATCACAAAGGCACATATCCTTTACTTGGATTTCATTTACATGTACTACAGATTGTTTCACTTCCATTTAAGACCACATGAAGGAATTCATTATCTGGTTAATTCCAAAGCATTTTCCCCCTCCCAACTTACATCATGGTTACAAAGCATACTTGCTAGTTGTTTCCGTTCCTGTGCATAGTAGGCTGCCTGCTGGTAATAGAACCCTGGATTCTGAGTTTGAATTGCTGTCAATCCCAGCTTAATTGCTTCGTCAAACAAGTCACCAAAAGCCTGAAACCTGTTAAAAACCATTCATAACCAAGATCACGTACAGAACAGCAATATGAACTGAAAAGTACCCTACAAATAAAGTCCTGATTACTCAAGACAGTTGATATTTGAACATTTGCATCTAAGTTCTACGGCTGCATTTCTTCATATTCTGTTCAATCAAAGAGAAAAGCAGTCAATGATCGATGCAAAACAGAACAACAGTGTATTTTATGTTCTTACATATCTCTTAGAGAACTAAGAATTTCTATCTTGTCTAAACAAGTAAACCTTTTGAAGTTCACTATTTATCTAAAACACTACTAAGCAAAACATACTGTTTAGACATCCAGGCAGCATGCTCAAAAGCCAGTTCTGCACTTCCTATTTTTTTCTTGCATAGGTCAATATGCTTCCTGAACTGTGCAATAGCATCCAGTGGAGTATTATGTTGAAAACAGAGGCGACAGATCTAGGAAAAGATAAAAAAAAGATGAAAAACCACTGTTAGGGCTGCTAAGGATTAGCACTCAACCCTGCCATTCCCCCAATTAATTTTACATATTTCTGAAGGGCAAAAATTGCATAAAAACAGGGGAAGAAAAGTAGATAAAGTAAACCATAATGTACTGCACCTGAAACTATGTGGTTCTCTGTTTCATCTAATTCTATTTCTCATCCCTCCTTTGCCCAAGACATCGATGGAAGAGTGCATAACTCAAATATAACAGGAAACTTCAGTGCCACTAGAAAGATCATTACTTTGAAGCCTGCAGTCTGCAAGTGGAATTTGATGGAATACAGCTCCAAGATTCTTGTAAGTGGTGGGATAGTTTTGCCTCACATAAAAGCCCTCAAAACACCACAGAAGTATGGACTGATTCTTAGAGAGTTACTTTCTTCTCTCTAATAAGCAGTAACTAAGCTTTGCAAGAAGACAAAGACATTCAAGGAACAAGCAGCCCTCATGTTCCTTCTCCTTGTGCAGAGTAAGAATCTAGTCTTTCAGAGACTGCATCTCAAATGAACTCAAATCCTTCAAGATAATTCCAAGCTTCAGTTAAGGATATTTCTTTTGTGTAGAATTCAGAAGTCTCTGCAAATCTGAGCATAACTGGTGTTCCAATGATAACTCTAATCCATTTCCCTCAAAGCAATGTAAAACTGAACTCTACAACCTTTCCCCATTAAAGGTGCATCAACTTTTTTCTTTTATGTACAGTTGTTACCTTGTAATTTATAAATCCTGCCATGGTCTTGATTTCCAGCATGTTTGTTTCATGAGCCCTCAATTCATGCACAAGATTATATGCAGTTCTGTAATTCCTAAGCAGGAATAATTAGAATTAAATCACACATGATAATAAAATTCCAGAACAGGACTGCTGACAAGTAAAAACCAGCCTTCCAAGCAGATCATTATTCCCAGTGAAGAACTTGCCCCTTAAATACATGTTTAAATGATTTTGCATTCAGGAAAATATTTGTTGGAGTTTATGGCTTAGCAGTAATTTGCGACAGAGAGGATGAGGGAAGATAACAACTCTTACTTGAGAGCATTCTGCGTATCTTGTTTCAGCTCACTGAAGAAGGCTATTTTGAACTGGTGTCTAACAAACAAAAGCTGCAAAACAAAACCAGTGTACATCATTCACTAACATCCAAACATACCTTGTTACCTATAAAGAGATACAGGTGGTAACTTCAGAGGTTTACATAATACAGCACTTGACTTGAAAAACTGACTGCAACCATTTTCTAACAGTTCTGTCTGCCACCATGATGCAGTAGTGACCTTTCAATAGATTTAATCTCTTCCAAGCCTGTTACCACGGCACAAGAGAGAGGCTTTGTAACACCCCAAAATCTCTATGCCAACAGGGCTGATTGTGGTTGGGAGCTCACCACGTGGATTCCAGCTTCCAAGAGAGCGAAGCTGGCAATCGCAACAGAACATAATGTGTCTGAATGGATTTGAAAAGCAAAAGTTAAAAACTGAAATCAAGTGCAACTCTGAGTACAAATTGTCTAAGGGAAGCACATCCCATAACTTGATACAACACTCAAATAGGTTAAACCATGTAGATAAATGAGAACTTATTATTTTTTTTTAATCTGAGAACTTAATTTTGCACTGCAGCTCTTCTAAGGAAGATGAGAAAAACAAATGTAAGAACAAAACTAATCAAAATAAAAATTTGAACTGCAGAAAATAGAACCAGATTTACTTCCTATACCAAGAGAGGACACCTCAAATTCAAAGGGGGAAAAAAACATTTAGGCAACAAACCATTATTTTCATGTTTTAACATGCAATATAACTTGCATAATATTTCAAAAACAGGGTAACGTTACCTGATGAGTGGTTTTGTTCAAGAACTCCTTATGAGATTTAACTCTTCTTATTTCCGTATAATAGTAAGTCTGTGCATGCTCATAGAAAGCGTTTTCCAACCTGCAACAAAGTTGCTCATAAGTTTCACAAAGTCTCTCCCACATACAAAGAAATTCTGAAGTTCTTCAAAATAAGTTACTTTTAAGCATGTTTATTTTGGTGTTGGCAAAGGTATTACTAAACTCCTCTTTAAGCCACCACACAGGGTAAGAGTCAGCAGACAAAAACCTTTCACAAAAGAAGAAGTTTGAGAGCTTTATATACTAACTTCTCATACAACAAACTCTAGTACTTAAGATAGTCTCAGGATAAGCTATTCTGATTTTGCAAGGCAATAGAAAGTTGAGAGATGCCCCTAAGTCAAAACAAGAGAACTCTTTTGAGGCTCACAGAATATGTGATCTTATTTGTTGGACTGTAGGGGAAGGGGTAAGAAGGACAAGACAGCAGTAAATAAAATTATGAGGGCACAGATTAGGTTTCATCATTCTGTCCAAATATCAACTGCTACCTCAGTTGCAGAGGTAATAGTGGAACTTGTCTGCAAGAGAAATATCCCAAGGCAACCCAGAGAGGGAGAGGACAAAGATACAAGAACACCAAATGCAATATGAGGCTGAGGAGGATCTAAGGAGCGTATGTTGTATGATCAAGCTACAAGGAGTAAAATGAACTATAACAAGATCAGAAACCAGGAGAGGAATACATGCAACAGCACTGGCACATGCACGAAATAAAGGCTGAAGCACCAGTTCTGTTAGTATAATCTCAATTTAGCATCAAAAGAAATATGAAAAGCTAGAAGTAATGGTTACTTTATTTTGATGAATTTCAGTGGGAGTTTGTGAGCAGCATGGATACAATAACAGCAGTAATTTATTTTGAGAATTATACTGTTTATACAGAAATATGAGGTTGAGAGAAGAGTTAGCCTCAGACTGTGACCCTTCCTCTCTCTGAGAATACATGGAAAAATTAAAACTAATAATAGTAAACCATGATTTGCCTTAGTTTGAGCCCTTATTTTAGATCTACACAAAAATGTCTACCTTTCCTCAATCTGCTTTTGAAAGGCCTTCCTAAATTATTTGAAGTTGTAGTCCACATAAATATCAAAACAGAAGGCAAAAGAAATGTATAAAATGACAAAGACATAATATTTGCAACCAGATAGATGCCACTTAGCGTAAATAAAAAGAGAGAACTACATGGCCAGGAAGTGGAAGGGGGGAAACCCAAAAGCCTGCTAAGAGTTAAACATAAAAACATATTTGTATAGAAAATCATTTAGAACCAGTAGGATTCTAAATTATTTTCCAAAAATCATTGCAGAAGTAGAAAAGCCCACTTTACCTCTGCCTGGGGAACATCTTGTGATATCTAATAATATTTCTTCAAAAGCAACATCTCTTACTGCCATTACTCAGCCTCAGAGAAACGAAATTGTCTGGAATTCATCAGAATAACCTGAAGAATTCCAGCAAACAGGTCTACAAAGAGTATGCCACATAGCATTTATCTCAACCTATGACCTCTCAAATTCTCTGTTAGAATCATGGAATTAGTTAGATTGGAAAAGACTTTTAAGATCATCAAATGCAACTGTCAACCTGTAACCAAGTCCACCACTAAGCCCATCCTACTGCTCCTAAGCACAGTATCTACACGTCTTTTAAATACACCTTCAACGGTGACTCAAGCTGTTCCCTAGCCAGCCTGTTCCAATGCTTGATTACCTGTACATTCTTAATATCCAATCTAAATCTTCCCTGATGCAACTGAAGCCATTTCTTCTCACCCTATGGCTTGAGGGGAAGCCCTGGGGAAGAGACCAACCTGTACTCCACTGCCTCCTTTCAGAGAGCTGTAGACAGCAATAAGGTCTTCCACTGCTGCTCCTCATAAGGCTTTTGCTCCAGACTCTTCACCAGCTCTGTTGCCCTTCTCTGGGCACACTCTAGCACCTCAATGTCTTCCTTGCTCTGAGGTGCCCATAACTGGACACAGCACTGAATGGATTTCCATCCACTACCTCCACTGAGCCAGCAGAATGAAGGCCTTTGCTAGTATACCAACAGTCCAACACTGGCATGCTGACCCCAGGCTTATTTTTAGCGAAACTGGTTTTATCCCTTTCCCACTTCAAGTCTAGTTTAAAGCTCCTCCAGTATGCTGTGCTAACATGGTGAGCAAGCAGAGCAAGACAGGGGTTTACAGTCACTTACCTTATAATATAGCCAACAAGATGATCAGTGTGTGGAAGCACAAAGAGTGATTTTCCAGAAAGGTCACAAGCATTACATAAAGCTGCGGCCCTCTCTGATGCAATAACATCTTCCCCTAGTGAAGTCAAGGAAAGCACAAGTAAGTGGCATGTGGTGCTGCAATGTCAAACTGGTTCTAAAAGCTTAAAGATCAGGTTATAAAATTAGGTAGACCAAAAAGTCTAAACAGTATTGAAAAATCTAATAAAGACAAAACCAAGAGCAAATTCATTCTTACTTCTTTCAGAGTACTATGTGCTTCATCCAGCAGAACACATTGCAGAAACTTTCTACCAGTTTTTAGCAAAAAATTGCAAATATGATGTAAGTTTTTTCATCTCTCACAGAATTAAATATCCCATGTCTGGAGAAATACAACAGCATCCAGGAAAGATAAACACATATAGCAGGTAGAGCAAAACCCAAAAGATGATTCGCCAAACACTAGAAAGCACACATTAGCTCTACAGAAAGGTAAAGTGTATCACATTTCACAGTTCCACATGGCTCCAAAACTTTACTGATAAAACCAAGTTAAGATGAAAGACCTCTGTAGGTACCAAATACTCTTCCTCCAAGTTCTGAATGCTTTTACTGATTTTCCTGATCTCAAGGAATGTTTAAAATGCAACTTGCTTACAAGAAAGCAGGCCAGATGTACTATCATTTAAACCTTCTCTGATACTATGTATCAAAAAATGCACTTGGACTTAAGAGTGAGAGAGAAGTCAGGGATAAAAGTATCAAATGTTTAGGGTCAACTGTCCTGAATGCTCTTTCTATCCTTATACCTTCCCATAGTCACAGTGCATTTAATGATTGTAGATGACATCAGATGAAGAATCACAGATAATGTGACAATCCAAAGTCAGCTTAGTCAGCTGGGCCTTCTGAAAAAAAATGAGAATTCCACAACTGTGCATAGCATTTTTAAGTACCTGGAGGCAACGGTGTTTTTTTCTGAATCAAAACCACAGCAACTTTGGTGTTTCTTCCCTGCAAACTTTGCCTAAAATAAAGACAACATAGCACAGTGTCAAGGTTTCATCTCTTATTTCTGAATAAACAGAACAAAATAAGATTTCAGACTAGATGGAAGCACTGGAAGAAATCTACAAAGGTGAAAAAGCCAAACAACACAACATGCTCCATCATTCAGAGGATGTTGTCTTCCCTTTTTTTGGGACAGAACAATTGTGCCGAGTTTGGCAAGTAAAATTTCAGGGGCTGTTTTTACTTAGGTAACTTCTACAAATAAACCATTACAAAAGTTCTTTACTGTGAGTTGTATATTAAAAAGCAAAGTTCAAGTCCCCCTTAATTTCTGTTTAAGAAAAAAAATTGTATGTTCTATAATGCAAACAGATTCTGCAATTCACACTGACATTAGCTTGCAGTACAATATGAACCAAGTGAGAAAAATCTACCTGACAATTTCAACTCGAGTAGCACATTCCAACTGTTTTTCCTTCCACTGTGGCTCATCCCAGTCCAGTTCATAGAATACCACCACAAGTGCTGGAACCAGATTCAGGTGTTTGTTCATCCAACCAGTCTTCAGGATTCCTTTTGGAATATACCACTCATAGGATGTCCTCTGAAAATATTGAGGATGTTGAAGCAAGCTACAAAATCCATTGACAAACATTTACAGCAGGAGAAAGGGCATAGCCTCTAGATTCTTGTCACTTAATATGTTTGTCATGTTTCCTTTAACACTGTTCCCCTGGAGCCTTTGCTTCCTATTAAGCCATATCCCTCAATAACTCAGGCATCAGGGCCCAGTGTCTGAGATATCAGCAGCAAAGAACAACAGATTCCAGGAAGACTGGAAAAGAGGGCCAAGTTCAGGAGCATGGTTCTTATACTATCATGAAATACTAGGCTCAGTGGAAAACAGTGGTCTCAAAACAGTAACACCAGTTTAGATTCTTTGTCTTTGCCAGCATCACGGAATTATGTAGTTTTCCAGTAGTTAAACTCATTGACATTGCTTCTTAACTTGCCATTGCAAAGCAGAGAGAATAGCAGAGATATTCCCTCTGCTGTGTTTCCCTCAGTTAAAGTAAAAAGTTTTATAAAAAAAAAAGCTTTATAGGTTAGGGTTTTTTCAGAATGCATTAAGTATCTACTTTCTCCAAAGTTAAATTCTGGGTTTCACTAAAGCTCAAATTTTACAAGGTACCTTAATGCTATGTAGAAGAGTACCATGTACTTTTAAAACCAAACGGACTTTCTCTGCCTCTGGCTCTGGGAACTAAGGCACCTCTAGGCTTCCTATGCACCCGCAGCGCATCCATCACAATGCCCTGGGCTCTCCCTTCGCCCTCACAATTTCCCTGACTTGGAGCTCCCACACTTCCCCTCCAATATCGGGGGAAGCGGCCGCCGAGGTCGGGCAGGGCGCGGTGCCAGCCGGCTGCCCCCCAGGCGGACTGGGGCACAGCCCTTCCCCGCAGGGAGCCACCCAGCCCCGCATCCCGCTCCCGGGACCGCCGGCGGCTCGTCCTGCTGGGGCAGCGGGCTGGGACCCCGCCAGGACGGGG
>VXBR01009983.1:97807-119729 GCA_013400215.1 Cisticola juncidis | reverse complement strand
CCCAGTTTTCAGTCCTCTAGGTTGTTACAGTCCCAGGTTTTCCAGAGTAGTCACGTAAAGACTTCAGAAACTTCTGAAGCAATTCAGAAAAGAAAAAAAGACTGGAAAAGCAATGCAACTGAAGCCAAACTCTTACTATGGTTCAGGTATTATTAGTTTGCAAATTACACTAATAAATGTGGTGTTTGAATGCTAAGCAAAGGAAGCTTCAATAAATTTTTACATTTTCTCAAAATTCAGGCACGAGCTGCACGTTTTTCATCTCAGTTCATGCCCTATGGACAGGTGTTCACACTAAAGAAAATATCATGACATTTTCTACATGCCTCAATAGAAGCTTTATGCTGCTATTTACTTAGTGGGGACGACTTTTGGACAAGAAGATTACAGTTTAGTTCAAGACTTAGCACAGGGTTTGCAAATAAAGCCTACATGAATAAGGGTCCTCAGCTCAGTTAGGTGGTGTCCTGGCCTTGCAGAAAGGTGCATTGTATTTTGAGTACAGCAAAAAAGTTTATTAAAAAAGTTCTGGAGAACAGTGTCACTATTGAGTATGGACAGCACGCAAGTAGTGACATGACTCTCGGCATGAAGCAAAAATGAGAGCAATCTTTATTTTCCAAATTCTCCTTTTATACAGTACTTTGATACAATTTATATGATTGGTCCTTGGAGCCTACACTTCTTCGTAAACATCCTTGCCAGTAAACACGTTGGAAAAACACCATTTGCTGATGGTTTTACACTTCCCAAGGATTGTTATGGATTCCTCCTTAAGATTTTCCAGGCCACTTTCTCTTTCCAGGCCTGTGCGAAGGTATTATGTGAATGATTTCACACAAGCACTGCTGCTGCCTGACACCTAAATTCAGACCATTGTCAGTACCCACAGAACAGAGCAATTACAGTAACAACATCAGTAACAGAAAGGAAAGAACAGCACTGGCATTCTGCAAGTAAAAAGATATAACACAAAAAGTTGCATTTCAGGAACCTTCAGTTTTCCTTCTATGAAGGCAACACCATTGCTCAAAGCATCAGTCTGAATGTGATAAAACTCACAGCAAGAATCTGCTACCTCTGAAAGAAGGATCAAATATAAGCTCATATCCCCCAAATTCTGTTGGGTTTTGCTGCCAATTTGTCAACAGTCTGCCAAGAAAATAAAGGTTGACAAGGGAGAAAAAGTTGTACATTCACAGAAACACTATCCTACACATGTTCTGTGTGTGAACAGTACGTTATGTAACTCTGTCTTTGAGCATCAGACTGTGTGATCCAAGAAAAGTAATAAGAGAATGCCAGGATCACTTCCCAGACTAGGAACACAACAGTAGAGGGCTGAAGGAAAGGTTCCACCTGCTCAGGAGACTGATTCCTGACTACCAGCTTAAAGCCTGCAGACACCCACAGGCCTGTGAAATAGTCATCTTTTCAGAGCACATACTTCTTTTAGGGAAGGTCTGGTAAAACATGGCCATTCTGTTCTTTTAAATACTCAGGAAAAAAGATGCTTCTACTGCTGCTCCAGGAGAAACTAAGGATGCTGTCCTTACTAAGCAAAAATGAGCCATGTTGCTTGCTCTAAAAATGCAAGTTTAGGAAAAATTCTCTATAAAAAGGTAGTCCATTAATCAAAGAATTTTCTACCTCATTCTTCTGAAGGAAAAGATTATATAAAAGATTATATTAAATATCAAACACCCCACTGAAAACGATTCCTAGGGATCTAAGATAAGCTTATGAAGTCAGTGTTCCAGTAAATGCTTTATGAAAACCATAAATCTTGGCTGAAATAAGAAGGGAGTTAATACAGGGGTAGTACTGCAAAATAAGTAATTTTTTAAAATAGATCATTTTACTGTTTCTCACGATCTTTTTTTTGAGCTGAACTGTACAGCTTTACCCTGTACTTTGCCATTGCGAGGAGTAGCAGTTTCGAAAAGGAAATTTTCAATATAAATATGACATATGCTTAGGGTTTGGAGCATCTGTCATATAAGGGGAGGCTAAGAGAAACAGGACTATGCAGCCTGGAGAAGGAGAGGCTCAAGGGAATCTTATAATGGTGCAAAATCACTCAATTTGGACATGGGGCAGGGAGTTCAGAAGATGGAATCAGACTCTTCTCGGTCATGCCCAGTGACAGACACAAACCGAAGCACAGGAAATTCTGTTTAAGCATATCTCCATCACTGGAAATAACCAAAACTCGACTCAATAATGTCCTGAGCAACTCACTGTAGTTGACCTTGCTTCAATCATGAGCCAGAGCAGAAAAATCTCAGGTTCACTAGGATTGTATGATACTAAGATATCAGCAAAACCAGTGATACATGAATTAAGATATTATTAGCTCTTGGCTAAATGAAAACCAATTTTAAGCAAAATATAAACTGACAAAAAAATAAATACATTCATTTTTAGATCTTGGGAATGGCTATAAAATTTATTACTGCAGTAGTACAGTCACAGAATATTAATAGTGGACATATCCTGATTTTAATAGGTTATGAAAACAGTATTTCCAGAAAAATTAAAACCCTTATGCATATGTGCACTGCAACTAAGCACCTAAACAGTAATACAAAGCACTTTAAAAATAATACTATAATATTTTGAAATATAGAATTTTAGTTATGTGAGTACACAGATACAGTATACTTATCTACCCACTGTGATTTCAGCAAAGTAGTAAGGTACAAAAAAATTACAATCAGAATTTAATTAGCATTTTCTCTTCTTTATGGCAAAGCTGTAAAAAGAAATAATTTTTTGACAACTGGATACATCTTGAATGGCTTCAGGATACAAGACCTGATGGATTTTGACATTTTTTATTTAACAGGCCATGAAATCCCACAGCTCCTCTAAAGTACTAAAACTGCTCTCTTCAGGCATGCTCCTGACCATCTGGCAGCTGCAGAAACTTGGCACATTTTTGTACAGCTTGCCAAACTTTTGAAACAAACATCTCGTGCTTACACTTCGCTTTTTCAACACTACTTCTGGGAAAACAGGATCTCTTGAACTCTTAAATAAAATCATTAAAACTTTCTTTTTTTTTTTTTTTTTTTTTAATTGAGGGTTCTTGGTATAAAACCAAACATTCAGATTACACAGAGATTGATTTTCCAATCACATACATAAAATGCTAAAAAACAGCACCACAGCTCACGCAGGATTTAGAGTTCTGTATTTTTACTCTCAGATTTGCTAGATGCTGATGCCTCAGAAACATAGTGAGACAGGACATGATCAGAGTGACACTGAAAATACCTGCAAATATCCTAAAAATAGAAGATGATACGAAATTCAGGTAAAACAAGATATGTCTGCATGAGAGAGGTAAGAGTACAGGAGTACAGTGTCAGGAGAAGGCATGAAGAAACGTAAGTCCTGGGATTTCTTTTAGACTTGGACAAATACTCTTAAAATCAAATAAAGATAATGAGGAAAAACACAGACAAAACTAAGAAACTGAGGGCAAATTTTTTTTAAAAAGCCTAATTGTTAGAGATTCCTATAGTGGAGGAGGAGCACATATGGTCTGTAGCCACCAGCAACGCCATCTGGAACAATTTTAACCTAGTGCAGGGTCAAATTCTGAATTTGTCGGAAACCAGAGGAAAAGAACACTAGTCAGACTGCATAAAAAGAGAAATGAAAATTAAAGCAGAAGTTGATTATGGGAATAAACTTCCCTTTTTAAGCTGAGAGATGATGCAGGGCTAGACTCTGGGAGAAAAAATATTAACAGGTGAATGAGGAAACTAAGAAGGAAAAAGGAAAATGAATGTAACATGGCCTTTTTGTGTTTAACAATTTCAGCTAGGTTTTCACAGTAAAGTACTTCCTCTGCTTGGGGTGATGAAGGAGATGAACAGCACTCAGTGGAAGCATTAAGAGAACAGCTCATAAATAAGCAACAAGAAGTTGTTTGCTTAAACACACACAGAAAATTCATCTCCACAGCACATTTAGCCTGATAACAGTCATAGGACTGGTACACCTTACTATCATGCTTCATGTGTTTAAAATGTTCTTCTGAAGTCTTAGCAACTTCCCAATTTTTTGTCAGACAATTCTGACAACTATTGGTGAATCATGATCACTGCAGCACAAAAGCACAGCTATTTTGTAAAGTGTCAAAGGTCACTTCTCATTATTTATGAAGAAAAGAGCTGCTTTAGTGTTCACTAGACCTTTCAACAATTTGTTTTAATTTAAGTCTCAACTACGTGTGGCTACACAAGAGGTGCGTGGCAATTCTTCAACAGCACCTGACCATACATGTGGGTCATACCACACAGTAAAGGAGAGATAACAAACTCCCTGCAGCTACCCTTTGAGAAGACAAACTCTCCTGACTTGACAGTGGGGCAAAACAGCATGCACATACCTAAGTACCTAATATCAAACCCTAAGTATTCAGAGTTGCTATTCTTGTACATATTAGACCACTCAAAATCTGGACATTGACCCTTTTAGTGTGCAAAGTGAAAATAAGTCTGGTTTATACAATGAACATAAAGCTCCATTACATGTAAATCAGCCAAACATACCATAAAATCAAATAGCTACACAAGTACTTCAAGGAGACTTCTCTCTCTCAACAACTTCCACAGAAGAACAGATGGGAATTACCATTTCATCATGTGCCAAAATAATTGCCATATATCACCACAATGAACTACAAGATCAAAATTTTGGTGAAAATTCCAGTCATCAGTTTCTTATATCAGTTTCATATTTTATTTCAGCCACACATGTAAATATGGCTAACTTCTATCACTGTACCTATTAGGCAAACACAGTTTTGAAACTAACTTTATCGGACAAAAACTATGAAATACAATACTGGGGAAAGATGAACAAGTTCATACAAAAAATCAAGTACCCTAAAGCAAAAGACTGAGAATCAGGATTCTGATACCATCTCTGACAGACACCCTCTCTTACATAGGAGTAACATGTAATTTCCTCACATATGATATGAAAAGGTAGTTTCAAAAAATTATTACTATTTCACAATCACTTTTCTGAGACACAGGAATGGAATACATTGCAGTAAATAATTAAAGCAACAACTGACAGAGGAAATGGGGAGCAAGCAAACCTGCCTTTCACAAATACATTTCATATTGAATTGTGAGCTGAGAGCTCTGCTACCTTAGACTTACAACTTTGACTACACCATTCTTTACAACCTGCTTAATCACTGTTTCATGGTCCACTCCATTTAGATACTCCCCTGTAAGCAGACAAGAAAATCTGCAACACAAATGCAAAACATCTAGGTGCTAATCAAATCTCTTGACACTAATTTTCACAACCACTTTCATTCATGGGCCATGAGTGTGTGTAATTTCAGGGCTTTGTCCCCAAGGGAGGCTTTGAGAAGCATGTATGCATGTGCCTACACTTGTTTAGTCTTCAAAAATGACATCATTACCTAAGCTCTGACTGAAGAGAATTATATAGTTGGTTAACAATCAAGTTCAAAGCACGTATTTTTCTTTAAAAAACCCCTTTATATTCAGGGAAACAGAACAAGTAAGTTGCATATTACTAACCAAAATCTTAGTTAAAAGACACTGATTACATGCAAAATTCTATATACTGGACATTCTACAGTTTTGTTTCTGGCCTTGCTGCAGATCCTCTCTGGACTTGGCACTGCTACTTCATATTTTTCTCTCAAAATATGGATTTAATAGAAAACTTACATAACACAGAAGAATTTACTTACTTGCAATAAGATTACATCATGCTGACTGTCAGAAGGGCTAAAAAGACATTGCTAATCATTTACAGTAGTCCTGAGAACTTAGTACTGTATTTTTTAAGTGAGAATACCTAATACCTCAAATTCTTGCTACAAGCTGTTAACTCAGACACCAGAGCATTATTCTGAGGGGAGGAAAGGAACTCCAAGAAATTACACTTCCTTCAGTTAAGTAGTGGTTTTGCTGGTTTTGTCATGAAAACCGCAAGTTTTTAATCAGAACTGACTGCTGTCACTGAGTGCATGCCTGATTAACTACAGAAATATTAACAGACAGATGGTGGTGAGAAGTGTTTAGGTTTTTACCACGCAAAAATTTCAAGCTGCAGTATGGATAAATGTTTGACCTTCAGGAAGAGACAAAAGAAACAATCTATTTCTACCCGTATTCTAGTAACACTGTCAATCACAAAATAGAACACAAAGATGTGTAAATATGCAGAATGAAATATCTTAACCCACTGGATACCATAAAACATTTGAGAACTTCTCTACAGACAGGCATATCTTCTACCTGTATTTCTCCTATATCTATAGCTGCAAGTTAGGTAACATACCTGCTTCTTATTTAGAAAGACAGTGCTAACAGCAGACTTGTTAGTTCACAGGAAACAACAGCTACATTCACATACTGGAAGGCATATCAGAGTGCTTAAGAACAGCAATTGTCACAACATTCCACACCACTGAGAAACATTCTCACACAGAATATATATAACTAGAATATATAATATATAATATATAACTAGAATATGTATAACTAGAATTCATTCACGAACATTAAAAAGAATAATTACGTTCATGTAGTTAAAATTCACTTTCAAATGCTTTTATGTTCAGTATTAGTATCAGATTAGACCACAACCGGTAAAAAAGACAACACCTAAGAATCCCTCTACAGGATCTAAAAGCTGCTTTCCAACCATCTATAAACATGTGGGGTGCTTTGTTAAATACTGGACTTGTAATTTAATGTAATTAAAATCACGTATTGATTGTCATTTTACAGGTGAGAGCTCTGCAGGAAGCCCAAATAAACAGGGACAAATAGGAGCAACATTGAAATACAAGAAAGAAATCAAGTTTTATTACATGACAACTTGCTATTTTCATTATTTAAGCAGTAAGAACTGACTATCCTAACCCTGCAGGCTTTAAACAAGAATTGTATTGTTTCAGTAAAATGAGTTCACCATTTTAGTATTCTAAACAGAAGCTGCAAATTTATATAAATCAAGTGTCAGATACTGCAGCAGTGGTAGTATTTTAAGTATTCACAAAGAAGTAACATGTTTTTATTGCTGAAATGAAATACTGAATATTAAGTTTTTAGTTCCTCAAAGTATTTTCAACAGCAGTTCCTCAAAGCAACAGGAAGGAAAAAACTGTTATGCTGCATTTGGAGCAGTATTCTGATGTTGAAAATTCCTTGTTCAGATACCTTTTAGACACACAGTAGTAGTGGCCAATATGACAGATGTCATCTCTTTTGCTCTTAGCTGTGAAGACATTTTTCCTTTTAACATTTTAATTATTTGTCTACTGACAGCAGACAGCTCTCTCTTACTTAATATTATGATCCTAATAGTTCTCAGAAATCTGACATGGAAATTCATGCTTTAAGTCAATAGAATAAAAAAATTTGTTAAATACTGGGCTTTAAATACCAACATTCCTTTATTTTTCTCAAAATTATTTACTGCCATATTATGATGCTTAACAGTAGGGTATTAACATGAGAAAACATTTTGAGAGAGATGACACAAGAAAAGCAATAGTCTGCTCATACTGTATTCTGATCAGTTCCATCTCATTTAGTTGACATGCTTTTGTTACATGTTATATAATGTAATTTTACTTCATTTTATTTCTTCCTATTACTTACAGCCTCTTTACAATGTTCGCTGATGAATAATGACAAAAAATTATAGACAAAAACTGAAAGACAAAGGGGAAATGTATACTTCTCTATTGTATTTTCATACTTGAAAGGCAAATTTATTTTTTCATTACAGTTTCAGTAAGTTAAGTAGGCAGGTACTCTATAAACCTCCTATATAGCTGAAACTATTAGAAAGTATTAATTGCAAATGACTATAAAATACTAGTCAGCAAAAGCCATAAAGTCTCCTGAATGAAGTAAAATAGAGATGTGTAATAAACAGAACAATCTATCTGCAAGGAAATAATATACATATATATACAGGCTGTATGGAGATTGGGTGTCACTATCTAGAATTAAGGAAACTATCAAGTTCTAGATCTCACAATAACTAAAAGCTCATCCACAAGTTGGAAAGTGAAAAGAAGAGCAGCAACTTTTCACTACAGCTCTACAGCAGCAAGGAGCAGTGGGCTTTGGTGTCACTAGACAAAAACGTTCTGTAGAGGGTCAGATGAGTTACGTTTGTGCTTCAAGACCCATGACAGACCTGGTTAATCACTTACAATGCTGTTTCTGCTGAAATGCAACCTTACAGGAACCTTTCAGACTGATGGTTTGGGCTGGCACTGTTATTTTGCACAACAAAGCAATGTCTGTCAAAAGAGAAGAACAGCAAGAACTGTTGGAACTATCTAGTTCAATGTTTTTTCCCATAGTACAGCACGCAATGCAAAATAAAACATTAAAGATTCAACAGAAGCTAAACAGATGTTTTTCTCTGCACTGACTACTGGATAGGAATACTTCAGTAATGTGTTCAGATTATCCTACACTTATGAATTCTAACTTGCAAAATTCTTTCATCTTGATCTTAATTTATGACTCAAATCCTATGCTCCACCTAGCAGGAAACATCTATAAAAATATTTTGAGTTCTGAAAAACAGTGCCATCAACAGATTCACAACACATTTTCAAAAAAACAAACAGGGCAACAGACAGAGTTTGTTGTGAAAATGCATAGGGCTGTAAAGCATCTATAAACCGGAAGATCCCTTCTGAGGGAAGGAAAAAAAAACAAGAAAAAAAAACAAAAAGGAAGAAAAACTTGATAGCTTCCTACATTCTGGAGAACAAATCTGTGTCTCGATTATAAAAATATGCCCTTTAATATAGACTCTTTACAACCTTCCCTCTTTACATGTTAGGTTGATTACACTGATAAGATGAACATAATTAAGTCTGACTTACAAAAGTCTATCTCTACAATTCCTTTTCCTGAATTTATGGAAAGCTACCATCTACAAACTCTAACAGAACCAATGAACGTTCTTGAGACTTAGGCATATACTACCTTACCATGGTGGTTTTTTCCCAGTTTTGCTCAGTATTTATGATTTTTCTCTCTCAATCTCAATTTATTATCAGAATATAAAGACCAAAACTAAGTAACCTGGACACCCTCACAATCAATGTAATAATATCAGTAATTTGGATAAAGTTTCCTTAGGTTTTATTACAGCAATTCTGTAAATTAATTAGGACATTTTAATTATTACTGTTCAATTTTAGTATCAATTTCTTTCATTTTTTATACCAATAGCACTTCTAAATTTTTTCCAGTGTTGTCTGCAGTTCCCTTCTCAGTTTTGGAGGCCACAAAAGAAATCACCTGCTAAAATAAGTAATTTCTGAAACCTCGTTCATTCAATTCCACCCACAACAGAGAAGTATCAGAATTCTACCATATTTCTGAAACGTAAATGTCTTCCAATGATTCTGCAACCTTCTGTTAAGACCTTAAAAGCTGTTCTGCACTCTCTTCACCTACCTCAGTTTGCTTTCTTGTCCCTGCTTTGCACCTTGAAGGAAAAAGCTTTTGCTCCTTGAAGCAAATCAATAGCATAATCAAAGTTATTACAAACTGCTGGACCTGTCCAACAGTTTGTTTTATAATACCAGGCACCTCCTCATAGTAATTCTCTATTTTAACACTGGAGAGTGTTACACTGCAATTAAACTGGAGAATTACTTTACCAAACAAAACACCCCTTGTGATTGTAATGAAACTCAATGCATTATAAAAAAATACATTTTAGCAATCAGCGTCCTATCATCTTCATACTCAGAGCTCTGCAAAAAGACTTTATAATCTGATGGTGACAGAAAGATGGTCTAGCAGGGGCTGAATAAAACAAAGTTTTATTTTCTGGACTGAAAAATTTTCATTTCAATCGCAGCAAGTCATCCTACCCCCTAGAATGCTTTATGTACACCTTTTCTTTATCAAGCCCCTATTTAAGTTCTTTCTGAGGTATCAGTAAATATTGATCAATTTCAAATCAGAAATGCTCTTTGAGGACTGGAAGTTGAAATACATAACTGAATTACAAATCTATTTTAAAATATAAAATATTTCAAATATGTCCAGGAAAATAAATTAAATAAGCAAGACCAGAAAGGTTAACCTTCTGACAAACATGACTTTCACTCACAGCCTAGAATAAAACCAATATAAAAACATCTAGGTCAACATCCAAATTCACTGAGGATGAATTTATGGTCACAAGAGCAAATTCCCAGAAAAAGAAATGTTTGTAGTAAGTCTTCCAGACAAATACAGCTTACTACAGAGAAGTCTAGGCTCCTGACTCCTTTCAGTAAGTTTATGCTATTCAACATATTTAACAGGTGTCTCCTATTTTTAACAGTAAAAATGGGACTATGGAGCCAGCTGAATACCATTCATTATTCACTGCCAAGATCTCTTACCCAAAGACTAGCTGCAAGAAACCCCACAACTATGAACTGCATTTTGTTTAAATGTCATTTCCTAATTTTTGCAGAAGACAAAAAGCTTAAGCCATGCATGGTCTACTACACTGGATTTCCAATACCAGCTGACAAGTCAAAGACAAAACACTGCTTCAGTATTTGTCATTTAGTTGCTACAGCCGATAAAACTCCAGAGACTGGCATGAAAATACATCCTTGTCGGGCTAAGAATAGCATCCTGTAAAAATTATTAATTAGTTTGACTTGACTGCAAAATAGCAAACTTTACTTCCTCATAAAAAGAAAATTTCTGTGACTTGTTTTTCAGAAGGCACAAAAACAAAGAGGAGGCTTGCATTACGTCTTTCATGATATGGTACAAGTGTACTGGACAGCATTCCTATGGTTCCTGTCTAAAATACCTGAATTTCAGTGTTTAAACACAACAATGTAAAATTGACAATGATACTGTAAATACAGTACATAAATACAAAGAGTCTTCTCTTTGAGAACAGGACAAATGTACTTGACAAATGACTCTACTAAGAAAAATGTACAATGCCTATCATCCATTTCATATGGGTCAGATGATCTACCAAAAGTACTTGACAATATATTTTAACATTTTTGTCATGTTAAGACTCTCTCTGAACCCACCTCCCATCAAAAAAGTGTACTTTCGTTTGTACTGTTAAAATTTGAGAAAACAACTGCTAGGAAAGTCCCTATGAACTAATTAGAAGTATTTTATTCATAGTCCAGTGATGAAAACGAGTCAGTAAGACTCATTTGAAAACAGGTGAGTATTTTAAAAGTTTAAAACTACAAGCTCAAACAAATTCACAGATAACCATTTCAAATTTTACATGGAATACAGTAACATAGCACAGGCAACAACTAGACAACAATACAGCATAAATGAAGTAACTTCTCTAGTTTGTTTGGCCACTCATTCCCATTTTTCTGGTTATTTGGTCAAAAGCATTTGTGAACCAGATCAGAAGCAGCAACCAGAAAGAGCCTATTTTCCAGCCAGGCTTCTTCTAGAGAGAATGCACACAGCAGCCTTTGCTTTGGCTGAGGGTTAACTCAGCCCTAACGTAATTTAACAACTGTCTACAAAATTACTGCATTGTTAATAGCCACATAAATAAATCTATGGGACAAAAAACAATAGAGGAAGTTAAGACAGACAATAAATTAAATTCCTATAAATTTGATGACCACATGTTACTATACAGGACCCTTCCAAGCAGTTATTCTTGTGGTAGTAGCTAATGTTGTGAAGTCAACTCATTAACAACCAGCAGTCCTACAATATCAAATTATTTCCATGAGGTAAACTGAGAATGCACCACTCTCCATTTTCCCCATTTGCTGTTTGAGTCAACCCTTCAAAGACTTGGCTGGGCAAGATGTTTAGACAGAGTTTTTACTCAAAGTCTTTACTGTCAAGCATCCTTTTCAGTTTAAGGATACTTTCACAATATGCCACATATTGTGGATATGGAGGACACCATTTAGGGAACTTGAAGACAAGCTGACACATAAAAAGGAACCTAGACCTTATAACAAAGTACACTACCATATCCTACTTCTGCAGGAAAACACTGAACCAAATGGACAATTGCAATCCCTTAAAATCAGTGTATTTTAATTTTGGAGAATAGGGAAAACAGGTACACATCATGTTCAGAAAGGATTGAACAATGAATACTAAATTACTATTTCAAAATTAAATTCCATGAATGACAGAAACTGTTAAAACAACAACGGTGGAGGGGGATATTATCTTTGTCAGCAACAATTACTAGACTTAAAGAGCAACTGACCAAAGTTATTAAATAGGAAGTCACTTAATTTTTTCCCTGCTGCTTCTCCTATGAAGAGAAATAATACTGTGAAAAAAATATTTCTAAATACAAATGTTTCATTATTCAAATAAAAGGAATTAGATGTATTTAACACTAGATCTGGACAAAAAGTAAAACAACAAAACTGTCACTTCAAAGAAATGAGATATGATCACATTTTACAGCATCCACATTGTAATACACTGTTCCATTAATATAGGGGATCCTATAAAGGATGTGGAAAAAGGCCCCAGTTTGTATCCTCTATAAAAACTGCCTAGATTATTAACATAAATTATTAGGTTTTGCTAAATTGTATTGTACTTGGCACATAATTAATAGAATTGACTACATTTAAAAGCTGAGCCATTATAATTCCTAACTGAAATTCTAAGCAAAATTTCTAAGCTCAAGCATGTTCTTTAACCTAAATTCTTGCATCCAAGAATACAAATGAACCTCTAGCTGTTATCTACCAATACAGATCTGCTAGCAGAATTTGGTTTTTGCAGGATGGCAGTAGTGTTGGCTGTGTCACCTGTTTTAAAGACGATCCCTGTCTCAGACAATTTATCCACTAGCATGCAGGAAGAGAAAAGGAATGAGGAGTTTGAGAAATCAAGCCATCTGAGAGAAACTCACACTGAAGCACTTTACCTCCACACAGCACTTGGGAAGAGAAAAAAATGCACCAGTAGCATACACTCATTGTCCCTCATCTGCGGCAGAAGTTTGTGAAATGTCATGTGGGGAAATATCTCAAAGACTGGTGGCATATACATATCAGATTCAAGGAAAATCAGACTGCCAGAAAAATTAAATGAAAAGTGGTAGAGTTAATTATTCCACCTTTGTACATTTTACAAGGCTAGAATTATGCCAGCCCATGTGCTTTCACGTATTTTAATTTTTCAAGCACAGCCACGATAGTGATAAAAATTAAAATGCAAAATGCAAAATGCAAAATTTTTTTTAAAAATTACCCTGATGAGTAATGAAAATAAAAGTTATGTGATATCAATATTTATATTTTTTTTACAGTTCATTATGTTATATAGTTAGAAAGTACCACACAGGTATTCTGGGATTAGATGCAACTGTCCTACTGGGTCATAAACAAAAGTTGTCTGGAAAGCATGCTAGGAACGGGACAAAACAAGAGGAGCAGCAAGTAATGTAAACATTTAGAAACTACTGATCACTGCCTATAAAGTATTCATTAGTTTCCAGTAACTTCATATACAGAGAAAGGATAGAAAAAAGGGAATTGTAAGGTATGAATACTCTAGACAGAGATATTAACATATACATTAGAAAATTAATACATACTGATGAAACACTTAAGAACCGATTTTTTATGCTTCTTATGTGCCAGTAACATTCTTTACATATTTAAATTTGACAGGAGATGTTCAGTAAACAGACATATTTTCAAAGACTTTATTAAAAAATAAAACACTGCATAGGACATACCCAGTGAAAATCACAGCTTTTCACTTCTAAAATTTTGTAAATTATATGTAATGCACAGAAAGACCAGACCCTCAAGACATAAACATAAAAGCAGGTAACACAAACTACCCTTCCTTCACCTCCAAAAAAGTGCTACTAGACCAAATTCTTCTCACCCCCTTATCTCAGCTTAGATACCTAACTTGAGGTGTTTACAGGCAGACTTACATGTGTAACAGGCAGTCACCCTTGCAGTCACCTCACAGGCTCCTTCTCCTCACACTGTCAAGAGACTTTGAATGAATACTGATTCTTATCCTGGCTGACAACAATAACTGCCTAACTAATACATGATGATATATAGGCACCAGTTAATTATGCTTTCTCTGAAGGAAAATACACATGTATCTATAAAGACATATATAAATGATTCCACAGTCTACAGCTAGCATATGGATATTCTTTCTGCTTCTATTTATGAATGCACACATATACAAACATGCACACATTCAAACACATATGGCTCATATGGTGTCATATTTCAGTCTTCTCAAGGAAGAACAATTCTAACAAAAAGATACACTCAGAACTATTCAAACTCTGGGTACAGCTTAAATAATCTACAATTCTTGCACTCACTCTCAGAGAAATCTGCTCTAAATTAATAACAATTTCATAAGTGAACTCCTGCTTTGCCAAATAATAACCAGCTGTTGGAAAATAATGTTTCCCAGAACAAAAAGAAAACAGCTAAAGATAAATTACAACTCAAACGAGAATAACTACTTAAGCAGTCTGCAAAGAACTTACTTCTCAATGAAAGGAGCCAGCTAGATGCATCACCAGGAAAAAAATAAATGTGTAATTTCACACAAAAGCTTACAGGAAGGTTTTAAACACTGCAAAATACTCTCTGCACTTCTTTTAATTCTGTAAAAAGGTCATGGGGCCTGAAAAACAAGCCATATGTTCTGACTAATAAGAGAAGCAGTAACATGCTTTCACCAAAAAACAGAGGTACAAAGTCCATACTTGTTCAGTCTTTTCTGTTTCAGCTCATGTGTTCTGCACCCAGGACTTGCAGCTTACACACCCTTTGTCTCTTTAGTGAGCATATGATGTCTACATCACTCCCGAGGAAGCATAACAGGAAGTTTTATACAGGCACAAAATAGGCAGTAATCCTAAAACTGAAAAACTTTAAAAAGTGATCAGGTACTTTGACTAGAACTCATGATAGTTTTAATCAAGCCCCTACTTGCACTGTGTAATTTTACTTAGAGTGTGAAATTTACCTATGCTCTCTGCATTTTTGCATGAGTCCAAGAAAACTCTCGACCTAATCAAATAATTATTGATAAACTTTTAAATAATTAAAAACTTTCCATTTTGTTTGCACAACACTGGTATTGATAATTCACTCTGAAGGACATAAGGATTATATATAACAGCTAATTATACCTGATATGTAAATTACATCCAAACTGATACTAAACAGTTATTTTCAGCCTACAAGAAACAGTAGACATGAATACTTACTACATACTCCAGGTTTCGTTATAAGCATTTTCCACTAATTTCTCCTACACTTAATTATAAAAATCCAAACTGTGTAGGGCTTTCAGATTACTGGTACAAAAGACAAGTAATCTGACACCATTGCCAATATATCATACCAGCAGCCAAACATAGCTTCTAGACTTTATACTTGAACCAGACACTAAATAGACTCCCAGATTATCTACTGAATCAATCCTTTTAATTTTTTAACTTTTAAAACACATCTTTGCTTTAAATGAGATCAGTTAGCAGAGATGATAAAAAGGCAGGGCAGGTTTAATTTGTTTCTGCACCCAAAGTATTCCACCACAGATATCTGTACTAGTGAATCAAAATTTTAAAAGTCACAGGAACTACCTTCTGTATTCTAAATGTGTCTGGAGTTTTAATGGGATATACTTATAAAAAGGCCAAGAAGGCTAAGATCAGAATGAAACTCTAGAGATCACCCAGTCCAATCAGCTGCTCAAAGCAGGGTCAGCTAAAGGAGGTTGCTCAGGCTCCTGTCCAGAGTATCAAAACATGGAAAATTCACACTATTCCCCATCAGTCTGTCAGCTCCCAGGAACCATGCCCTGTTGTCAAAACCTTTTAAGTGCAGTTGAAGTTACTTTTGATGACATCAACCAGGCTCCTGCAGCATTCTGGGATGGACCTCATTAGGTACCATAGGAACTTCTATAGATCAGGTTTATCTAAACGTTTCAGTCTGACTCAAAAAGAGAAAGTCTTCCTTGAGCCAGACTTTCCCTCTGGTCAGTTGGACCAAGGTCTCCTGAAGGCAACACTTATCAGCAAAGACCAGGAGAAAGAGACAGCAAGTGCCTGTTCTGCATCCTCTGTCACTAGATTCTCCACCCCATTGAGCAGAAGATCCATGTTTTTCATTGCTTTCCTTTTTTTTTGCTGATACATCTGTACAAGCCCTTCTTGCTGCCCTTCACATGCCTCCCCAGATTCAACTCCACATGGGCACTGGCTTTCCTAACTTCACCCTGTCCCTGCATACTCAGACAGAGTCTCCATGGCCTGACTGGGTCACATAACTCTGCTTTCACCTCTTGTTAATTTCCATTTTATGTCTGGATTTTGTCAGGAGCTTCCTATATATCCACACAGGACTCTTATTCATCTTTTCATGATTTCCTCTTCATTAGGAAGAACTACTCTTGAATTTAGGGGAGAAAACTTGAAACAAATGCCACTTGCTCTCACCTGGATTCTCTCGAATACACCCTATTTTTGCTAGGCTACTTTACAATGTAACTCAGCTGATTAAACTGATGAAATGTTTCTGCCAGATACAACCGTTGGGATCTTCTGGGAAACCTCTTTATTAATACTGTATTAGGTAAGTAACATCAGTTTTATTGACTGAAACTTGAAAAGTAATTTCAACACAATGATGTCTATCCTTTGTCATCTTAGTTGCATCAAAATGAATTAGTAATATAATCTGAAAACAATTTTATTACTTTCAGAACTCATTTTTAATCAAGTACTTACCATAATCTAAAACACATGGGTAAATGAAATAAATACAACTGTTAAAATCTGCTCTCCCTGATGGACATATTTTTTCTGTAAATGCTTAACTTACCACTACCCTAAGCATAATTTTTAAAGGTGTATGCCTTATCATGTGATAACCTACAATGTCTAGAGAGAAAGAAACTCAATCACAGCACATGTAGCTAAAGAATCACAAACTACACATCTGGGAGTCATGCTGGCATTCACATCAGAGAAAAAAGTCTCAACTGCTGAAATGTGGAAAAATGACCCTTCAGAAAAATTCTTTTTTTTTCAGCAGATTAGAAAATTAAGCCATTCTGAAAAATTAATCTCTCTAGAAAAGTAAAGTTTCATGAAAATTGGCCTGTGACCTGGTCTAGTCACTATGCTTTGACATGTCCTTCTTTAATTTGTGATTGCAAAAGCTAACGGAAATAAAAAGTAAAATATTATTAATCAATCTAATCTAGAGACCAAGTGACAAAGTGAAAGAATTTTTTTTTAATATAGGGGAACCTCTAATTTTAGGAGTGTTCCAGCTGAAAACATGACCTTCCCAGGATGGAAATTTTTACTTTTTTTTAGAGCAATAAACATCATCAGAAGTGAAAGCAGTATTAACTTGTATTTGGCAAAACGGAAAAAAAGTAAATGCAAATCATTGAGAATTTAGACAGCATCTACTTCCAACAGAAATCCTGCACCTCTTCACGGCACATTTGGAAGAGCTCTATCGCCACTTACTGGGCAGCTAAGGAAGTTCGAGGTTTGAAAAACGGCATAGGGATGACTGCAAAGCTATTGCACCGAGAGGCCACTCAGTCACATTGAGGACACAAGTCTGACAGGTTTTCTTCCTCCTTTTAGCGCTCACATGCCATGTATTTAAGAACACTATACTTCACTGTTCACCTGCACCTCAGCCACTTCTCAACTGTGTGGCCAGACCCAAAGGCTTACCTCCCTCCAGTCAAGTAACACTGTAATGGCAAATTGCTGTGTTCAAAATATTCAGGCAGAACATGTGAACTTATGCTGTATTTAAAACAGTGTAGGACTATCAACCCAAAAAAATGGGCTGACATTGCTGGGTTTTGGTTTTCAGTCGTCTTTTTTTTTTAACTTCAGAGTACGTGGGCACATCCACAATTGGTGTCTTAAGATGGATACTCCACCAGTATTCTAAGTTTCCTATGAGTAAAAAAAGTTCTCATCTAGTATATTCTTCATACTTTCCACCAACAGACAATAGTCTGTTCACAGAAATCACATAATACCCTGAGTTGGAAGCAATCCACAGGGATCATCAAAGGCTACCTCCCTGCCCTGTACATGACAGCCTAAAGAACAGCACCATGTGCCTGTTCCCAAAAGACTGTGTGTATGTTTGTACATATTTGTTTTACTGCTCCTTATCACACATCAAAAGAGCATACAAATATGACACTTCTCCCACATATCTGCCTTTTCTTGCTGTTCTGACAAGATCACCCATTTACAAGCCTTCAACAATGCCTACTTACCAAATTTCTATGTCAGAGTCTCCTGAACAGTTTTCACAGTAAACACACCCACTGTGACGATCAACTTAGCTTAACACCTTTTTCTGGTAGACTCCTAATCTTTCTTCCTACCCCACAAAAAATGCAAAACATGGATCAGAACTGTCGTCTTCATCACTGTTTTCCTTCTGTGTGTCTGTGTTGGATTATCGGGTTCATTACACATTACAGCAGGTACAAATACACCTCAAACAGTTCCAAGAAAGTTGAAAACCCACAGAGGGCCACCACCTCCCAAACAATCCCACTATGCCACTCCCAATTTTGACAACAAGCAAATAATACAGGCTGCATAAATCCTGGTGCCTGAGGAGCTCACTCACTATTCTCTCCTCCAGAGAGGCACTGAGACCCCACCTTGTAACACCATTCATTACACTGAGTCTCACTAATCCACACAGACTTACGGTGTACAGAGAGACTAACAAAACCAAGGTGGGGTTTGTAACACCATCACCAGAAACTAAGCTGAGCAGACTAATAAAGCTTAAACGTAGTAATGACTATTTTAGCTAAATAATAATGGGCCTGCTTATAAAATTTATCTTATTAATTTCTGCCATGCACGTTAGCTCAGAATCTCTCTACCCTAAGAAATTAAGCTGAATTTATTACTTTCCATTCTTTCTTTTGTTTAGCCCTTTGCTCCTTCACAAGTTTCCCTTTTAGGATTCCCTTCACTCCACAAGTAACACCAACCTTTCTTACTTTCTAGTGGTAGGTCTTTGCTTTTCTTCTTGAATGCTACACAATCCAGCTCAGATTTTTTTTTAACTGTTACTACACTTCGCTATTTCAGGAAACAATTCACCTAAACTATTATTTACATAAGTCTGCTTATGCTGTAAAAATGTATACTCAAGAAATAGACCACATAGGTCGTAACACAATCACAGCAACCACTTTCTGCCAGAGAGACTAAAACCTATGTGATTTCTTTTTAAGAGCAAATCTGTCTGAAAGTTATGTACCCCAACTCACCATCACTGCCTGAACTGTATAGTGTGCTGGAGTAACTGATGGAAACTATAAGTTCAAGTTCTCAAGTGAGAACTTCTGTTGAGCCTCAGATATCTATGTTAACTCTAGCATACTTGCTGTAAGCCATTCAGAGTTCCTCAGTAGTTCTTATAAGCACTTCTGATGAGAAATAGTTCTTCCTAAACTCCCAAAAAATGCTTACATTGCTACTTATGGATGTGTGAAGCTTTTGTACTCTTCTCTAAACAACAGGTAATGGAGAACTCAGTTTCTAAGACCAAGTGAAGATATCAAAAGCATCAAAAATTACCGGCTGTTCAGTATGTCCCTGCCCTAAACCACATCTACAACAAAATATTTGCCACTGTTCAAAAGACTTACTGCACTTTAAAAATACACAGAAAAATCAAAAAAGAACATAGAGAAAAGATACACAACATTCAGAGCAAAATACAAGAAAGGTATATGTATAACAGAAGACAGAAACAACAAAATCAAACTGTTTAATACATGTAAGTACAGGATGCATTAGTGATACAAGATTAGAAAAAGTATTTAGCAATCTCTGTATTCCTAAAAGGACAAAATGGATCTATCATTCTGTAGACCAATCCATGATTTACTTCTGGTGTTGAAAACAGAGATGTAAATTGACTACTGATTTGTACATTCGTTTTCAACTATTAATATTCATGTAACTCACTTATGCAACTACTGCATTAAATCTATTGATTAATACAATGGCAGGGTGCTTAAAGCTTATTAAGTTTAACTTGGTTTTAATTTAAACTCAACTTTGAAAGGCTTCAAAATTTATTCAGAAATTACAGGCCTCAGGAACACAAAAGAATCAACTGAAGTCACTCAGTGAAGAGTGTCACTATTTCAGTTGTTAAAAGTTAAAAGAGGAAACTGTATTTAAATATTTGAAAAAAAAAGCCTTTTCTCAAAGAGATTTCATATTTGTTCGTGACTTTTTTTAAAATCAGATCCAACTGTACACACAGTATGTTTATTATGATATATAAACCTGCCTGCTTTAAACTTCGAAGTTGTTCTCTCTTCCACATTGCCCAGGGAACTCCTTTTTAGCATTTCTTAAGACAAAAAGCTTAACAGCACAGGAGCACTATTACATCTTGGTAATATTTCTACCAGGAAAACAGTATCTCTGATCTGGAACAATAAAGTGAAGATGCTCTTAAAAGTAAAGAAAGGAAAAAAATTTGTATGTCAAAGAATTGTGAAGATTTTAAGGGGACTACTCTCAGAACTGTTTCTTCCCCCTCCAGTTAAGATCTTGCCAAATTACGTAGTTAATATACAATTTATAGTCCACCTCTCCGTTTTCTAACACACCTCTGCTCCAAGGTAGAGCAGGTATACTCTGAGGTAGATATACTTCCCGCTTGAAGTACAACAGGACAATGGAACCACTTTTGCACTATCTTTCCAGAATTGCCAGACAAACTCCCCATACTCAGGAGGCACTCGCAGCAGCTCCCCATCCCTGCCTTAGCAAACCACCAGACACATTAAGAGTGCATTAGGTGCTTGGTAGTGTTCGCCTGGATACTACTAACGGCTGTAAGGGAAAAAAGACACATTTTCAAGAGCGGCTAAAGCATTTCTTATGGTATGGCTTATCACCTTGCATCCTATTTACCCTCTGAGCTTTCAGATCCAGTCAGTTTTCCATCCCTCGACTTCTATAGTCTTTGTTTTTTTTGTTGTTGTTGTTATGAGAACATGCAAAGATAAGGTGGAATATATACTTTGTTTCACAGCTGACACCACCACCAAAGGCAAAAAGTTACTTAGTACAAGAGAATAAAGGCAGAATGAAAGAAATTATCACTTTTCAAATTATGAAAACTATCAATGCAGATACTAGCAAATTACTAGTGTTTAGAGAAGGGATTAAAATACCATGCAGCAGCTTTTCAGCCAATGAAAAAAGAGTAAGACATTAGTACCTCCTATTTTCAGCCAAATTTGCACCTTCATCCTTGAGCTCCTTACTTTTCCTTACACAGTCTTCTAAGAGAACTTCCTTTCTTCTCTTAGCTGCAAGCACCCAGTTAGCATCATCATCGTCACCCAGATCCTTGTCATCCGCAGCTTCTGCTTCGAACTGCTGAGAAGTAGCTTTCGAGACCTTCTCACCAATCTTTCTCTTCCACCCGAAAGAAGCCATCTGGAGAACTAGGAAGAACGCATTTTAAGTAGTTAGGTGATTTAGCTTGTCAGTACACAGGCGGAAGGTCACACCTCGCTCATCTCAAGCTAAAGCAGTAATACAGAGCAGCACTCCCCCACACCAAANCCCGGCGGCCCCCCCGCTACTCTGCGGCCTGAGGCAGCGATGGAGCGCGGGAGCAGGGCCGGAGGGGACAAATCCCGGCCCTGGGAGTGCCACCGCCCGTGGGGCTCGAGTGTCGCACAGGGACAGGTGCGGGACGCCGGCAGTGTCCCCCGCGGGCACCGACTGCGCCCTGGACAGCAGCCAGCCAGCCACGGAGAGGCGGCGCCGGGCCGGGAGGCGCGTGAGA
>VXBR01009983.1:75306-97779 GCA_013400215.1 Cisticola juncidis | reverse complement strand
CAAGGACGGATTCTTCCTCTAAACGGGAAACCCCACCACCACTAAAACAACTAAAACACACACACAGAAACCTCCCAACCCTCCCCCTAAAATAAACAAACAAAAAAACCACGACCGCATAAAACAATAGCAAAAACCCAAACCAAACAAAAAGACTCAACCACTCCCCCCCCTCCCAAACAAAAATATAAAAAATAAAACCCGAACCAAACAAACAACAAAAAGAGAAGACGGGGTTTAAAACTGCTCCCTACTTGCAGGGACCAACACCGAGAGAAAAGCCCCATCCACGGTGTGAAGAAAAGGCTGAGTGCAGATGAGAGATGAGATGTGTAACCACAGGGGCACAAAAGACGTGGTCAGAGTTTGTCCCATCTCAAATTCCCCTTCTGCAGCAAGAGTTTACACGATCCAGGGGAAAAGGGTTGGATCAAGCAAGCACAGCTGGTGCACCAGCCTGTCCAGCTGGGAAATCTGCTGTAATTTTCGTCATGTTGCTTCTTTTTCTGTAATTGTAATAGCTGCAAGTGTACACTTGTAAAAACAAGTGTAACAGTTCTTGTCCTCTTACATGTAACACTAGAAAACAGCAAGCACACAGTTTCAAACAAGATAATTCAGTATTTCATGTTTACTTAGTTTTTAATTTTGAAAGTTTAAAAAGTTATACAGTTAGAAACAAGCGATTTTGCCATTCAGCTTTGTCAAAAGAAATTAACAGGAAGTAGGCACATCTTTGTTAAAGAACAGGACTTATCTTACAATGGTAATCAACTGGTAAAATAAAATTTAGCTCAAAGTTTGTATTAAACACTCATATCAAGACAAACATGAAAGGGTTTTTTTCTCCATATTGCACCACCAAGATTAATTTTTATCCATTAACTAGTGAGTTATATCGCCCATGGACAGCCCAGGTTCATCCATGTTACTCAAAAAATTACAACATAAAGACCATTGTACTCCAACAGGAGTAAGCTTGGGAATACGGAATAACACACTTTACCAGTTTGTGAATCTGCATATGCTACCTTACAACTCTGGCAGCTCTCTTAGTGAAGTTTTCTTTCTCAGCCTATTGGCAGCTTCTAGTGCAAGACTAAAGGTCTGCAAGATCAGTAGGAATACGTAAAGAAAGCAATTTTAACAGCAAGATCTACAAAGCATAGCAAAGTCACACAACAGGCAACTGGGTTCAGCTTGTTGTTAGTGCCCCATTCTACCCCTCCCTATAAAAATCTCAATTCAATCAGAAAACCTTTGGCCATCAAAATTGATCTACCATAAAAATGTACTTTTATTTACAACTACATATATTGTACACTTCTTCCAGAAATTTACTCTAACCTTCTGATACCAAAACTAAGGACAAACCAGGGTTGTCTTAAAGCACAAGAGGGCCAAAAAGGTATACAAAATTAAGAACTATTGTGCATCTTTATACCTTGCATGTGTTGTCAGTATTACAAGGAGCAGAAAGCATTTATAAGTAGTTTAATATATGCAAGTGATCCCAAACCAATTCTAGATGAGGAATTACTACAATTTAAAAACCTGTGCGTTTGTAGTGTTTATACAAGTGCAATACTTAATAATTCCAAAATAAGTAACAAAAATTAACACATTGATTTATTCAGTACATCAGAACCAATTCTTACAAGACTAAAGACAGGACTTTTTTGGAGGATTTGCAGCTGGTCCCTCATATTTGCATCCTAAAGTTTTGGGTTTCAGCTTCTGATACCAACTACCACTTTGGAAAATCTTCCACTTTAAGGTACAGTGATACAGCCAGAGTCCCTACAGGGACCATCTGTGACAGATGAGGATAAAGAAATGAAGTTGTAATTTTGTACCAACCTATTAGACAGACCTCACGATCACCCAGTTCAGAACACAGTTACAGCAGTTCAGGGGCTTTAATACAGCCTTATGTTTCTTCAGATTCTGTGCATGTGAATATCTGGGCCAGGATTTAAACTATTTTTATAGCTGTAGCTAGCAGTTTCCCATGGATCAAATCTCAGCCACTGGCAAGAATTTCCATCCATGTGAAAAATCCAGGTTTCACTGTTCACAGTAATGCCTGGAGTTCCAGCCTCTTCTTGGGGGAGCAACCTTTGAAAGTATGTAGGCTGGGAATTTTATTTTCAAGCAAGCATTAAGTCTTGAATGCAAAACTAAGTATTTTATGACTGTTTATGTCTACTAAGTGCCAGATGAAAACAGAACCATGGCTAATTGTATCCAATTAAAGAGAGTAAAGGTTTTCATGCAAGTACTACCTCTGATTTGAATAAATGAAGTTCAGGATTTTTTCCTGAAATGCTGCATAAATTCAGAAGGACTTTTATTATGGGTAATTGTAATCTACTCCTAAAAGCTGTAGTACTCAAGTTGTCGTGATCTGTTTTCAATGCTCAACTGAGAACTTAGACTGCTTAATTCAGTTACATTAAATAGCAAAGTTTTCTATAAAGGTCACCTGGGAAAAACTAGAAATCTGTGTATGTAGTTTTCACTTCATACTGAATACTGTATAGTATATCCTGAGTTAACATCATAACCAGCTGTATCAAAGTATTAACATAAATGTTAAAAACCTGTAAATTTTAGATTCTGGAATAGCATGAAAAACATCCCTCAGGCTACATCCCTCTTATCTACAGGGACATGTTCCTAAGGAAAAGGATTCTTGGCCTGCAGTAGGAGTGGGGAGCTACTCTGCTGCTATCACACTAGGATAAAATGCACAGATGAGGAGCTTCAGTTTCTCCACAAAGCAACATTTTGGTTTAGCCCACATATGCTACGCCTTCTAAGCGTTAAGTCTCCTACTGCTATTATGGACTCAATCACTCTACTCGCTGTCCACAGAATTTTCACCCTCAGTTCGTTACAGAGCACCTACACACATTTCCAACTAGCTGGATTTGCATGCATTTAACAACACTTTTGGAAAAAAGTAGTACATTGTAACGCTTCAAAGCATTCTTTATTATTTTCTGTCAAATAAGGGGGAAGAAACATAGCAGTTTTAACACATTAGTGTTAGGAGATGCTGATAGTTCTGAGTCACAACTGCAGTGGGTGAGATCACTTAACTAGTACGTGTACGTTAACTTACAGTGCATCAGATATATGTATAACCAGAGAAAAAGACAAGGAGGTCCATCTAGCTTAAATGTTATAGGCAGCCTATTTTGCACTCAAGGTAAAATGTTACAAACACTACCCAAAGGGCATGTCATTTCCTGTACCTGTGTTATGCTATTGGAAAACAGGCAATCAGAATTCACTCCAGCTTCAAAATAATATATGTTAACTGCCCATTATAATTTTTATCCCCATGCAAATTGCATTTTGTGGCTAGTTTTTTCAGCGCCTTAGTTAGTTTCACTTGATTATAATTGGAAGCATCTGACTATGATTTAGGCATGCTTATTGCTGTAAAAGAAATAAGCCCATCTTCAAAATTACTGTGCAAGTATTTTAATAAGATTTGCACACATCTCAAAAAACTCTATTGTATGACTCCCTGGTCTTGGAGTTACATCAGCAGTGGAAGAGTCAAGCGAAGAGTTCACTGATGAGGTAAGGGATGTATCTGCAGATTTGCCTTGAGCATCAGCATCTGAATCTTTTTGACAAGATCTGTAGTTGCTCACAGAACCTGATCTCTGTGGAGTTGCAGTCCCAGACTTCGCTTCAGTAATTTCATCTGGGAACAAGGGAAGAGAAGAGGAAAATTTGGTATCAGTATCAAATCAGTTCTAGGAAGCTCAAGTATCTTCTCCTTATTACACTTCTTTAAAATCTTGATTAATAAATAAACAGTTTTTGCTAACTGTATTTGATATAAAATAAAAGCTTGTATACATAGTAGCACAACAGGAAATGTACTTATGCTAGTTTACGTTACTCAAAACAAAAACAAGTCAGCATCATAAGATTAAGTTCAGTAGCAGTTTGTAGATTATTTTCTATCACCTACTTTATTTTTATTCTATTTTTGTTCGCTTTTGGGTATTTATACATTGTTATTATTTGTATTTTATGACAATTCATTAGTACATTATACTTGTTAGCATCTGCATTCATTTATTCTTCTCTTTTGAAAGTTTTTCACCATAGAATGTTGTATGTTCAGGCTCCAGCAATTTATGTTTACCTTCAGTATGAGGAGAAAATAGTTTCATGTTAATAGCAGTGTTCTGCTGAGGCATCTCTATTCTTATTTTAAATACTCAACATTAACTTGGCTCTAAGCTGGCTCCAGAAAATTTATTTCAAGAGAAATGAGTGAAAAGGCAATCCCTCCTGTTTACACAAAGCTACTTTAATTTATAAGTTGTTAAGAGGAACAGAGAACAGTTCACCATTGAGTACAGAAGAAATGTCAGATCAGTTTAACTATTAGAAGAGGTACAACAAATCTGTGCTCTTGGGTTGCACGTCCTCAAAAGTGGAAACCAGGATTGTAGCAGGCTGCCCTCCTCCTGCTACACGGCTCTAAGCAGTCCAAAAAAAACCCATGCTGCCTTTTTTTCCATGCAATGTTTTTCTAGGCATGTCATCTACACCACTGGCTCTAGGTAATTTTCCTTTAGTCTACTATGCCCATAAACAAGCATTGTGTTCAGTCTCTATTAGCTCCTCTGTTCACTTCATCTAAGCAGGCTCTGTACACTGTATTACTGTCACTCCATAAATATATTTTTCTACAGGTTAAACTAAATGCTTTCAAGATTTTAGTTCCTGTGAGCATAGAATTCCTACCTCAAATTTTAGCTACTAGTAGAACTGGTGGGTTAACTTTGCCTTGCAGCTGATATCTCTATGCAAAGGGAAAGAGAACTGGAAGGACTAAAGTGAGAAAACTCATGGGTAGAAATACACAGTTTTAAGTAAGTGAGGGGGAAAAGCGATGCAAAGGCAACCCTCACTATCTCCAAAGCAGACTGATGCCCAACTGGTCTCAAGATTACCTTTCCCAAAACCCCTTTCTTTGCTAGGCATCACTCAGCGTGGCATTGAATGTCCCTTTGCTCAATCTGGCCCAGCTCTGCAGAGCTCTTACTCCCTCTCCCCACACTGCAGTGTGGAAAAAGAAAGGCTGGATACTATACTACTGCTGCTCAGCAACACTTGTGTGTTATCAATACTGCTTTAGTCACAGATCCAAAACAGCACCATGTAGACTGCTAGGAAGAAACTTAACTCCATCTCAGTCAGACTCAGTAAGCAAGGTATAGTCCAAGTCAAATTTAAATGCCTAGATGTCATGCTTTATCTTCACCAGAAAACACTGTTCACATGCTTACTTCAGATCTAAATAATGTTTAAATTTGGGGTGAGGCTCTAAAGGCATCTTAAGCCAATCTCACCTCCAACAGTCCTGTCCCCTTTTGCAATACTGGTAATAGTTCTGATACAGACACAAAATGGAGCTTCTCAGAAGCTGATATAGCAAGAAAACAATTATTTAAGGACTGCAGCAATTAAGCACATATCACAGGAACTCTAGTACAGGAAAGAATAAAGAAACACTTACAGAGGTTAAATAGGTTTAAAATAAAAAAGGGCAACACTTACTTCATTTCTAAATAAGTAAACAAAGACATGTTTGCAAGTAGAATGTTTCCCCACACAACTCAATTAACTGAAGTAACTCTTCACATACCGTCAATACTACGGAAGTCCAGTAAGTATGTTCTGCTGTCCACCTGATACAACTGGAGACTCATTTTGGAATATGCACTTGTTACTGGATTCTTCCTCCGAACACGCAGATAGTACGGATTTACAACCTAGTATGAAAGATTTGAGTCAGATAACCAGTACTATTTGAAAATCACTGCATATTGTTTTTGTCCTTTCAGCTTACTAGTATTTATCAAGTGATTTCAGATTTCATTACCCGTTGGATTTGAGGGTTGTTGAGGGTTTTTTTTAGCCAAGAGAAATATATTCTTACAGCCCCAAGAGAAAACTTTTGCATGACTTTTTTCCTATCAGCACGTACAGTCTACCTCCAAAACCCTCCTGGCACAATAAACACAGACAGCACAGGCACATGAAATTAATGTTAGAACATGAAAACAGTTTCAGATGCCTGGGCTGTGTAACTGCACAGCTCAAACCAAAATGCATTGTTGTTTGCTGTAAAGACCCTGTATTTTGTTACCTTCCATTCATAATCCAGTTGTTTAATTGCTCGACAAACTTCAGCCATGATATCATTTGGTCGACTCTGACTCCGTATTCCCAAGTGCCATTTAGCCCGTCTTACACCTTGGTGTTTTGACTTCTGTGGATTCAGCTCATCCAGGGTGTGGCGAGGACGTGGTGCTTCAGCTACTAAAAATGGCACTCGTTCAGGGTGAGGGCGAGACAGATGGTGATCATCCAGAAAAGAATCAGGTGGACTTGTTGCCAAGTAGAAGTCTTTGGCCTCATTCATTATTCTTCTGTTATCTATAATGAGGTGATAAGCAACAGCTAGAGGGTCCTGATGATTTCGACTGTAAAGACAACTTAGCACTTCCTCTTCAGTACATTCAAACTTCTCACACACTTCTTTTAAGGCTTCATCATCAATCATGGTAGAGCTATATGATGGATCTTCAGGAAACAAGTATTTTGGAAGATCCTGCTTAAACCATTCATGTTCCCTAGATTTAAAAATTAAAAAAAAAATCTGAGTATATGTAAGTAAAGAAAATATTTTTAACAGGAAATTCCTTGAAAATATAAAATTAATTTTACATTAATTATAAAAATAGTCTGTTCTAGAAGAATAATGGTTGCCAGTCCAAGACTATTTGTAGAAAGGACAATAAAATAGTACATAAAGTAATCACTGCCTGCACAAGATTTTACTTGACATTTTGCATGAAACTGAAAAAAATGTTTTTGCAAATTGTTTTTCCAATTTGTGATAGGAATTTTATAAATTCCTATCACAAATTGTTTTGGGATAGGAATCAGGTGGTTACTTTCACATTTATTTCGGTCCCTTCCTCCTCCTTTCTTGTGACTGTTCTGCTGCACAGAGGGCTGATCCTTCAGATTCCCTCTCCTCTTCCCTCCTAGAAGCTTCTTCACTCCTGACCAAACAAGGTTACTTTTGCTTTGGTTGTTTATTTTTTGTTATAGGAGCAAGTGATATAGTTGAAAGCTGGGTTTCTGGCTTAGCCAAAGCATCTTTTGATATGTTTTCAGAGCCAGGCTCTCTTCTCCTTGAGGATGCTGATTAGTATTGAGCAGTGTTCAATAGGAACAGGCCAGGTCCCAGCACGGTGTTAAAAGGCAGGTCTTCTTGCAAAAGCAATAGCATCTTTCTTTCAAATATTCCATCACTTCATGATGAAATGCCATTTCTATAATGTCCTACCTGCACATTTTCTCCCACGTGCCTTAGCACCCATAACCACACTGCTGTGAGGCCTGGGAGATGTTCCAAAACAGCTTGTTAATCTTCCAAAAAGCCTAAACTATGCTCCTAAGAAATACCATTAGAAATATTTTGACTGCCCAAGGATGTGCAAGATATTGAAGTTATGTCAAGGAGGGAGAAAATATGACAGAAGAATGCACTGAAGGTGCCATTCTGTATTTGCTCCACAGGAAAAAAAAAAAAAAAAACCTTGGACAAAGATGTGTAATTGTTAATTATCTCCCTGAGATGGTACCCAAAAGACAGTAACAGACAATAACAGTACAGAGCCCAAACAGCAGATTAAGTTCAAGGCCAAGGCCAACATTCTAACACACACAAAAAAAAGAAAAAAAATCACTAAGCACTACAGAACACAGCCAATTGCAAAAAACAACCCAAATCTTCAACAGGTTCAAAAAATGGAATATGGAAGAGATCACATAATCAATACTGAGAATAGAAAAATCAATATTCTGACCAACAACCATTGCACAGATAGAATTTATAATTATTTTGTCCAATATGCTCTATTCAAATCTCAACATCTCAACATCTCAACACCTCAACATCTTCAAGTCTCAGGTGTCAAACAGGATTACTATGGTTTAACCCCAGCCAGCAAACAAACACCACACAGCCACTTGTTGGTGCTCTCCACTGGAATGAGGGGAAGTGTCCAAGGAGAAGTGCAAAAAACTTGAGGGTTGAGGAAAAAAAGACAGTTTAATAATTAGAAATTTCTTTTAAAATTTCCAAGGAAAAAAAATCCAAAAACACAAGAGAGGTGACAAGGAAACCCAAGACAGACAAGTAATACAGATAAAAGCAATTTCTCATCACGAAATGTCTGATGACCAGCAGACCAGCCTTCCTCTTATTTTTACTGCACAGTATGACCCCATAGAGTAAGGAATATGCCTGCAGTCAGCTGGGGTCAGCTGCTTTGGCAGTGTCCCCTCACAATTCCTTGTGCACCCCTAGCCTGATCTGTTAGGACAGTGCAAAAAGCAGAAAAGACTTTGTCTCAGTGTAAGCCCTGCTCAAGAGTAACTACAACATCTGTTATCAAGACTATCTTCAGTACAAATTCAAAACAGTTACTGTGAAAAACTTCAACTCTATTCCAACCCAAACCAGCACAGTGCACTGAGCTCTACTCAGTGATCCTGAGAACACTGTACCTCAGCACAAATGTGCTTCATAAAATACAGTTTAATCACAAAAACAGTCAATTAGGAAGCAGAAAAATGTTTTTCCATACCACAACAAAGGCTCAGCTATAGATCAGATGACTGGATCCAGAGGAATATTGTTACTGTTCATGGCACCAGTCCTTTCTCCTTGCATGCACATATATACAACCCATAGAAGAACTGAAGTATTCAATTAAACTCAGTTTGTTTAAACTGTGTTTAAACTGTTTAAACTCAGTTTAAACTGTGACTTTAAAAATGTCATATGGATAACAGGACAGAGCTGTTTCAGATGCACATTCGATCCATGTTCTGTAACCAATATTTTTCAACATCTGTTTCACACCACTTCTTTTCCACACACTATTTAACATAACTGAGGTGTTTAGTTCCCAACCACACAAGTTTTACAGCACTTATTTCTCCCACTGCTTTCATCTCTGCAAGGAAGTACTTATTGTAATAAAGTAGTATGGGATAAGTGTGCCACATTTTTTGTTCCACTGAGAAAATGAACATTGCTGATTTCCTAACTTCCAGCTCTAAAAGGAGCAGCATTTTTCCCATGGTAGTATAGCAACTTTCTTTCCTTACAGTTCCTTGTGAAGAAAATTAAGCTGCTGCATGAAGAAGTACATTTCTCTCAGCAATCTTTTTTAAAATTTGATCCAGT
Source organism: Cisticola juncidis (assembly GCA_013400215.1). Taxonomy (NCBI): domain Eukaryota; kingdom Metazoa; phylum Chordata; class Aves; order Passeriformes; family Cisticolidae; genus Cisticola; species Cisticola juncidis. The sequence continues at coordinate 88,472 of VXBR01009983.1, read as the reverse complement.
GCACATTTGTCAACACATTTAACTTCTCCAGAATCATCTCTTGTAATCTGGAGCTCATGAAGCCTCTCTCTCTATCTACAAACTTTAACTTCTCAGTACTTGGTAAAGTAACTACCGTTCATACACAAGTTCATGTCAGTGCTCTGAAGCTAGAAATTGTTGCCTTTCATGTGGAATATTCACAGTCTTACCAAATGACTTTTGAAAACTGAAGAAATACAAATAAAAGCAGTAGTTAAAGATTAAAGAGCTTCTTCAGACATTTACAGTAGAGACCACTGGTTCCTAACACTGAAGACAATTTTCTTCCCACAGAGAAGTCTATATAATGTAAGTTTTGCAAACCATTATGCAAGTAAACAGCTTTGTTAAGGCAATCTTAAACCTAAGAATTCCATACATGAATAATTTGTTTTACTATGATCTCCAATAGGTACTTCATTGTTCACTGGATATCAGCACTATCAGAACTAAAACCAAGCCATCAGAAGCTGAATTTTTCATCAGTCTAAAAAACATGGACAAGTTGTATGAATAACTTCTTTGTTCTGCACATGTGTGGTATTGTAATTCCAGCAGCTTGTGATCAGACATAAGCAAATGTTTTACCTAATGTCTCTGATTGTTGCTCTCTTCATTGGATCCACTTGCAGCATGTGCTTCAAAAGACTAATTACAGATGGATTCAGATACTGAGGGGTATAAAATATACCATCACATATCTTCTTAAAAAGGGTTGGCACGTGATCATCATCGAATGGAAGTGTTCCGCATAACAAAGCGTAGAGAATAACCCCACTGCTCCAAATATCTACTTCTGGACCTGCATACAACCTGTAAAAAAATAACTATTAGTGATTTGTGTTTAATATATTTAAATATGTTTTCTCTCATTTTTCCATTGCATCACAGTAATTAGAAGCACGTGAACTGAGGACAACTGATTTTGCAAGCACTATACCATTTCAGTTTTATGCCATGCCTCCCTTGAACTTCAGTACTCTACCCTTTCTAATCTATAACAGGGCACAAGTACAGTTTTTCCTCTCTAATGTGTAAGAATAATCTACAGTGCAATTTCACACAATGGCAAACTGAAAGAAACATGCATCTACTACTAAGAAAGCCCAGGTTATATATTATTATCAGTGTTTTAGAGGAATCTGTGCAAAGTCAGCTATCCCCCAAACTGTGGCTGAAAAGTTTAAGACAAGTCCATATAGCAAAACATGTCGTCTTCTGTGCCACTGCTAGACTAAAACAGACATCTGGCCTCCAATCAACAAGGGGCAATATTGGGGTAGGTAGCTGAAAGCAGATTTGACAATCATAATTTACAAAGAGGGAAGTTACCTCCAGACTGAGTATCTACTCTGCAGCAGGTATTTCACTGCTACTCAACTTCATGGCAGACTCTGCCCATAAACTCTGCACCTCACTTTCCAAGATCTGAGCTGCACATGAGATTTTTAAAGCAATTCAGGCAGAGTGTACACAATGCATTTGGGGCATTAGACATCACCTCTATTCAAAGCTAGTCCACAGCTAGCTTTAAACATTTAAAAATTATCAATACAACTAACAGCCCTCAGTTTCTCAGCATCAAGCTTGTCAACTGAATTATTTTTGTACCCTGCAGAATCAAGCAGCAACATGACTGAAGTAAGTACATGCATACATGTATCCAATATAAAAGAAACTACCTTCCAGAAATTACTTCTGGTGCAGCATAGTTAGGGGAACCACAGCTTGTTCTTAAAAATTCTCCATCTGACATCATATTTGATAGACCTGAAAGTGTATAAGAGTAACTACTAAAAATTCAGGGAGCAAAATTATTTCATACTTCATATATCACCTAGAACAAACCACTAGTGATTCAAATTAGAAAATTAACAAATTTATTCCAGTTAAGAAATAATATTGTTTGGAATTATGGAATTTTTATACGATCATGCCACATAATCCTCCATATATTTTACCAGAAATCTGAGTAACATTAATCCATGCCCACAGCCTAGAGATATTTAAGAACATATTCATTCCTAGACTAGAACAGTTAAAATTGGATGACACAGGCATGACAGAGAACAAAGTTGTTCTAAGGGAGATGAAGCAGTATAGAAAGATAGGATTTTGGTCATTAACAAGAAAGTACTAAAAACCTCATTTGCTTCTAAAATGCCAAAGTGGGAATTGTTGTCACAGAATTCCCTAAAATACTGTTAGAGTTTACACAGAAGAAGGGAACTGAGGAGTAAACACCACTTTACCGCAATTTACACCCCTACACTATACATCTGGGGTCTCTATCACTGCAGTTTAGTAGTTTGTTCTTCAGATACTCTGTAAGCAACAGAAGTGTGCTTTAGAACTAGGCCACCTGCATTCACCAGCACTCAGTATAGTCTAACAGCTGTAGAAAATTTCTTCTAGTTTCCTCAGTGAGGCTGCAAGATCAAGACTACCATAAGCCAAAGAACTCAGTCTCCAAGAAGGAATTACACCCTTTTATGGGTCAGCAGGAACGCATGTGGAAAGGAAAGAGTACAGCTTGGCTAGCTTTCATATTCCAACATGCAAAAGTGTTTATTTAATTCTTGTTTAATACACTACTCATGACTGTGATGATGATTATGAGTGCTACAGTTTTGCTGGTGCTTAGTTACAGAACGATACATTTGCAATTTACTGTACTTCAGTTCTTCACCATGTGAACCATTTCACCCAAATCATTTTCTTTACATGAGAAATCAATATGATTCCCATACAGCTGAACACCATACTTTTAAAACATACTTAGAATACTCAGCATTACCTAACACCTTTCACTGGAGACATACATAAGCAGGTATTATCCACTATGTCTACAAGAGTATCCACAGCAGTGTGGATACCATGGATACATTACTCTGCTTATGTGCTGAGGTTTCCTGACTCAGGTGGTGCCAAGAACTAGCTTCAAAGCTTCTCTGCAGCTGTGTCATGAACGGGTAGCATATACAAATCAGGAGGACTAGTGTATTTTTCTGTAGCACTGTAGCTTCTTAAGGATGATGAATTGCCCCTGCACTGTTCTTCAGAGACAGCTAAGCATCTACATTTTACAGATGGTTAAACAGACAAGGAGTGAGTTTTGAAGAAGAAAGGACAGAAACTAAGTCTACATAGCCTTTTAAATGAAAGAAAATATTGTTAAGTGAAACCAAACTAATCAGTTCACAATCTCAGCCAGTCACAGAAAATACCTCAAAAGAAGGCAAGAAAGCTTGAGAGGAAAACAAGCTCAATAAATATGCAAGAAGATTATTTTGCTTTACATCTATTTTCTTCATGTTCTTCTTTTGTATCCCACCACCAGGATATTAAAGTATACATATTTGATTTAATATTTCCTATTGTTGTTACCAGGATCTAATACCAGAATTGCAATCAGATAGAAAAATAAAGCACTACTTACCAAAGTCAGCTATCTTGGCATTCATGTGTGCATCAAGAAGCACATTTTCAGGCTTCAGATCTCTATGTACTACCATGTGTCTGTGACAGTAATCCACACCAGAAAGGATTTGCTGAAACAGACGTCTGCTTTCCTTCTCATCAAGCTAAAACAAAGATTTTAAATAATTATGAGATAATGGAAGTTAACTTGTTTTTCATTTTTACTAGCCAGAGGAAACTTTCCCATGACCTAAACTTATCAATTATACTTATCATTTGATACTTTATACAACAGATTATCAGAACTTGTAGCAAGCAGCTTCACATCTTACATCATTTTGTTTGTGCCACAGCTCTCAAGTGATGAAAACAAAACATACCCATTTACATAGAAAGTCACTTAAAGTTCTTAATCACACTTTTGAAATTGGTTTGGCAGAAGTTATATACTAACTAGAAAGATTAGCACTCAAATTTAACTTTGTCTAACAGGAATTATCAACAAACTTTGATATTGAAGCACAGCACAAGATTTAAGCTTGCAAAAGCTGCTGAAATGCAGCATATATAAATTCCAGATGCTATTTATGCTATCAGTAGCTAGTCCCAAACAGCAGACTAAGGCAGGCATTTCCTACAAAGACCTGTAATCCACATCAGTTTGTTCCAGCAACTGAAGAATCCTATATATCTAAATAGCCTGTAAAAAGTGACTTCAGATCTTTCACACAAGCTGTTCTAATAGTAGAAGACAGCAATAAGGACACAATGGTAGCTTTCCAATAATGAGATATACTGAAGAAACAGTTTTCAGCTAGTCCAGTTGGGTACATATTTATCTGGTTTATTCCCAGCCATTGTAAATTAGCAGATTAGTAGAAAGGAAGAATGCTAGGACAAAGTCACACATAAAGATTTGAAATGTGTTAACATATAACCATCTGTACTTTCTGTAGAGCTTCTGTGTACATCTGTACATAGTCATAAAATATATCTTAATACACAGCAGCAAAATTTAAATTGAATATAAGAAAACACACCTACATTTAACAAGGTATAATCAGCAGCCCTTGCTCCCAGCCCCTGATAATGTGGTTAGCTTAATTAATGCCACTTTGTGAGGCAAGCAGCCATTCTGTGACCATGCAAGTCAAGTGTTCATGCCCTCTGCCTCATTATCAGGCCCTGGAGGTCCTGTGAAGCAAACAGACACGCCAATTTTCTTCTTCCCCTCCCTACCAGCCTCAAGATTCCTGGGTGCCAGGCTGATTATCTGCTTCCTTAATAGCCTTTAGTTCCCAGGCACAGAGCCATGGATGACTCTGTCATGGCACATGGAACTGCAACAGCAGCCAGAGCAGTGTCTCCAATATCAAACAGTTACAAGTCCGAAATGGGAAACCCGTGACTTCTCAGTGGCCACAGACACTTCCACCATCCTCTGCTGAGGACTGAGTGACTTATTTTTGTCCCTGTTGTGATTTTCAAGGCCAGACTGCAATTGTTATGTGAATACAGCAAAATATATATTAAGATTTGACCAGGTCTACAGGGGGTCTAATGAATAAATATCTCAAGTTAGGTTGTGTAAAAATTTGGTACTACATTACTTATAAATTATGGTACATGCCTCCTGCTCACAGAAGTCCTGTGACACTCTAATCATAAATCTTGTGCTACACTAATCATAGTATTTTTTTGAGAAAAGAAAACTTTTAATAATATCATTATGACAAAGACACCCAAAAGTCTGTCCCCTCAGTGTAGGGTGACACAGGAATGCTGCAAATGCAGTAACAGAATGCAAGTCACTGATTTGCAGAGCAGGTCTATTTCTTACCCTTCCATTTTTACAGATATAATCAAACAGTTCTCCTCCTGAAACATATTCCATTACCATGAAAATGTCAGTGGGTGTACTGATGACCTGGTACCTGATAAGAAAAGATATCCATTAGTCCACACACTCAGTAGAACACTAGTTACATTTAGTTAAAACCAAAGTTGTGCAAATAATCAGATAAAAAATATATTTTAAAATAGTTATCAGTCAATCTACAGCTACTGGAATGACAATATTTTCCAGAAGTTTTTTACTCTCCTTTCACTGTGTGCTGCCATCATTGCAAAGACCAGCAGGAAATTTGTAATCCCTATCAGGAATATCAGAGCTTTTTCTTTCAGAGGTATAAGTGATTTCTATAAGATTGTTTACAGTGCTGCCTCCTCAACAGCTTGATGCAGTGAAAAGGGACTTCAACAGGACTTTCCTAATGTTACAAAAATACACACTTTTTGTTATTAACATGCAAAAAAATTCACTTCTATAAATGAAAAAATGTACTTCCAGACTAGGAAAAAATTCCTCTTAATAATAATGAGTATTAGTATTTAAGACTATTGACCTCTGGTTATGATATTATTATCATTCTGCTTCAATTAAATTTTAACAGCTAGCTTTGAAGCTCTGAAATAACAACTTTAGGACAAAATCACAGTTTAGGAGATTTTGAATTTTTCTCCATACCCTTACCTAAAAATTGCTTAATTTGTTCCCTTTACAGCATTCCACATGCAAAAGAAATAATTCTGCCTATGATTCCCTGAGAAAGAAACTGTCATCTGAAATCTGCTAAACTGTCTTCAGTTTAGCAAAACCACAGTTTAGCAAAAGCACACACTGCTTATTCATCCTGGTATGTTACTTGGTGCACTGACACATCCTATTCTGTTCTGGCTGTAGGTATGCCCTTTGGACTCATTCACAGATTAACTGAAAGCACTAGCAATTTTGCTGACAAGTCAGCTCAACAGTCTTCTGAAAACTAGTGCACTGAAAAAGTGGGTGAGGTGACCTTACACAATGGAATTTAGCTTCAGTGCAACAGCTGTTGCTGAATGGAGTGCAGAGACACAGAATCTCTCTGTGGCAATGGGGTCTTCAGACAAGATTCTGCACAATGAAACACCCACCAACATCATAACTAAGACAGTGGAAGTCACCCACGCTCTGGAAGTGCACATTATCTTAACAGGAAATTCAAGTCAAAAGGAAATCAATGTTACTTAAAATTTATTACCACAGATGAAACATGAGGGGTCTGCTCTGCGACACAGTTGTACTCTTAAATCCACTGATGAACTATTGATCAACTAAGAGATGTAATCAGGCACATTTTAAATACCACATTTAGACAGAGGGCAGTCGTTACACTGAAGATTTGCTGAAATACCAATCACATTTATCAAATGGTTCATCCTTAATTCAGAAAAATCTTGCAGAGCACCATCTACACTGAAAAACCATGTATCACTGACCAGCACATCACTAAAAACATTTTGAGAAGATACAATAACTCCCTATAGAAATGACCTTTACACCCTTGTTCTTAGTAACTCATTTTCCAAGCACAAAAAAAAAAAAAAATCAAACAGAAAAAGAAAAATGAAGCAGCCACTAAATTCAGAGATGACTGTAACCCGAAATACCTGTCATGATATTACCTTTCATATACCTGTCCAAAGAATGTCTAGGCAAAAATCTAACAGAAACTCTCCAGCCCATAGTAACAATCAGTTTTGTCAAATCGCATTACAGGGGGCACCGCTGCATATTTTGTAACTGGTTACTTTACTGACAAGGTACTATTTGTGCTATTGCCTTTCAAATGTATTTTAGATCAGGGAGAGCAAAGGGAGATTACTGCCTAAGTACGTTTGATTACAGTAAGCAAAACTTACAGCTTGATTATATGAGGATGCCTGAAGAGTTTGAGGTTCTGAATCTCCCTGCGGATTTTGCCTACAACATCAAGGCTTCGAATCTTCTGTCGATTCAGGATCTTCACGGCAACTTTATGCCCAGTTAACTCATGCTTTCCAACTGTGAGAAACAAGGAAGTATTTAGTCAAGGTTTTCAATTGCTCAGTTCAGTTAAGACATTATTTTTCCTTTTTGAATGTAGCCAAGTTAAGACAACAGCATTCCACATATTCCCATTATCTTTGGGGAGTTTGCAAACCAGAGGGTATGGAATTTCTTCAGCCCTACTCCAAATCTCCCTAAATTCTATCATTAGAAGATGTATATATGTAAGAAATTCCTTAAACCTAACCAGCAGAAGTCTTGCAGAATAACTTTTTTTTTCAATACTGGTTAAAAAAAAAAAGGCAAAGCATATCCCCAAACCCTGCATCCTTGCTAATTAAAGAGAGTATTTTCTCTCCCTGTGTAAGTCACTCCAAGTTTCTTTTTTTACTTGGCAACCCACTCAAACACGTTTTCCTGTATCTCTTCTACTTCATCTGCATGGATCACTCCTATTGCTCCCCAAGAAGCCTGCTTCAGCAATTGCTCTGAATTACCACTATAAGTACCTGATCAGTTTACTTATAAAAATGTATCTTAAATGTATCTTATAAAATGTATCTTGGAGCAGTCTGACAGCTCCAAAGTCTACACAGTTAACACCAGAGCTTTATTCTATTTAAATAAGTGGGAAATGTGACAACAAATGGACAAAAAATAGAATAGAAACAACAAAAAACAATGCAAACATGCAACTTAATGCATTCCTAAAAGTGGAAAAGAAACTAAGGACACTGTTCTTTAAACAGAGGAACTAAAAAGTGTGAACTATTTCACAGTCAGTGACCTCTCTTAAAGTCCTTAACTTTGTAAGTAGTATTGGGAGAAGTCACAGCAAAGTCCACCACAATATTTTTCTTAAACCTAAACCACAATCACAGATGGAACACCGAGAAACTAGGTATTTCTTTTACTAGAAGGCTTCCCTATCTGCATGGCTGCCACATGCAGTGTTTATAATAACATTCATTTGCCACCCTGATTCCTACCTTCCAAACATTAGCCAGATTCTCCAGACACCCACATGGCTCATCCTTGTCCACATGAATAGACATTTGTAACATAACTGTTCTGAACACAATACTCACTCATTTGGGTGCCTACCCTAACTTGAGAGTTTAAATAAGCCCTGGGGTTCAAGCTTTGTTTAAATATATCCATGGGAAGCTGTAATTAAACAGCAGTGATCCACAAAAATCTTTCTCTGTTCAACAGATAATCTGGATAGAATAAACAATCTATAAATCTCATTCCAGCACAAAAGACCTTCCTGCTGCCTTCTGCCTCTATATCGAGCTAAAAACCAATGCAAGTGAGAAGAAGTTCTTAGCAGAGAGATCGAAGATAATGACAAGCATCTGTATGCATATTCTTACAAGAAGACAGCCACCTATAAAATTAAGCTGTCTGAATTCCCGTAGAGAACTACACAGTGGATTACTCAGTATTACCCGGAACCATCACAGTGTTGCACTGAGAGTATGTCTAGTATCTGGAAAAACAGAAGAGCTCTGACTAGGATGAAGACATCCCCTCATTCAGAAGGTATTGTGGCCATTACCTAGCGATGGCCACAATAAACAAAGTGCAATAAACAAAGTATTTGCAGTACTGAGGAATGCAGGACAAAGCTCAAATCCATAGCAAGTTCTAGAGGCTACAAAGCAGTGACAGGTGAGTGCCTAGAAATTTATGAGAATTATTTTCTTTGAACCAGACCTACAATTAAAGCAATCACATTCCATTTATTTTCTTCAAATGTGAGTGAAATTTTAAAGGAACCAAACAAATTATGTCACCTATGTTCAAACCCTCAGGAGTAATGAATCATCATAAAAATGATGAAAGTTAGAAAAGCAACTATTTTAATTGTAAAGTCTTTACCCATCCATAATGGAAACTGATGTACACCAGGAGTCTTGGGGGAGGGAAAAAAAAACAACACAACTTTAATCTGTAGGTTAAAATGTAACATTTGGTTTTGTTAGTAAGAAATAACTTGTTAGAAACCAAGCAAAAATCTTTTGGTCAAATACATGAATCTTCATCTTCTTGTGCTGTACAAAGTACATTTAGAAGGTGTTTAATACAGTAAGTAACATACATATTTGACCAAGTGAACAGCTTAGAATATAAATACAGTTCTGATATGCACTGGGTTATAAAAATCTCATTTCTAAGCTACTTTTTCAGTCTACTTGAAACTAGAATTCCATTAGCACTCAGAAAAACATTATAAAGTAATTCATTAGCTACAATCTCTGTTCAATAGGCAAGGCACATAAGAAAAGAGCTTTTCAAAACAAGTTTTTCTTTCAAAGTAATTAAAGAGTAACATTTGCAGTTGACTGAAACAAATTCTAGCTGTCACAGCCTTCAAGGCTCTGAGCCTCAAGCCTTAATTTTATTCACTAACTGGGAGTAAACAAGATTTTCTGCTTCTTCAACTCCACCAGCTCGGAATAAATTATTGCAGAGAAAACATACTGTTGTTCGGTGCCAGTGCAGAAAGATCACAAAAAGCCTATTCTCTTGCTTAAGACATTTTAAATTGAATCTCTATTTTCTTCAGAAATGTTTGCCTTCTTTAAATTCAATTTGAAATTATAACAAATCTAGCCTTTTAAGATACAAGTTTCCTGGATACAGTTCAAGGTATCTGTTACCAGTAAAACAGTAGATACCAACTGGTAACAGACTGCTGCACTTTTAAATTCAATATTAGGACAGAAGTGAAAGTGTCACCCCAGTTGATAACATCATGTAGAAACGTAAGCAGCCAGTGTTACCTTCCTGAAAGCTACTCTGCATTATCACTTGATGGAAGCTTTACCTATAAAAGGTAGGTACGCACTCTAATCCTCAACTAGCTATCAGTTCTTCAAAACAATCTCTGGGGAAAAAAAATCATTTAGCAGACCTAATATATTCCCATATTTCTTTTTTTCTTGAAAATATTAATTGCCTTCAGGCTTTACTGTGGCTTTGCACAGCACCAAGATTTTCATGACAGTGACAGAGTCTCAAAGCAGCAGCGATTTATTTTTAACTGTTGAAGTGCAGGTGGAAGAGTCTCTATCTTGTTCAATAGTTCTTCAATTGGAAAAAAAATACTGAGGCCATGCAGACCAATACAATATACTCATGAAATACAGATATCAATCATTAGGTTGTTAGCGGAAAAAAAAAATCTGAAGGCTATGTTACATTTAATGAAGCAATTCACAGCAGGCCAAAAAGTCAATCCAAAGCTCAGAGGGAAGCAGTCTTTAAGAGCATGAGCTAAACAAATGTTTTCACTAACACGGGAAAAAACCCTAAAGAACAGTAGTTCTTGCTGTGCAAAGCCATCTTGCTGCACAACATTAGACACCATACTGATCCACACTGCTCCTTCACAGGTCTGTTATTACTGCCTTGGCTGAGACCATTTGGTTTGCAGTCTATGCAGAACAGTGTTGATAGCCTAGAGAGCTGGAACAATTTTTGTATATTGAGAGCCTTAAGTATCCCTCACATTCTCAGTATGGACCACAGGAAGCCCGAGTACTCTTCCTTTTACGAAAGATAATTTTTAAACAAAAGTACCTGGAAATAAAAGTTTGCATCTAGCTTCAGCAGAAAACATCAGCAGTGCTTAAAAAAATGACTGACAGAAATAGGGAGAGATGTTTTACACTGAATCCTGGTGAAGCCTGAACATGAATGTGTCTCATACAATTGGTTTAGATTCAGTATTATTCCACCTCAACTTTTCACTTCAGTGGCATTTTGCTTTGCCCAGATGCTGGCTAAGAACAGCCATCTCTGCAACTGCCCATCTGAGGCACAGGTAAACAGGTAAACCAAGTCACTCAGAATTAAGTCACAGTGGTACAGCCAGGTGAAAATGATAAACTGGACAGAATCACACCAGTGACAGCTAGCAGCAACATGAATTCATCTGACAGCAACTGGAGGAGACCTTACACAATTACCAAATAAAGCACTGATTTTTCAGTTCCATTTTTTTCAGGCTGCCATCACTATTAGAATAAAACATTCACTTTCAAAAGCCACTTCCAATGTGTCTGACTCCCTACATTACATGAGCTCAATGTAACTCCTATTAGGAATTTTGAGAAGTGAACCCATGTTTTTCACTTTATGCCAACTGATGAAACCATATCACCAGAGAAGTAAATTCTGAAAACAGGAAAACTATTGCAGATCTGGTATTAAATAAAGAAAATGTGTGCTCAAGAGGAAAACCAGTGCATCATAGATAAAAATGTTCTTTATTAAGCACAGCTGAAACAAGACAAAAGTAACACAGTAACATAATCATATAGGGACAAGAAAAGCAGTAGTGAAATAGTGCTCTCCTAAATTTAGGATCATACTGGAGTATTGATGGTATGTCAATCTTAGTCTTCCGTGGTGTGCTGGGTAAAAAAATACAAAACAAACACACCTTTGACCCCTCTCCTCAATGTAGTCCCTCCATGAGGAAAGAGAACCTAATGATAGTCTGCTGCATTACTTTTTTTCCCTCTACTCAAGGAAGTACAAAGTTTCCACAGAAAAGAATGGTACCCCAGCTGCCAGATGCAGGGTTCACTGCTCCCAAATGGCCGGGGCTGTCCTTTTATAAGCTTCCCTTGAAAAAGAGACTTGATGAGCTCTGCTCTCAAAATATTTTTTACTGCTTTTCTAGAGCAAAATATCATCCTATTTCCTACAAATTAGTAATTTTTTTCAGAACATGTCAGTAATTAAAAGACCTTGCAAAACACATACAATGGATTATCGACACTGGGGGGAAAAGGATGAATTTTTTATGCACCTGCTAAGTTAACAAAAAAAGAAAAGAAAAACAAACAAACAAAAAAAACCCCAACAACAAAGCAAAAAAACATATAAACAAACAAACAAAAAAACCCTTATGAAGAATACAGCCTAAGCTTAGTGCTGCTCATTTGAGAAACGATGTTTTTGATTTGCTTGCCTCAATGTTTGAAGTTCTGACAAACAACACGGCAGGAGCATTAGTGTAAACTAAGGCACAATATTGCCATCTGTAACCAAGGGCACCATGGAGAAGTTTAACTTCCACCTTATTTCTACCGGCCTTCAAAAAAGCAGTATGGCATCCATAGCCCTACAGTGGAAATCTTTTAAAATCTGAGCTGAAAAAAAACCCCAACTTTGTTAACTACTAGTCAAGCAGATTAAACACTGCTTGTTTTTCTGTATCTGCACATCAGCTGTTTTACCAATGAATCCAACAATCCCAGACCCATCTTTTTACGCTTATTTCTCCTATTGCCTTCCTTACAAGGGCATGAAGAGTTCGCACTCTAACATCAAACTGCAGTATAAGAAGCTCAAGAACTTAGACTCCCTAATTTCGTTACATGCCCAGTGTTGTTCTAAACAAACGCAGCATTCAGTTCCCGGCGGTTATTTCCGCAAGCACGGATGAGGAAGCTGTTTCTGCCCCAGCCGCTGCTTCCCGCCGCGGGACCGCAAGTCCCACCCCGGAGACTCAGCCCGTGCAAGCCCCGCTCCGAGCGGCGCTCCCGGCGCCGGGGCCCCGCTGACCGGGCCGCCGAAGGCGCCGCGGCCCCGCTCACCCTTGACTTTGCCGAAGGTGCCGACGCCCAGCGTGTCCCCCAGGATGTAGTGCCCGATCTTCACCCGCCCGTGCTCGTGCTTCTGTTTATCCGCCACCGCCGCCATCTTGAGGCAAGGGCCGAGCCTGCGCATAGCGCCCGCCCGGGCCGGGCCAGAGCGCGCCGGGGAGGAGCAACCACAGAGCGCCCGCCCGCACCCGAACCCGGAAGCGAACGGCGACGTGACCGCCCCGCCGCCCTGC
>VXBR01009983.1:0-75289 GCA_013400215.1 Cisticola juncidis | reverse complement strand
CGCCGCCCTGCCCCGGGACGAACCATTGCGGCTCTCGGGGGAGGCCGGGCCGGCCCACGGGCGCCCGGGGGAGAACGGGTTCTGCTGGGCTGCGGAGTTGCGAGATGGCGGCGGGTACGGGGTGGCTTCTCAGGAGCGGCACCCTTGCAGCGAGGCCCCCCCTCATAAAACAGACCTCCGAAGCCTGTATTTCCAATAACCTTGTAAATTAAATCCGTTTGTTCTCGTCAGTTCGTCTTCCCGCATCCAGACTATTATAGAAATACAAAGAAAAGTAGGAGTCTCTTAAGTCCACATGTACCTTGATCACGTATCCTGCCCTCTGGTTTGCCTTGCCAGCCACTCGTGCCGCTCCTTCACATTGCATTTAAGGCACTAACCTGCCTTCCATACCATGCACTTGTTATTTTTATACACTGAAGACCATACTTCTTTTATTGTTGACTATAACTGGATTTTTTAAATCTCATTCCAACTCCACATTGAAAGAAACACATAAACCTCGAGAAAGTGAGTATTGGATGGGTATTTTCAAATGGAGAGATCATCAATTGAAGGAGAAGGTTATGAGCAACTCCCATGCCTTCACCTCCTTTGCCTGGTACTCCAGATTAAGTTAATGATTCAATCTAAAATGGTTTCTCTTGCCTACCCTACACACTGCCCCCGAATGTGTTTGCAAATAGATAAATACATCAGACAGCAAGAAATAGACAATTTTATTCTAGTAATGGTCCTAAATCCAATTCAGAAAGCCTTCAATATTACTTATGTTATAGTAATTTCTTTAACAGTTGGAATACAGAAATTCTGGTCTATGCAAAAAATGTGTATTTTAAGAAATTTTGCTATGCTAATAGCATAACAAATTTCATAGGGAAGTAACCTTAAGGGGTGTTCCCATTCAAAGGAGAAATTTTTATACACTCACTTTGGAAAGGGAGGGGATGTGTCAAAAGTGTGTCCATTTAAAAGGGGGACTGAGCGCTTAGTACATAAACCACGTATATAAAGTGATTATCATCTGGGTGTTTCTAGATCATCTGTGTCAGCAGCTTTTAGCGCAGCAACTTTACCTAAGTTATCAGCATTGTCATTTGTGAGTTCCTTTTTCAGGAACTTTGCCACATCCTCATCAGTGACAATTTCTGGCAAGAAACAATTGTGTTTCACATCCTCAGGATGTTTAATGCTTTGAATAGTTGAGTCAGGCTGGTCTTAGTATTCTTCAACACCAAAAGCAGCGTGACACCCCTCCTCCATCCACCTCTGATAATTTTGCTAACAAGACAAAATTTGAGAGGTTTTACCCCACTTAGACCATCCTGCCATACTACAGTAGTAACAGTATTCTACAGTACAATAGATTAGTACAAGCTTTTGTTACAATCTGCTATGTAACAGTTGGCTTTTGCTATTATATATTTGCTTTTGCAAATTATTGTATTTTGTAACTGCTTTTGTAGATATAGTGCAAATTGCTTTGTGAACAGTATAACTCAAATTGTGCACGAAGCAAGATTACAAGATGTAAGCATGCTTGCAAAAGATGTATCACAAGATGACTGCTCTTGCAAAATATATAAGCAGGATAGCACAGGCAGAGAACAAGGTACCATAAAAGGAGAATACCAAGTCTAAAGTGCCTTCAGAAGACCACCCTGGACTGCCCCCCTGACAGACTCTTGGAGACTGTAGCTGTGGACTTATGCAATGCTATGGCAGCCTGAAGCAGAGTTGTGGCAAATGGGCTGAGAACTGTGCAAAGTCATTTGGGGAAGTAATGCAACTGCAACAGTATAAAGGACTGTTTGCTAAAGAATTGAGTGTGCCTCTAGCTGTTGCCATGAACCCAGCACTGTTACTTTTGCTTTATTGATCTGTCCCTCATTATTCCTTATTAAACTCTTAAAATTTTGATGAGTGGGCTTCGTTTCTCACACTTTGAAGCGTAATTATAAAAATGATTTGGCCTGATGTTAGATCCTTGGCTCTAAAAATCTTGTACATCACAAGCAGGAAACACACACAAATCAGAACATATAAACTAGCACAGTTAATGATCTGGGATTTTGAGGAACAATATTTATTATCAGGCTACCAAATGTCAGTGTGGAACTGGATAGCAACTTAACATCAGGAAAAGAAAAATTGACAAGTTCTCATTTGTGATGCAAAGAGCATTACTTTAACCTTTTGGAAATATTCTTTGTAGTATCAGGAGAAAATTATGTGTTGAGCATCACACTGGGAAAAAAAAGAATGAATTAAGCCATAGCTAGTTGAAGAGGGAAAAAATATTTGAGATGTCTGAGAGCTCATTGGAGATCTTGATACCAAATTATTACAAGCTACTTTGTGCTTTAAGCTTCAAGCTGTTATCCTGATCATGACAACAAAATGAGAATTCAAAAAACTCTACAGGTCTATACTAGAAAATGATATGATTTCATGAATTACGTAGTAATCTCTTAATCTCTTAGGTACCAGAACATTTTAGAAAATGAAAATAAATGAGCTGTTAAAGTCAGATGGGAACTAGACTATAGAAGCCGTTCATTACTTTTATATTTGCAGCCAAAAGTGAGTATTACCAAAATATTTTGTCCATTTGTACAGTAACTTTTATGCTTATATCACTGCATTCAGTTTTACTTGAAGTTCTTTGTCACACCTAGAGCATTAATTTGCTAAAAAAAAAAAAAAAGAAAAAAAGTATAAAATCCACAATAGGTAAAGTCTCCCAGGCTGAGTTAAATCAAGCATAATATAGATTAAGCCTTATAGTGAAATCACAATGGATTAATATTTTAATATTTGATACTTGCATACAATACATATGAACCTACACAGCTACTTGAACTTTAGTCAATGTAAAAGATAATGATAAACACTTTACAATACTAATCAGCAGCACTGCTTCCTCCCTCATCTTTTGCATGCAAGAGTCGTATTAGAAGATTGAAACTCAAAGTTGCACTGTTAGGGTGTAGTCTGCAGGTTGTCCTCTTAGAATAGCTGTAGGAACAAAACATACCAGAGGAATTACTCCATGAGTCTTTTAAGCTGACTTACTTTCTGATCACCTCTCCATTATATTCTTTATCTTGAAAAGCCCATGCACTACTATAAACCCACTTTTTCTGTTTGTTCACATCGGACATGCCTCTACTTTTAAGACAAATTTAAAACAAAACAAAAAATTAACTCAAAGCTGACCTAATGATTTCTGTCATTTATATGCATAATATTTTTGAGACAGAAATTGCTGTTAAGTTCCCCTTGTACTGTTTATTTTAAATTTTTTCTATATTTTCAATAATTTATTCCCACATGTGGGAAGACTCAGGGCACTCTAGCGTAAACAGAGCTGCTGTTTTGTGTGAACACCTCCAGTGTGTTACAAGTGCCATCGCTTTGGAGCCCCAGCATGCATGCCCTTTGTGACACACAGGGAGACAGTGCTGTGGTTCAGGGACACGTCTGCCCAGACACTGCAATGCCATCAGGCCCCTGTACAATTCAGGGCCAGCAAGGAGACCAGGAGTGGTAGATTATTACATTAGACAGTACAAGAAAACAAAGGATTGAAGACAAAAGGGAAAACATTCGCAGCTTTACTAACATTACGAGACAGGGAACGTTAATGTGGGTTGTTTCTACTGGCTGGCATTTAGACTTCCTTGGCATCATTGGCGCAAACATTTGCAAACAGGCACACACTTCTTGCCCTTTTCTCTTTGACTTGTGACTCTTCAGCATTACTGCTGAATGTACAGGGTATTTGTTCTGGTACTATTTCCACTTCCCCTCTCCTCCCCCTAAAAGCATACGTTTTGCAAAGCTGCAGGCTTGTATCTCTTCTGCTGTTTCTAGCTTCTAAACTGAAGACACTGCAGAAATCACAGAATCACAGAATGGTTTGGGTTGGAAGGCACCTGTAAAGATTCTCTAATCAAACATGCCCTGCCATCAGCCGGAACATCTTCAACTAGACCAGGTTGCTCAGAGCCCAGGCCAATTTCTCCTGAAACACTCCCAGGGACTGGGAGTACTATAGCTTCTCTGGGCAACTTGTGTCAATGTCTCAGCAGCTTCATAGAAAAAGACTTCTCCCTTTTACATAGCCTGAATATACTCTCCTCTAGTTTAAAACCATTATCTCTTGTCCTATAACCGCAGGTCCTACTAATAGGTCGGTCCCCATCTTTCTTCCAAGTCTTCTACAAGTATTGAATGACTTCCTGGAGCTTTCTGTTCTCCAAGCTGGACAATCCCAACTGTCTGGGTTCACTGTCAATCTTCTTGTGGCCCTTCTCAGGGCCAGGTCAAACAGAACCATGTCTTTCCTGTTCTGGGAACCCCAGAGCTGAATGCAGTGCCCTGGGGTGAAGTCTGTCTGTAGACAAGAAGGACAGAGGGGCAGAATCACCTTGCTTAACCTGCTGACCACCCTGCTCTGGATACAAAATTGGATGTGGTTGGCTTTCTGGTTTCTGGGGTGCAAGTGCAAGTTGCTGGCTCATGTCCAGCTTTTCAAGCACCATTACCCTCAATCCTTCTTCATAGAGAACCTCTCAATCCCTTAATCTCTCGGTTGGTATTTGCCTTGATCTAAGTGCAGGACTTTACACTTGGCCTTGCTGAGAATCTTTAAAGTCACATGAACCTGCTTGATCTTGTCCATGGCCTTCTGCATGGCATCCTGTCCTTGGAACATGTCAACCATACCACTCAGATAGGTGTCTCCTGCAAATTCTCTGAGGGTGCATTCAGTCCTACTGATGGAGGAAGTTACACTTTGGTCTTCCCTTTTGGCTCACATGCCTACAGAAGCCCTTCTTCTTCTTCTTTGCATCCCTTGCCCGGTTCAGGTTTAGCCACATCTTTGCCTTCCCAGCCCTGTCCTGTCACAACTGAGCAATGTCCCCATGCTCTTTCCAGGATACCTCTTCCAGCTTCCCTGCCTTTGTATTTCCTTCTTCCTCTTCAGTTTGGCAAGCAGGTCTTCACTCAAGCCATGTTGTTGGCTTTCCTTTCCTGGTTTCTTACAGATAGGGGACTGAGAGCTCTTGCTCCCTCTAGAACACACATTTCAAGATCTGCCAGCTTTGTTCTGCTCTGAGGGCAGTGGGTCCCACTGACTAGCTCCTTCAACCTAAGAATTGCTGAACTCCCCTGCAGGGAGATGCTTGTGCAGCCTACTGTTGTCCAGGGGGCTCCAAGGGCCTCACGTAGGACCACTGTTTGTAGGGTTGCAAGATGACTGACCTCAGTCCTCAGCCAGTTTCCATCTTGGCTGCAATCCAAGGCAGTAATTTCTGGAAATTTTCAAAAGTTCGTAACCATGTTGTTCCACTCAGCTTATGTTTTGTGCAAATAACATTCCTAGGCTATCAGAAGATGACTTACTCTCTCTTGCTACCCTCCTTGGTTAGGACAGTGTTTCTGATAAGTTCAAGGGCAGTTTTGGTGTGGGTGAGGGGGAAATGTTTGAGGAGATAATACCTCACAATACCAGGATCTTTTACCAAAGGCAATCAAACTTTCACCGCTGTAGTCACTTTTATATCTCTCTGCCTTTAAGACACCTTCATCCAAAACACTTCTAGAAAGTGAGACTTGTACACTGAACAATAGGAAATGTAATTTCTGATGTAATTTGGACCACACCATCTATGAGTCTGAAGGATGCAAAAATAACATATTACAGATTGGGTATGGCAATACTTCTGCACTAAGTATATATATAGTGATCATTATGCAGAGGTTCAGTTAATAACCCTTGAGTTAAAATGCTTAACAAGATCTCAACAGATTATACACCGAGCAACCAGCAAAGCAGCCTTTCAATATTTAACAACACACTACGAAGAAGTGCATCAAAATCTAATTCCTGTATAGTGCAAATGTAATGGACTAATGAAGTACAAAATCCTTTCTGAACAAGACAAAAAAAAAAAACCACAAAAAGCTGATTTCCTGCCCCTCACCAAGAATTTTAAAACAATTGAAAATGGCTGTCAAATTTGCTGAATTGTCCATAGAATTAATTCTTGCTGGAAGTAAAATTCTCCTTGAAATAAACTGTTTCAATTACTCCAAGTCACTGGAAGTTTCATTCACTGTTACCATGGTGTGTTGCTTATTATACAAATGTTCATTTTTCAGGAACAGAATTCATGAGAGGCAAATACGGAAGCACAGGAAGTAGCTAAGCTTGCATTTACAGTGTTGCATCATGTCTGCAGGTCTAACAGGCTGCTCAGAGCAAAATTCCACGCTGCAGAAAGATCACCTAAGACTTGGCAAGCAAAGGCTTTCACTCCCATCCAGTCAGAATACCTGTCATGCCACCGTCCATCTGTACCATTGTTCAGAAAGCCCTTCCTTAGAATTCCTGCTGACCTGCTTTTATAATGGTCTCGAGTTTCTTCTCAGAGAATAAGGACACATCAACACCTAAGTGTTTCCCAAGCATCACTAAAAACATTCCAGGAGCACTCCTTAGCCCTGGGAATACATGGCCAGTACTGTGCACAGTGTATACTAAGAGCATCACTACCTGCATTCTGACTTTCTGGAATGGACCAGTTGAATCTAGAGTAGCCTATTTGTTAAATGTTACACAACAGCAGCAAATGACTTCTTTTGGTTTAGAAACAGCCCAAGTTGACACACTGGAGTATCCAAAAGCTCTAACCCATTTAAAAATGTAGTAAAGTGCTGTCAGGCACTCACATTTCACACCTGGCTGAAAACTGCTGTGATTTTGCAGGTGATAACTAAGTGCTGATCATTCAGTACTGACAAAGCAATATTCTGCTTCTGGAAGTTCGTGACAAAACTAAGGGCAGTGTAAACAGCCTCAGAAGCCTGAAGTACCACAAGCTTTTCAGTTTCTAGTATTGTCTCTGCAAGGCAATCTGAATATCCTGTTAACCCTCCCAGTAATTACTGAAATTCCCCAAACTTTCATAGCAGCACCTTATGATCACTTTCTTAGCATGAGTTTGAATGCCAGTAACACACAACGTAAGGTACAAATTTGGAACACATTTATCTGTAATATTCATGTAACTTGAACTGACTACTGTCTGATATCAATTTATTAACACCAACAGTTAACTCGGATCTGTGTGTCCCCCTTTCAGACCTACGCCCAGCAGGCCATTTAGGCAATTTTGTCCCACCCATAGCAAATCTCCAACACCCCTGTACCAGCAGTGCCTGTTCTGCAGGCTTGGGAGTTTCCTTTTGCTCAAGAAGCAAAGATCCACACACTCAGTAGCTCTGCAGGCTTTCCAGTACCAGAGAGCAGTGAAAAAAAGAGTAGTATTGGAAATCCCTCTTTCACTAACATCCCCAAGACAGCACATAGAGCCATTATTATAGCTATTATCTTTGAAACAAAATTCTCTCTCTCCATGCTACGGCATACTGAGATCGGAGGCACAAAGGGCAAATCCACAATACTAATATTCCACTTCTCTAGCAGTGGACCTCCTTTGCGTAATACATACAAGCCTCTTTTTCAGATCTGTGGAGAGGTTATGGTCGTTTTCAAGACAGAGGTACTACCACGTTAAGAGTCATATAAAGGATTGTTTTAAATTAATCAATAGTTCAGAATTTGTGGATTTAACTGTTTATGTATTTTCATGAATACTACATTTCAAAGTATGTAAGTATGAAGTATATAAAAAAGGTGAGGTGACAGATTTTCTGGATAAGACCATTTATTTTAACAAATACATGAGTCTTTAAGATGAACTGGAGGCTGCAACAGCTGCTCTCTTGGGCTTCGGTGTGGTTCCCTCACGGAATCCATTCCTGCAAGAAGAAATATGATTACCACTTACTTTAGTTCACATTCCTTCTAAGCAATTTGCCTGAAGTGATCCTGTTTGTGAAGCCTGTTTCTTATAAAAACCCTCTATGCCGTACTCTGGCCCTGAGGTTGCTTTTGGATGACATTTCTACTGGAACAACATTGGAAAGCAAGCTACAGCTGCACACTGGAAGGTGTTTTATGGCTACCACTGGAAAAGAATGAGCTAACCAAAACACATGAACTGATCCCTCAACTATACCCAAGACTGTGACTTAAAAATCTACCACCTTTTGCTAATAGCTAGTCTGTATTTCTATGACAACCCTCCTGAAGTACGTATTTTTTGTATAGCTTTCTTGTGTAGACCAGAAAGTACAGAGTACCATGGGAATCATAAAAAATGGGACTCACACGACATCCCCACTACCTACCAAGTACAACTCAAGAGCTTTGTAACAAGTCTTAGAAACTTGGAACTCAGGATCTGACGTAATACCTATTTAATGCTGACTGAACTCTAAATATGAGAAGGACCAGAAGTTACTCCTGTCCTGAACTTTTTTCTGAGTAAGCAAATGGGGACTAAAGTGCATTTTGAGACTGATCTCCATAAAACTCCACACTTCAGTAATTATCTGTTTAACTGAATCACAAACAGGCACAATACCACACAAAGCATTTTTAGGTGTGGACTTCTTATTACAATAATGTCTGTGTTCTGTACTACCTTTATTTAGTAGAAACATCAGAACTTTTTACACATCCTTTGTCTTACCAGTAAGGATTTTTAATCCTCAAAGGAGGATAAAATGCAGACAACTATACAAAGTACATTATTTCATGACATATCTAAGAAGATCATACCCTTTTACGCAGTCCTACAATAAAATTAAAATGTTAACTCTGAATGGTAAATTTTGTCATTAAGAGGTGTCTATGCAGGATTTCACACACCATACTAGTGGTGTAATAAAATGTTATACCTGAATCGACGGTAGACCTTCTTCAGGTGCCTCATGCGACCAGTACCAGTGGTGTTGCGTCTTTTAGCCTTTGCACTCCAGTTATCTAAAATAGATAATTTACTGTTATTTACCTGCAACAAGTAATTTTAGTTGCATGTTACCTTTGTATGGTACAACTATTTAAGCTGAAAAAAAATCGACTATAATTTAAGTCAGTTTCTATACGGTAAAACTGCACATTACCTAGCATATACTTAAATCATTAGTAATTTGAACAAAGCTCCAAAATGCAAAATGACAAAACTACAAAATGGCAATTTTCTCCTTGTCTGGAAAACAAGTCGAACTAGAAAGTCGAACAAGAAACACTTTTTTTGAACTAGATACAGTTATAAGTCTGTTACTTACACTTTCTCTTACGCTTAGCAGGATAACCACATTTCCCACAGGTCGATTTTTGCAGATGGTACGCCTTGGACCCACATCGACGACACAGGGTGTGTGTCTTGTTCCTTCGCTTACCAAATGATGATGTACCCTTCGTCTGGAAAGCATTTCAAGACACGGAAATATCACTTAACACTTTTAAGTTACAAACCCACAAGAACAAGCCTTAAAAAACCAAGCGCAAACCGAGTCGTATAAACACGTCAGAGGCACATTCCCCTCCGAGCCACAACTCAGTTTTAACTACAAGTAGCCTCCATTTTCAGGACTCATTGCCGCCTTTCCTTATGTGACCCCGCCCATGTGCTGAAGTAAAACGAAGCCACGGCACGTTTATATCAGCTGCTCTCTCCCCACACCCATCCCCCTAAAGCAGCAAACTGCTCTCTCCTGCCGCAGAATTACTTGCTTTTCACCTAGCAATCGCACACTTACCCTTGGCGACTAAACGCGCTCTTGCTACGTTACCGCCCGACTGCTCGGCCACGGNGCGGGCCCGGGGCGGGCCCTGTGTGAGGGGCCCGCGGCGAGTGCAGAGCGGGGCAGGGTCGGCACCGCGGGGCTGGCACTCTGCAGCAGCGCCCGCGCCGCCAGGCCAGCGCCTCAGCGCTAACTCCTGACCCTGCTCACACCGACACTCAAAGTTACTTTGATAGAATCGCAGAATCCCCAGCTTTGGAAGAGATCTACAAGACCACCCAGTCCACGCGTCCACCCAGCACTAATCCTGTAACCCTAAACCCCCTAAACCACATCACACAGTGCCAGACCCGGGCTTTGAATGTCTCCAGGGAGAGCGATTGCACCACCTTCTAGGTAACCAATTTCTGACCACCCGAGCAGTGACAAAATTTTTGACGTGAATCTCCTATATCGCAGTTTCAGCCCGTTTTCTGTTGTCCTCTCTGTAGGCACAGTGGAAGAGACCAGCGCCAGCTCACTACACCTTCTTTCCAGGTAGTTGTAGAGAGAAATGAGGTCTAATGGCTGAGTTTTACTGAGTGAAATCCAGGCACAGGGTACTTCTGCCTGTATTAGGTAACTTTCAAAGTAAGCTGCCTTGAGCAATTGGCCCTCCTGCACTGTTTGTTTGTCCATGTCCTCCCCCAGGCTCCTCCACAGCGCCAGACAGTCTGCCTGACATCAAAAGCATTGCAATGGACATCACAGGCACAAAAATGGTCACAGCATCAAGGCCGAGTCCAAGAAACACTTGGACAATGTTCTAGACACACAATGTGATTCTTGAGGCTATCTTCTGCAGGGCCAAGAATTGGCTGATGATCCCTGTGGGTCCCTTCCTACTCAGCATATTCTGTGATTCTCTGAAAATCTATATAAATTCTCACACGCCTGCCTACTATGCATCTTCATTAGACTTACAATCTATACAAAATTTTATCTTGAGAGAATTCATTTCAGGGGAAATTGGAGAAATTTGTATATAGCTTATTATCAGATCATTATCCTGTCATCCCAAACAAAGCCAGAAATCGATGCTATTGTCAGTTTATTTATCTTTGATTATAGAATTATGTAACTTGTCTTACAGTACTTGACAAAAGCATGTCTTTGGTAGGTGAGATCGTACTCCTTGTTTACTGACTAAAAATGCAGCTTTTCCCAAGTACAGCTGTCTGGGCCCATGAGAAGCCAACAGACTGTGAGCAACCCTCCTACTATGAATGAGTTGAACCCCTGTGATATGGAGCTCATTGATCAGGAAAAGAGGTAGTCCTATGGCACAGTCCTCAAATTAGTGAAGCTGTGTCTGACCTGCTGCATTTTTGCTCTTGGACAAATCACGTTCATATGACTGCCTAAATATTAATTTATCTTCGCATCTTTTGGAGTGCAGCCTCTTGTTGAATTCTTTTGGTGCTAATTTATGTAGTGAGAGGCCTTTGACCTCTGCTGATTTTGAGGATGGGGAAAAAAGCCATCTTGACTTAAGCAGCATGGCTTCCAGACCCAGAAAGGTGTGGGTCATGCTGTTCACTCAGTTCTCTCATTTTTGGGTGGCAATTTCTGTTTCTGAAATAACAGAAATCTTTGCCTATATTCATTGTACCTCACATGGAATCCATACATTTACTCCACCCATGGTCCTGCAGTAGTGAAAAAGGAGAGATTGGTTCCAAATGGTAAATCATTCCAGTTTAAATTAGGTGTCTGAAGCTGGGTGAAGAAATGAGGAACCTTTCTTCCATGTAGAGTGCGGCGAACAGGAGTGGGCAAACAGGGGAGTGGCACTCCTCTGGGGTAGTTTGTGCAGGCAGGGCAAGCAGGCAGACTTGCTGGTTTTCTTGCTAGTAAGGTGTGCTGGGTGTTGTTCAGGTGTTTCTGTTGACTGCTTGATATTTTGCTTTCTGCCAGTAGTGGTTTTAACACAGTCAAAAACCATGATTGGTACAAATGTATATGACCAAGTGGAGCCCTCCAAAAAGGATGTGTCTGTGCATACACATTCCTGCCTGAAGTGTTTGAGCTTATCAGTGGCTTCTGGGAGTTTTATGGAGGGGGCCTGGCTATGGTGTGAACAGGTGAATGACCTCCTTTTGCTGGTGGTGGAGCTTAAAGAGGAAGTTGAAAGATTAAGGAGTATCAGGGAGAGTGAAAGGGAAATAGACTGATGGAGTTCAGCCCTTACATGTTTAAGGGAGGCCCACCAAGATTCAGAGGAGTCATACGCCTCTCACTCCCAGGCAGTAGTAGGGCATCTAGTAGATGGAGAGTGGAAATGTGTCCCTGCATGGGGAGATAATAATAGAAACTCCTCCAGACCCCCATCCCCTAACCAGGTGCCACTTCAGAATAGGTATGAAGCCCTGGATCTAGACAGACAGCCAGATGATTTAGAAGAAAATTTTCTACCCAGTGAACCTCCCAATTATGACTCACTTGTAAGACAGATCACAACCTCTAACATCAAGAAGAAAAGAAGGGTAATTGTAGTGGGTGATTCCCTTCTGAGGGGTACAGAGGGTCCCATATGTCAATCAGACCCATCCCACAGGAAGGTCTGCTGCCTCCCTGGCCCAGGTACGAGATATCACTGAGAGGCTTCCTGGGCTGATTCAGCCCTTTGATTATTACCCTCTGCTGATACTCCAGGCTGGCAGTGATGAGATTGAAAAGAGGAGTGTCAGGGCAATTAAAAGGGATTTTAGGGCACTGGGTCAAGTGCTTGATAGGACAGGGGCACAGGTAGTGTTCTGCTGAGTCCCTTTGGTGGCAGAGAAAAATGATGGAAGAAACAGGAGAACTCACATCATTAATAAGTGGTTGGTGTCATTGGCAAAATTTCAGATTCTTTGATCATGGGGCAACTTACAGCACCTGCTCTACTCGAACAAGGTGGGATATATCTCTCTGTCAGGGCAGAAGGTTTTTAGCTCATGAACTGGCAGACTTAACTTTAACTGGCAGAGCTTTAAACTAGGTCTGAAGGGGGATGCGTGTGGGCTGTCTGGAAGCAAGCCCAAGGGTCGTAAGCCTGAGTTAGGAGAGAAATCAGTAGCCCAGCTGAGGTGCATGTGTACCAATGCATGCAGCACGGGTAACAAACAAGAAGAGCTGGAGGCCATGGTGCAACAGCAGAACTATGATGTAGTCACCATCACAGAAATGTGGTGGGATGACTCACATGGCTGGAGCACTGCACTGGATGGCTACAAGCTCTTCAGAAGAGACAGGAAAAGGGAGAAGAGGTGGAGGGGTGGCCCTTTATATTAAGGAGGCTTTTGACGCCATAGGTATTGAAACTAATAATGATGGAGTTGAATGCCTACGGATAAGAATTAAGGGAAAGGGCAACAAGGCTGACATCCTACTGGGAGTCTGTTATCATTCACTCAACCAGGAAGAAGAGGTGGACAACTTATTCTATAAGCAGCTAGATACTGTTTCAGGATCATCAGCCCTTGTTCTTGTAGGTAACTTCAACCTACCAGACATCTGCTGGGAACTTAATACAGCAGAAAAGAGGCAGTCCAGTAAGTTTTTAGATTGTATGGAGGACAACTTTTTGTTGCAGCTCGTGGATGGGCCTACCAGGGGAGGGACTATGTTAGACCTGCTGTTTTCAAATAGAGAAGGGCTGGTGGGAGACTGGCGGTGGTTGGAGGCCGCTTGGGGCAGAGTGATCATGAAATTATGGAGTTCTCGGTATTTGGTGAAATGAGGAGGAAAACCAGTAAGACTTTTAATTGGACTTCCAGAGGGCAGACTTTGGCCTACTTAAGAGATTTATTCAGGGAGTTCCTTGGGAAGCAGCCTTTAAACACATTGGAGTTCAGGAAAGATGGGTATGCTTCAAAACAGAGATCTTGAGGGCGCAGGAACAGACCGTCCCTGCGTGCTGAAAGATGAGTCAGTGAGGTAAACGGCCAGCTTGGATGGACAAGGAGGTTTTGAAGGGACTTAGGAAAAAAAGGAAGATGTATCATCTTTGGAAGGAGGGGCAAGTCTCTCATGAAGAATTTAAGGGGGCTGCTAGAGCATGCAGGAAAAAAATTAGGGAGGCTAAAGCTCAGTTTGAACTTAATTTGGCAACTTCTGTAAAGGATAATAAAAATGCTTTTACAAATATATTAATGGTAAAAGGAAGGGTAAGACCAACCTTTGTTCTTTACTGGACGAGGGAGGGAACTTAGTAACTGTAGATAAGGAGAAGGCAGAGGTGCTTAATGCCTTCTTTGCTTCAGTCTTTAATGAGAAGATGGCTTGCTCCCAGGACAACTGTAATACTGGGATGGTTGATGGTGCCAGGGAACAGAATGATCCCCCCATTATCCAAGAGGAGGCAGTCAGAGAACTGCTGAGTTGCTTGGATACTCATAAATCTATGGGCCCAGATGGGATCCATCCCAGGGTGATGAGAGCTGACAGATGAGCTTGCGAAGCCACTCTACACCATTTACCAACAGTCCTGGCTCACTAGGGAGGTTCCAGAGGACTGGAAGCTGGCCAGTGTGACCCCCATTCACAAAAAGGGTGAAAAGGAGGATCCTGGTAATTATAGAGTGGACAGCCTGACCTCAGTACCTGGCAAGATAATGGTGTGTCATCATGCAGCATTTACAGGATGGCCAGGGTATCAGACCTACCTAGCACGGGTTTAAGAGGGGTAGGTCGTGTTTGACCAACCTGATCTCCTTTTATGACGAGGTGACCCACCTGGTGGATGCAGGGAANGGGATGGTGTGGCTGGACAGTGCCCAGGCAGAAAGGGACCTGGGGATTCTGGTTGATAACTGACTGAGCCAGCAGTGTGCCCTGGTGGCCAAGAAGGCCAAGGCATCCTGGCCTGGATCAGGAATGGTGTGTCCAGCAGGAGCAGGGAGATCATTCTTCCCCTGTACTTGGCACTGCTGACGTCACACCTTGAGTGCTGTGTCCAGCTCTGGGCCCTCAGTTTAGGAAGGACATTGAGACGCTTGAGCATTTCCAGAGATGGGGAATGAAGCTGGTGAGGGGCTGGGAACACAAGCCCTGTGAGGAACGACTGAGGGAGTTGGGGTTGTTTAGCCTGGAGAAAAGGAGACTCAGAGGTGACATCACTCTCTACAACCTCCTGGAAGGTGGTGGTTGGTCTCTTTCTCCAGGCAGCAACTGACAGAATGAGAGGACATGGTCTCAAGCTGCATCAAGGGAAATATAGGTTGGACATTAGGAAAAAGTTTTTCACGGAAAGAGTGATAAAGTACTGGAATGGTCTGCCTGGGGAGGTGGTGGAGTCACCATCCCTGGATGTGTTTAAAAAAAGATTTGATGTGGCTCTCAGTGCCATGGTTTAGTCGAGGTCAGGGAACAGGTTGGACTCAATGATCTTGAAGGTCTCTTCCAACCTTGTGATACTGTGATACTGTGAATTCTAAAAGAAGCCTAGGCAGGCCCCTTAGGCTGGGCACATAGGTAGCTGAAGTTAGGTAAAATTAATTTTGCACTGACTTGACTCAATAAAGATATTTTATAGCAACTCAGTGTTCCTTACCAGAAATCAAATGAGAAATCACACTGTCCTATGGATGAAATGCCATTCAGAAAAAAAAAATAAACAAGCCACTTAACTCAAACAGTATGAATCCTACAGGCTGAACTGGAGTCATATTTCTCCGAGCAGCCTTCCTGTATGCTTTTTACCTAGTACCTCCTTTGGTCTTTCTTTTCCACTAAATCTCAGAAATCTGGAAGATGGCATGGACATTGGACAGGTGCCATGGCAACAGCCTCCAAAGGAAGTCTGTTGGTTTGGCTGCCTGCAAAAATATGCAGGAATTATTCCTGTCCTTTGTGGAATAAAAATAATCTTCATTTACATGTCTTCAAACATGTTCAGAAATGAAGATTTTTGCTATCATCACACATTTGTCTTTAGTATTCAGGAAAACTTTTAGGTTAGGGAATGGACAAAGCTGTGGCTGATCCAGTACCATTCCAGACAGGCTTAACCTGTGTAAAGTTCACAGGGGAGAACAAAGTTCTCTGCCCATTGCTCAGAACCCAGAGGCTCATCTACTAGCAGCTGCTGAATGGCACCAGTCTAAATTCAGCACTGACTAATTCACACTGCTTCTTTGTTGCACAGGAAGTAATCCAAAATTTGGAAGGTGACATGCCTGAATTTCAGAACTGTCTTTTTGATCTAGGAAACAGCAGTCTGTCACTGCAGCTGGTACCCTGTCACAGTGTCTGCATAGCAATTTTGGTCAGCCAGGTTTGTTGATAGGAAAACCCTTTGTTATGCCCGCAAACAGTGATCCTGTTAATCTTCTAGGCTACAGTTTATTGAATACTGTGTTCTGCCCTGTGTTCTGCAGCCTGGCTGATCTGGTTGGGGTTAAAACACTGAAGCAAAAAATAGATACGCCTTTGGAAATAAACCTTAGAATTAAATGTAGTTCAAGGACAGGGAGACCAGAACCAGGACTGGCTAGGCATTAGAGAGGAAGGAGTGTGTGAGCGAAAAATAACCTCAGTGTCATTTGTTTTGCTCAGGTTTGATGTCATGCTACTACATCACACCTTCACAGAGGTACAGTACAGCCAGGCACACTCTGTGATGTGACTTGCTTCAAAAAACAGTTCAACTAGTTTTACAGAACTTGAACTGCTGAAAGGACCAGTGTGTGAAAAATGCACAGATGATATCCAAGCAAGTTCTGTCTAAAGTCATCATATGGCATCACTCATTTGTGCGCATGTGTAGCACCCTTTGCACAAGCAGGGATGAGTTAAAAGAATGGGAATAGTGAAAATTCAACCTCCAGATACGGATGTTTGAAGCTAGTCAGCACTTAATATTATCTTCAGTTGTCTTCAGTGATGCAGACACTGTGTGATCTTGTAGATCAAAGGAAAGCCTTTTGGTATCCTCCTGAATATCGAACATTTTGACACATGTAACAGCATCTCAGGAATGCTACAGGAAAACTAGGAATTTGAGGGCAACATTTTTATGATGTGGTTGCCTTTGTTTCTGGGTGTCATCCTGATTTGCAGAGGTAAATATTTCAGTTAGAATTAGTGGGAAGACACTCATTATTTGTTATCTAGCAGGCAGAAGCAGCATAACATCATTTGTATAATATCCAGATTCTTCAGCTGGAAAACTTTTGTATGTGAGTTTGAACCAGAAACACTGATCACCACAAGATGACAGTAGAGTTCAAGTAAAACCTTTTTACTGAACAACTCAGTAAAAACTCACAGTTACAGTAAATTAGGTTAATAAATTGAAATATTAATGAATATTACCTGTACAGAAAATAACAGAAAATTTTAGTAAACAACTGTACTTATGCATAAGCCTGTTGTATCCTGCTAAGAAACTAATAAGCATAATTGAAAGGTCTTTCTATTTGTTTTAGATGAAAGTGAATACAAGAAAATTAAACAGCTGACACTAACTTCTGAAATTGCTTGTTGAAATACAGCGTAAGTGTTAAAAAAATCATAACAACTCGATATTTTTAATTACAATTCTATGGCAGCCTTCCAGTACCTAAAGGTGCTTAAAAGTCCAGTGGAGGGAGACTTTTTACAAGGACCTGTAGTGATAGGGCAAGGAGGAATGGTCTTAAGGTGAAGAAAGGCAGATTTAGATTAGATATTAGGAAGAAATTGTTTACTGTCAGGACAGGGATGCCCTGGGACAGGTTGCCCAGAGGCTGTGGGTGCCTCATCCATTTAAGTGTTCAAGACTAGGCTGGATGGGGCTGGTCTAGTAGAACGGTCCCTGCCCACGGCAGGGGGGTAGGAACAAGATGATCTTTAAAGTCCTTCCAACGCAAACCATTGTTACTCTATTGCCACTCCTGAGTATGAGAGAGAGAGGGAGAGACTAGATAATAGCCTTCGGACCACCTTGAGGATAGCACTAATACTTGCAGATCATGGCAGAAGCATGACTACCATCACAAATATAGCAGGAGAGCTCCTCACCCATTTCCTCAGCTGCCTTTAACCTTTAGCTTAGAGTAGTTGCAGAGAGAGATCCCGGTTTCTTTCCCACTACAAACCACACTAGAATCTTTCTTCTTGTCTCTGGATAAGGAAACAGGGAGAGCATATCTCAGCAGAGGTAGGGACAAGCCTGCAACAAACTTGCTACACAGCACAACAGAATTCAGAAAATTCAGAATTTTAAAATGTCCCTAGTTTCTGTTTGTCTGTTTTTCTGGTTTGGTTCTACTTTTGTTCAGTTTTTATTCTTTTTTGTTTTCTTTTTAATACTTATGCTTAGATACAGTACAGGGTTGTGGGGCTTTGTTGCACCAAAGTAATTCTGAGAGGGGGTTTCACTGATTGCAGAGGTGGTTGCATGGCAGTTTGGGCTGAGCACCAAACAGGGTGCATAGGAGAAAAACACAAGTTCCTTTACAAGGTGACAGCCATTTATTTCTCAGTTATGTAACAACAAAATATTCTTGCCTTGTTAGTATAATTTTGATAAAAAAACAACCTTTCTTGATCTTGTCTTGTTTGACACTGTTATCTTAAAACTTTGTTGCATTATTCATGGACAAATGTATGCACACATAAGCCTAAAGCAAAATTTTCATTGGGTAGGTACAAACAGCATCTGAGCTACCACCATCTGGTATTGTAGTCTAAATTCCATTCCAAGTGGAAATGCCTAGCTTCTAACCACATGCCTCTTACATTGCAGCAGAAAATACTTTAGAGACCTATGAGGAAAATGTTGTACCAGTACAGACTGCAAAGTACTGGACTTAATTTTCCTTCAGACGGCTCTCGAATTTTTGAGAAAAGGCTGGTCAAATGGTTGGTTGTCTGCAATGCCATAGATTGGGGGGATCTTGTAGCGGGAAGGCAAATAAGCTGGATGACCTTCTGAGGTTCCTTCCAGCTGTACTTTTGTCATTCTGTGATTTCATAAAAGGGCTCCAACTATAGAGACATACCTGTATCTCTAATCTCTCAGGGTGTCATTTTCTCAGAAAAATGCATTTGACCAATTTTATGCTTGGAAAAAAAAGGTCAGATCTTCTTCTGCTTTCAGATTTTGTCTACTTTACCCATTGTGATGGATGGTCAAATAAGTTCTATGTCCCCTTTCTTACACCACTGACAGGCCTGCATTTTAAACCCTCGTTCTTCCCTCGGGTTATGTAAGTCTCTGACTTGCATTTTTGGAGTTATTCTAAAGCTCATTAAACCCAAAAGATTTATTATTGAAAATAATTATATGACTGGAAAGCCAGTGTTACCTAGTCATGACCCTGAGATTTGCACAGTAGGTCAGAGCATGGGGCTAATAACACCAGGGCTGTGGTTTTGATCCCTGTATGGGCCATTCAAATAAGAGCTGGGCTCAATCATTGTTGTGGGTCCTTTCCAACTAAAAATATTCTGTGAAAAATACGTGTGTGTATCTTTCTGTGCAGACACATACACAGATGGTACACACTTAGCTGTACTAAAAATGTTTTTTCTCCTTTGTTTTGTACTAAAAAAATACCAAAAGCTTGTTGCACTTACAGCTAGACACAGCCTATACCTAAGTCCAGGCCTTATGGTTAAAATTTGCTAACTTGGAAGCTGAGTGCCTGAAAATAACTTACAATGTCAATTCTTTCATACTTCCAAATGTTCTCTATGAATGATACATGAGCATAATCTTTGAAAAGAAATACAGTATCAACTGATTGGGAAAAAAAACCCCTCTTTCCTGCAGAAGTGTTGAGAGTAAAAATCTTTGGCTATCTTACCCTCTCAATTTCTCACTTTTTACATGGAATTACATGCTTGGCCAGTTATGTCTCTGGCATTATATTCCCTTTTTGTGTTTCTCAGCTATGCTTTAAGTGCACATGTGAATGACTTTATCCT
Source organism: Cisticola juncidis (assembly GCA_013400215.1). Classification (NCBI taxonomy): domain Eukaryota; kingdom Metazoa; phylum Chordata; class Aves; order Passeriformes; family Cisticolidae; genus Cisticola; species Cisticola juncidis. Next base: position 55,687 of record VXBR01009983.1, on the reverse strand, counting down.
TTGTAATAGTCTGATTCTATTAAATGCAAATGATTTTACTTCTCACCATCCATTCCTTAGAACATGGCTTGATATTCTCTTCCTGGAAATGCTGGAAAAATGCAGAGAAATGCCTGTTTACACTGCTTTCTGTCCCAGGTATTTCAGTTTTACAGGACTCATCCAGGTTTGGCACCTTTTCATGTTAGAAGAACTGGTACAGCATACACATGGTAATTTTTCAATTTTTTTCATATATATTGCAATTAGAAGTGTCCATGTATGTGAGTAAATGCAAAGCTGTGCACAAAATGTAAGGGATCTGATTTTCTTTTGGAAAAATTCATTTCTCATAAATATTTATTGTTTGTAAGTTTCAAGTTTTACTTTAGACCTAATATTTAGGAAGAAGTTTAAATGTCAGCAGTAAAGCAGAAGGTCAAAGAAGAGGATATTAAAGAAAATTGGGGCACTCATGTTTAGTCTGAAAACTAGAAAATTAGCTTAACATATTAATTGTTTGTATGTGTATTTACTTTATCTTACATTTCACTTCAGGAATTCTAAAGAATTTACATTTTTCTTGCTCTGGGACTACTACAAATGATTGCTTTCCCTGGTCACCCTTTCTCTTCTCTAGAAATAAAAATTTAGGCTCACTGTAAAATGGAAAAACCTGCCACTTGCATAGCACGCTTTACCCTGTATGGATTTGTGGGGGTTGCTTTTAATTTTTGACTATGAGACAGAAGCTGTGAAAAAAAAAAAGGCTTTGCAATGCAACAGACAAATTTAAGTTTTATGTTTACTGAAGATAAAGTCTTATTCCCCAGGTAAAATAAGCTTGCTTTCCTTCTTCAAAATCACTGTTGCATTTTATTATTTTCACCAGCTGAGAACCTTCTCTAAGTACAAATGAATTGCTAACAAAGGTCAGCTCAACTTTGCAGTTACAAATGCTATCTTCTGTTTATTCTGGAATGTTTTCCCCTTAACAAGCATTTTCAGCTTTCCATTTACTGGAATTGAGGCATACTGGCTCTATAAGGGAATTCCCCTAGCACCCATGGACAATTTCCCTCTTACACTACTTTACTTTACCAAAAATAGAGGAGAAAATAGTTCCTAACCTGATTAGTGTGTGGAAATAGGATACAGAAAAGAAATGGAGATTTTTTAACTTTTTCTTTTTTGATCATAAAATGGAACTTACAATCCTGTGGCCACAAGACCTAGATTAGACTAACACACGCAGCATGGACACTCTTCCAGATGATGCAGGGCAAACACAGCTTCTCTGGCAGATGGTGGGGAATATGCCAGTATGTGCAGTTTTAGATTTGGGTTATTCCTCTAGTTAGTCCTTGTAAACTAATTGCACAGCTTTCAAAAGAGCTTGAACATACATTAGGAAGAGAGGTAGCTTAAAAAGCGTCTGCTCAAGAAGGGAAAAATGTCTACGAGAATGTTGCACCATGTAAAGGTCACAAAACTGTGACAAGTCTAAACCTACTTATTCATATTCTATAATAACAGCAGAATAAATGTGGTAGCCCTCCCAGTAATAATATTGGTAATTTACTTTTTCTGCTCTATATCTTGACCATTTTACAAGTTTTTAATTGACCTCTGTGCAAAACTGACCACCAACCTTTCTCAGGGTACCTTTCTCATGGCTGATGTATGCTTTTACATGGAAGTGTTTCCCTGTCCTGGTGTCCTAGCTTAAAGCCCAGCTGGCAACTAAGTCCCTTGCAGCTGCTTGCTCATCCCACAACGGTGGGATTGAAGAGACAACTGGAAGGATAAAAGCCTGAAATCTCATGGGCTGAGATAAAGAGGTTTTAACAGGGAAAAAGCTGTGCAAACAAGCAAAGCAAAATAAAGAATTCTTTCACTTCTAAACATGATCGGGTAGATGTTCAGCCATGTCCAGAAGAGCAGAGCCCCATCACACATAATGGTTATGTTTTATGAAGACAAACATCATCACTCCAAATGTCCCCCAGTACCACCTTCTTTTCCTCACTTTATGTACTGAACATGATGTTATATGATCTGGAATATCCCTTGGGTCAGCTGTCCCAGCTGTGCCTCTTCCCAGCCTCCCAACAAGCCCCCAGCTTCCTTGCCAGCATGGCAGTAGGATAAGCAGAAAAGGCCTTGGATCTGTGCAATCCCTGCTCAGCAATAATAAAAACATCCCTGTATTATCAACCCTGTGTTGAGCACAAATCCAAAACACAGCCCCGTGCTAGCCACTATGAAAAAATTAACTCTAGCCCAGCAAAAACCGGCACACCTGCTTTCATTGCTGTCTCAGAAGACCAAATACATACTCACCAATAAATGAGCAGAATTATGTACCTCTCTTGCCATGAGGCCCTACAAAGGATGAAACAGGAGGCTTCCCTGTCTGTTGCTATCACAACCTTATATTTTACATTCTCTCTTTGAAATTACTGGTATTTATCTCTCTTTTTACAATTATTTATAAAACTCTCTTAAAGTTATCAACTAGTTCTAAAAAGTCTGGAGATTGCTGTTTGCTAAATACGTTTTTCTAGCTATTAAAAGTTCTAAAGAACCTCCAGCTATGTTAGAAACAACATACTTTGGATTACTTTTGTGATGGTCTCTCAACCAAATAAGCACAGAATGGGATGTCTCCTCAGCCTAAGTGGGTACAAATCCAATCTCCTGAAATGAAGAGCCTTTCAGTGTTGTTTAGTGATACGGTCTCCACTATCAGATAAAGTATTTCCTATTTATATTACTCCATCTAATCAAAACTGTTACATAAAAGGTATTAGACTGCGGGATAGGAAGAAGTTTTCTGAGAATTTTATATCTGGAAATAAAAAGTACATCATTAGTACGGTCACAGTAATGCTGTGCTTCAGTCCTGCTCCTTTTGACTGAACTGCAAGTACAGACAGAAGCCAGAATAATTCACTGCCCTTATAAGCTTGTTGTGGAAGAAATAGCAAATGTTGAGCACATCTAAACTTCCCTGGGCTCAGGTGAATCTCTGCAACTGCATTATCCCTTTCTTATTACTGGTACATGATTTCAATTATTGCAGTCTGATGGTAGTTGTATGCATAGCCAGTCCGGAATGAGGGAGAGCCAGAGTCAAGGCTGTGTCATGTCTGTTTCTACACAATGTGTTGCCTCTGTTGCTTCTGTGAAAGTTTGCAAAACTTTATCTGTTGAACTTTGTTTCCAGATGGAAGATATTGACAAAAGCTTATTCCAGGAAGTTTCACAGTAGCAGTTAGGGTTAATTACTGACTTTTCAAGTAAGCTGGCAAAATTAAAATTAATTTCTGATGGTCCTAAAAATGCTGTAGTTCAAAAAGATATCCTAAGAAGATCTGTTCCTTTGAAGTCCTGCCTTCATTTTGTTCCCTAACTCTCTTTTATAGTAAAGGAGACTTTGTTCTGCTTATTGGAAAATATTTTTAAGGTTTTAATTTCATGATACTTGGAAATTTTCAGAGGGAGACTAATGGACTTTGATGAAAGATTTTGTTCAAGGTTTTTGGTGCTTGAAGCTTTTTAGCTTTTTAACTAGTTACAATAATAAGTCTAGAATATATTCACTGATTTAGAAAGAACCAGAAATATAAAAGCATGGGCAAGGTTGCTAATGGTTGATATTTGACATTCTATTAATTCTATAGAGAAATCAGAAAGAGATGATATTTTAAAACGCACCGAGACCTCAGGCCAGAAAAGATCTGGATTATCAGTGTGAGATACCACTCTCTCAGGCAGTCATATAAAGCTCCTCATGAATTTATTAAACGGTAGGAATTAAGCTTAGAGTAAACAATGTAGAAAAATACAAGGAGAGGTCAATAAAAACTTAAATGAATGGATGCATGTGAAAAATTTGCTTTGTTTGGGCCTGAGGAGTAATTTCTTAGAACAGGGTCAGCAGTCCTCCCTGCAGTTTAACCTCTGATACACATCATTATACACTGTATGTGGTTCTGTGTTGCTATTAACACAAATGGAATAATAGTTTCACTCTAGCCTGTTTCATGTGACTCTTTCTGTGTTAGCATTCTAAAGTGCTAAAATCTTGATACCAGCCCTCTGGTTCATTAAATTCACTTGTTTTATGTGTGTGTGAGTCTCTCTGTTGCTGGACACACAAGAGCATATGCATCTGCTATAGATACAGCATATCTGCTTCTGCACACAGCTGGCAGGTAAGCTCTCAGAAGAGCTTGTGCAGAAACCCTTGACCCCTGTGAGCTCTCTGGGCAAGATTTTCAGGCTGAGAAGGACTCAAAGTGGATCTTGCTGCCAACCCTTGGTGGTGAAGACCATTGAAAATCCCTCTCATGTTTACTAGCCATACTTTGTTTGCTGTCATCTCCCCAGACAGATGGTCTGAATCTGAGGAGTTTTTGTCAGCCTGAAGGTGGAAAGTCTCAAGGAGGCAAGTATCAGTAACAGTATGAATGAAAAATAAATATTCACCTTCAATGAACAGCTAAATGAGGCCTGCCTAGGCAACTGATCATTAGATAATATGGTGCATTTGGATGCCACAGGCCTGTCCAGGGGAGTCCTTTAAGCAGTGAGCACTATCTGCTAATCTAGGATGAGCAGAAACCAGAAGAGGTTGTGCAAGATTGTGGTTCACTGGGAGTTGAGCAGGTGCAGTGGCTGGCTGCATCTGCAAACAGAAGGTTCTCTTCTTGCCCTTTTTTTTTTTTCCCACTTCCCACCTCTTTTGTCCCATCTCTCTTGTCTGTGACTGTACGTTTTTACCCTCTTCATGGGTCTGTTGCTCACTAGGCCTTTCTGGGAGAAGACCTAACTCATAAAAACAGCTCAAACCTACCCAGATTTTTTTTCTGGATTTATTTTCTGCTATTGTGATAAATGAAACTCAGAGAGGACTGAAGTGTGCCGAAGCCAGCACTGGATGTGCAGAAGAAGTAAGCATATGTGATTGGGAGTAAAAGCAAGCAAAGGTGTGGAAAACCCAGAACAGTAACTTGACTTTGGGCAGATTCAAGCTGCTGAATTCGTTCACCATGTCTTTTGTTTTAAGAGCAGAACATAACTCCAAAGAATAGTAATTATTTGTGTACATAGAGCCTGAAATGTCTGTGCTCTGGACAAGTCTCATGTATTGCCGATATACCACTGAAGCATTCTGAATTTTGAATCCTAATTACTTGAGCTCTTTTGTTCAACCCAGTTCTTTCAAACCAGAACACTTACAACCCTTGTTTGTTTGGTGTAGTTTCTGCAGCATACAAATTCCAGTATCTAAGGCAATATTCTTCTACAAGGTCCCCTGAGAGAGAATAATTTGCATTAAAGTTAGCACAGCAGTAATGCTATTTGACATATTTCATGGAGACACATCCCAAGGCATTGTCATTAATCCTTGAAATGCGACAAATACAATAAAAGCAAAATAAAAGGCAATTAAAAAGCTTTTAAAAAAGGAAGTGAGATGGTCTTAGCATACAGAAACAAATACAAAAACTCTCCACGTCAATTTCACAATTCAAAACCATAATAACAGGATGTTCTTTCTCCACTCAATTGTCACTGGAACTTTGGCATTTGCAGTAGTCACAGAACACAAATTGTCTTTAGGGGTGTAGTATGTAATGAACTTGGACAATGAAGATACGAGACTATTTAAAGCTTGGTAAACTATTGAGTAACCTTAGCATCAATCCTGTAAGAGGTTAGAAGTCTACAGGGAAATATCATTGATATAATTATATTCTGGCTGACCTTAGTGTGAAATAGAATACAGACAATACCATTTCAGGCTGTCTCTAGACCAGGCAGGATATCATTAGCCCAGCAAATGAAGCATTGCATTAATCACTTTTGTGCTAGGAGTATCATTTGATGCAAGACAAAAAATGCCCTGCCTTATGGCTAACCCTTTGTATCTCTCAAACTACTGCACTTACAATCCCCTAAAACATCATGTTTGATTCTAAAGAATTTATTTATTTTATTAATTCTAAAGGTTTATTTATGAATACACAGTAGCAATGTTTATCAATAACCAAAAGTTGCTATGATGAGACAGTAAAATGGTTACTACATTGCTGCCATTTTCACAAACAGTAAGGGAACATCAGCTTCCACTTCTCTGTAAGTTGCACTCTGCCCTTTGCTAATGTGCCATCATGGGAGGTCATTGGGGAGCTCCCCAATCAGGCCTTTTATTATAACTGATGTTGTAGAACTGCATGTCAATGTGACTGTGCAATACCGTCACAAAATTCAAGTGTAAGTAGATGTTTATGCTGCTGTATATTGCCTTAAGTGTCAAAAAAGTAGGAAACTATATAAATGGTTTAGAGCTTAAATGCTAAGTAGAAAAAAAGCTGCTGTAACTACCCTATGAAATGAAATAAGAATCAGCCATTCCCAATCCCACTGTTCTCGAGAGACTGAACACCCATCCACTGCAAAGCAGTGAAGTGCCTTTAGGCCTGTGGACTTGCAGTCCTAGGAAGAGCACAAATCCAGCTCTGCCCTCCCTCTGGTTTGCACCAAGTTGGTTCAGTTTCTTTGCTTTTGTTACTCAAGATCAGGACAAAAGCAGGGTCCTATTTCCAAAGAAAAGAAAATAAAATCGTTAGGTTGAAATACCTGAAAATGTGTTCTAAAAGGACTTTTATACAGCGTCTGCCAGAGAAACATTTTTCTCTTGCTGAAATACTTTTTTTGCAGAAAGACAGTCTATCAATATAAACTCATGTGAATATGATACTATTACTAATAATGGTTTGACTGCCTGTTAATTGAGGCCAGATTAATTGAGACCAGACCCCTGCCAACACACACACTTTCTTTGCTAGCTCTACTTGTCATTGTATTTATTTACATGTTTTGTTTGGGACCAAATTACAGTATATCTTGGTCTTGAGGATTATTATAATTAATGATGTACTTACAAAAAGTGAAATTGCTATCTAAGCCATTAAAACAGCTGACTAAAAGATTAAGACATATGTCTGGATTTGCATTTCCTGGGCCACTATTAAAGGTCTTAACTCAGTTTTAATAATTTCCTTCGTAGGTAAATGACCGTTGTCAACATTGTACAAATTGGTCGTAAACTAAATAGAAGCATGAGGATTTTGATGAAAAGCAATAAAAGATATGCAGAAGTGTTGAAAGTCTACAAATTACATTATCAAAGGGATTCATAGTTGCTAAATCTGAAAAGTCCCAAAGATAGGCTCTGGCTCATCAAAATTGGCTCTGAGGAGTGTAGTCATCTCTCATGTGAATGGAGTAGAGTGACCCAAAATCTAGGCATCTCCATAAGGAAAGCAGGCAACAGAGTGCAGGGCTGAGATAGTGTGATGCTGTGATATGAAGCATTTAGTTTTCTGAGGACAGTGTCAGCAGTTCAAAACTGGTATAGGATATGAGATCTAGTATATGAGGCATCTTCACACAGGGGTGCTACTTTTTCATGAGGATCACACTAGGATAAATTAAGGTCGATTTCCCCAGCATTTTCATTGTCATTTTCATGCAGTGGATGAGCTTGGAAAAATGAAAAGAAAAAAAAAATCAAAATTAAAAATAAGAGGACATGGCAGGATAAGGAAAGAGAAAATTAAATGTTCTTATTTCTTTATGAGTATCTCCATAAAAAACATGCAGAACCAGGCCAGAATTGACCAAACTTGCATTTAGATCCATAAGCTGATTTTCACTGTGAAATCTGTTACACAAAAATCAGCATGACTTTAGAAATAGAGAATGAAGATTTGTGCTTAAAATGAAACCTTAGTAATGTCAGATTTATTCTAGACCAGTTCTTCCTGCTGCGGCTGTGAATTCAGCTGGGGTGTAATACATATGGCCTGGGATCTCGTAAAAGTTTTGTTCAGAGGGAATAGACTATGAGAAGATAAGGAAAATGTGATTCTTCTTTCAGTAAGTGCTCACAATTTTCTGCTAGCCCCAGTTAATATATCCAAGCCTTGATTTATATGTCTTAAAAATACTGAGCAGTTCCCAAAGCAGGCTGCGTCCCTGGAGAGACAGATGGGTTAAGGTTAAAATTCCTTGGCAATATTCAACCCATTTAGGGAAAGAAAAGCAGGGTAGCAAAGCAGAGTGAGAAGAGATGAACAGCAACAGACAGACTGACTGACTCCTTTGGCTTCCAAATTGAAAATCCTAGAAGTGCATTTTCCCTGGTAATCGCTGAATATCTAAGTATTTTCTCTAGCATGAAGGTAAGAAAATCACTTACTTAATTTGTACTGATGAAGTGAATATGGAAAGTGCAAGGATATATTAATTTATGTGGAGAAATAGATGAAAAAAGTAATTGGACAGTATTGCAAGAAAGAAGAAAATTTAAAAATGAGCTTGCACAACAAAAAATATGTGTGACATTTTCCTTTTATTTCTTAAGCTGGCTAGCATGCAGATTGCAGAAATCTTGGACAACTGCATGATCTGAAAAAAGGGAGGAAAAAATAGAAAAGCAAAGTAAATTTGGTTTTACTTCTTTTTTTTCAGATTCTGGGTATTTTTCTGTTGCTGGAAGTTTCAGGCTTCTTTCCCATTTTTTCCAGGTGAATATTTATTGCATAGAATACATGCTGAAAGTTAAGCATGTGGATGTAATGCATGATGTGAGGCAGGGTTTCAAGGGGTCATCAGGTATATTTTCTGGGAGAAATACACACTGGTGTCAGCTCTGGCACTGCCACCAGTGGCGACAACAGTGAGGCATTATGGTGTCCTTTAACTTCTACCCAGAGGAGTCAGCCATCGTTGGGGAAGAGGGTGCACAGTGGTGGTGTGAAGCACAGGAACTCACGTCTGTGAAACACAGCAGAGCTTACCCCAAGCCAGCCCCAGTGCCAGGGGCAGGTTGCACCCCCAGTGCCTCCCATGGAAACCAGCAGTTCGTTTTGTTGCTAATCTTTAGGCTGGGTGAATGTGTCTAGTTTTTCCTTTCCAATGGCCAGAAAGACCAAGCTGGGACTGATGTCATTCTTACACATGAAAAGCAAATCCAAGTAGTTTTATAGTAAACGTGGTCATACCCCTAATTATTATTGAAGGTTTGCTTTGCCTTTTAGGAAAGTTTTGTGCTCATGCTTGTGTATGGAAATCTCTGACAATTTTCCTCTCTCTTTTCTTTTGTTTATTGTTGGGGTTTTTTTGGGGGGAGGGGGTGTTTTTGTGTTTTGTTTGTTTGTTGTTTGTTTGTTTTTTTAATGCAAAAACCAATACTGGAGCAGCCCTTCTCCAATCCATTGTCGCTGGAATTCTTTTGGCCCTTGGTCCGAGTGCAATGGCTGTACTCAAAAACAGGTATAGATGGACATATCTTTTCTGTATTCATAACCTCATTAGCATATACTTTCCCCCCCGTAATTAAGAAGCTGCGCTAACATTAAATCCTCAGCAGAACAAGAAGGCTGAAGAGCAAAGAACTAAGAAGATAAATCCCTCAGTCTGTCCCAATATGTTACCTTTCAAAGCTATGATATTCATGTTGTAATATAATTTTGCTCCTTTTATTTTGGTGATAGTTTCAAAAAGTTCAGCTGAACTCTCCAGTAAACACAGGTATTTCTCCACTGATGACGGTTTGTACCAATTCACTGTTTTTTCATTAGTGCCATGTCACAAGAGAAGAAAACTTGGTGGCAGAGTGTTACCTTCAATGAAAATAGGTTGATGATTTTTACACTGCAACTCTATAGATGTTCAAGACACTGGCTTTTGATTTTCCTTCTCATTTACTTTGATGTTACATCTATATAAGGAGGGATTAGTCAAAATTAAAGATGTGCCATGAGACAGTACTTACTTTTTTCAAAACAAAAACTAGCCCACTGGATGTAAGATTTTATCGTCTTCTTTAATGACATTGTTTACTTTGCAAAACATTAACAAATTCATATCAGGCATGGTTAGTCATATTAAAAATATAAAGAAATACTTAAATTTCTTAGTAGCTTACTCTTGACTCCAGTAACATATTAGATTTTTGAACAAACGAAGCCAAGCTCATGCACCAGTCTAAAGACATTATAGAATAAAGTGTTGTCTCTCTATTAACTTGAGAGTTTGCTACCATATGGTGGTAATAACCAGGTGTGGTTGTTCTCAGAAAAAAAAAAAGAATGTCTAGAGTAGTAGCACTTTCTTCACAGTCGCAAACTATTCTGGCTTTTCATTTTGATTTTCCATGATCTCCTTTGATTTGCATCCAGATTAGGAGACGGACAGTGGCAGTTTATGGCCAGTTTGGAGGAAATCCCTGCTCTGGGGATGCCTTTGAAACAAGATCATGCACCCCCACAAGGGGATGCCCAACCGAAGACGGCTGTGGTGATCGGTTCAGGTGTTTCTCAGGTACCATGCAAGACCATTTTCAATATTTTCTGCTCATGAAGTTGAGCAAATAACCTTGTTATCTTTCAACTTCAGTAAATGGGCAATGTGTTTGCAGTGTTCTTGATCTGCAGATGAATTTGACTTAGGTGAATGTTTCCTTTGTTTCTAGCCTTGACTATGCATGCTTTTAATTTAATCTGGAGTACTGCAGAGCATTGAAGATAATATGCTGTAGCCCTGGTACCCTCTCTGACTCATTCTGCCTTACTTGTTTGCCCCAGAGAACAGTTTTTTTCATTACAAGAAGGTAGTTAAGGAATGAAACCTTACATTGATATCTTGTAGCTGTTCTAGGCTACTTCCAAATAAGAAATGACCTGGATGATGGAAAATAATGCTCCATAGAAGGTATCCAAGTATCTCCCATTACCTTCACAGAGGAGCAATTATCTCGTAGGTAGATATTTATCACAGAGCTGATAAATGTATTGGTGCTACTAGGGAGACAATCTCAGTTAATCACCAGTGATTGGGTCAAAGGGTGAAAGTTTAGAAAGCATATCTAGAAGTCACCTATTTCACTGATAGATCATAAGCCTTGAATGGCTCTCTTGAGTATGCTATGCACTATTTATGTCTACATTTAATGTTTCATAAGCCCTCATGGGCAGAGGCTGTTCATCATGGGAGTGAATATGCTAATTAAAGTAGGAGATTATTAGGACTTCTGCTTTGATTTTAGGTGATCTATTTTTAAATTAACAAGCACTTCTTTCCCCATGCATGTTTGTCCTGATTTAGGTCAGTGCATTAGCAGATCCCTAGTGTGCAATGGTGATCAGGACTGTGAGGAGGATGGTGCAGATGAAGATCGATGTGAAGAGAGGAAAACTGTATGTGATATTGACAAAACACCTCTGAATTCAGAACTTACAGGAGCAGGGTAATGTTCCGTGCCAGGCTGAGTAGTACTGGTATCAAATGCACTTACATTTTGATGTATTTGCAAGCTCTGGGTGTACAGATAGACTTCCTGGGCTTATGGTGAAACATCCGACATGCAGAAGTGTTCAGTACAACTGCTTCTACCATGCCAGTGGTTCAGTGCAGGATGTACAGGTCCTTTGACCTGAAGCACAGAATAAAGCTTTCATTGTTTCGTTCCTGGTACTGAAATACAGCAACTAAGATATGAAATCAGATTTCAAATAGTAACATACAATCTTCAGAATGGAAAAAAATGAGCCAGCAATGTTCATTCTTTTTGTTCATTGCTGTTGTATTTCGCACTCTACATTCAAGTGGATTTCTGTTTATACATCTGAACTGAAACCTAGCAAAATAATTGTTTTAAATTTCTTTGATGTTGATTTATCACTTGTTATGCAATACACTTGAGATATAATAACCCCCCAACATTTAAGAATGTTGTTTCTATGTTGCAGTAAATGTTCAAACAATAAAACTTAAAATCAGTTGAGATAGATATAAATGTCTCAATCTATAGAGATAATGATGTGTTAATTTTTGTTGACAAATCGAGACTAACATTTCCCTTTCAGTGTTGCAATATGCTATCCATACTGCAGTTGTGCATGTATAAAAGTCTATCTAGTGGTAACCCGTTGGTTAAATCAGCCTGTGAACATGATTTGCAGATAGAGCACTCAGTTATAATGGCTCTGAAATTTTTGTCTCTGTCTTAATGATACATTTTTTTTTTTGCAGCTTTGATATTATTACTGGTGAGACTAAGGGAAGAGTCATTCATACAAAAAGCTTTGGAGGGCAATGCAGAAAGGTCTTTAGTGGCGATAGGAGAGAATACTACAGGCTGAGTGAAAGTGTTCTCGCTTATAATTTTCAGGTATGTGTCCATTAAGCATAGCTTTGTATTTGCAGTCAGGATTGAAATTGGGAGAATGATGCAAAGCTTGCAGAGATTCTTGGCAGGTATACTTCCCTAAACACAGCTCACTGACACCTGTACCCTCTCTGCAGTTGCTTATTATTTTGAAATACAAATTGGTGAATATCTTGCTAAAATAAAAGGAAATAAAAAAGGTTAATTTCTTAGATGTAATTTCTAAATCTCTTAAATGTAATTTTGTAAGTCTAATACGGTTAGACTGAATGTAAAGCTAATCTCCTTAGCACAAGCAGTGACCTCAATCACCCTAAGAAATGCTTTGGTGAGTGAAATACAGGGCTTTGGTATGCTTTGTATAGAACTTCCAGGGATGTTTTGTTTGAAGTCGCTGTCTCAGTGATGTGATTTGTCTCACATTCATCAAAAGCATGCCAAACAGTCCATAATGTACTTTACAGCATAGCGTAAATACTTGAGATATATATATATATATGTATATAAAATGCATTTCCATGTTTTTCCAATAGTGTGCAGTACTTTTTATGAAATCTGAAATGGGTTCAGCCTGAAAAACACATCAGCTTGTTTTACATTAGAAAGGCATTAATCTACTCTGTAAGTTATGTGAGTTTTTAAGTCCTACATGAAGCTCTTCAAACAGATGTCTGTCTTTCACCTTTCTAGGTTAAAGTTCAGAATGATTTCAGTTATGAGTTTTTCAACAGCACCTGGTCTTATATGAAACACATAGAACAGTATGAAAATTCAAACAAATACAAACACACAGAGAATAAAAATCTGCAAAAGGTATGTATAACTTGTCGCTGTAGCTTAGTATTTTGCATAAGTATTTTCATTATTTTATTCATGTGTTTTGTGGTGAGATGAAAATGCTTGTTTTATAAAGACATTTTCAGCATACTTTATAAAGTAATTTCAGCATGACAGTAAATATTTCATAAAACATTTAAAAAGAGATCACTGGTTTGCTTATTAATCCAGAGGAGCTGGCTGCTGTTTCTGCTTCCTCCATCTTACCTATTTAGTAGTAATTTATTTATTTACTATCTATTTTCTCCCTATTTAAGGAAGAAATCACTGGCTTCTTCTCATAATTTTTTTCCTACCTCTTGGTCAGTATAATGGAGCAAAAAGATTGAAATACTCCTGTATATTCCTAAATATTCTTGAAATACTCCTAAAAATTAACTTATTTTATAATGCATTTTCCATTAGTTGAACTCCATTAAGAGAGAAATCTGGTGTCTTTAACAGCCAGGAGGTCACAATGTTTATGCCTTTAACTTATTTTAAAAGGAGCATTAGAGAAATACTTTGAGAGTAATTTTCAGTTATGAAGTACAACCTCTGTCTTATAGAAAATGAAATCAAATGTATGCATTTTATGGCCTCCAAGCAGACACTTACAATGACATATTTTGAGACTCAGCATAACAAGTTCAAAAGCAACTTTGAAGTAACCAGTATTGTACAGGCATATTGAATTTTATAATTAAGTGGCATTCTCAAAGAGGCTAGAGCCTCTTACAACAAAACCCTGACCTAGACAAAACAGGGTGCAAAAACAACTGTACTGCCTGTGATTTAATTTCAGACAAAGCTTGTTAACCTTCTGCTCCAGGCTTCTGATTCTGGAAGCCACCATTATCTCTGAAGATTGAGATCTCGCTTGTCCTTATGCTACTTTTCAAGTACACAGGAGGAAAAGAAAGATGTTGCAGCAATTATAAATAAAGGTCCAACCATATTTCATTACTTCAGCGTGTTCTTTTTGCATTTACTGTGTTGCTTAGACATATCTAACAGCTCTGTAAAGCTGTTGGTTAGTTGCCAATAGAATGTGTGTGCCATCTGGCCATTAGGAGCCACTCTGATAGTCGCACAGAGCATGACTGATGGCTTTTCCTTCCCCCAGAGTAAGCAGCTGATGGTTGTTGAGAACAGTGTGGAGGTTGCTCAGTTTATTAACAACCGCCCAGACTTCCTGACTCTTGCGGAGCCTTTCTGGAAGGAACTGTTCAACCTTCCGGTCATCTACGAGTACAGCATCTACCGAAGACTCATTGAACATTTTGGGACACACTTCTTAAACTCTGGGTCTCTGGGAGGACATTACAAAGTTATTTTTCATATCGATACCGAGAAAATGAAAGCAGAAGGTAGAGTACTGGAGTGTTTGTTGCAGAAAGCAAAGTCAGTAATCAAGAATAAAAATTTATATGTATGTTTTTCCAGCTAGTGTCTAAAACCAAGTAACAGACTTCAACAAGTTACCACATTCTCCTCATGGTCAAAAGAAAGAAGACTTAAAAATGTGCTCAAACCACAGTATTTAGTTCTAGATCCATATTTGACCTGCATTGCTCTGGACATGAAAAAAAAAAATATAGTCAATTTAGGACCTCCTCAGGCTTAACTTGAATATAAATCTCAAACAATGTTAAAATTTAAAAGTTAGGTGGAGATGAAGGTTAGGTAAGACTGTAAAAAGAAAAAAATCACACAGCGAACACCACAGTGGCACCTATAATGGTAATCAGTTGGAGCAATGCTGTAGAACTATGGACTGCTGAGAAAATAAATGGCACTGTAAACCGTTCCCAGATACACCTCACGCCTCTGACCATTCATTCATAAACTTTAGCAGTGTGTGGATCTTCCCACAGCACACAAATGCTAGTTAGTTACCTTCTAGTTTAAGTGTAGTTCTTCATGACCTCTCTAGCCAGGGGGAAACTCAGAAATGAATCCAACACAGTTTCTGTGCACAGTATTGTTAATGGATGGATTATCTGCAGGTGTCAGCTTAACAGACTTGAAGAAGTGCACCTCATCAGGCTGGAATGCACTCATTGTGAAAAAGAAGAAGGTGAAATGCACCAAACTGGATGAACTGCTACTGAGTTCTTCAGGTAAACGTTCAGTGGTGACTCACACAGTTGTCATGTATCCATCTCTGATCTCATCCTAAATAGCTGTCAAAATGAGGAGCAGGTGTTGATAACTTCGATGAATTCTGTCCTAACATGCTGAACCCAGACATCAAGAGTCCGGTTTTGAAAGATTCTCTGGGATTTGTCAATTGTTGCTAATGCTTTCCCAGTAAATAGCACTTTTCCGGACACCCTAAGTTAAAGCTGCCAAGACGCCTGGAAAAACAGACACCTCCTATATATGATCAGTGTAGGAGCTTTTGATCCAGGCAGAGGTGGTTGAACTGCATCAGTGAGTCCTTTCACTACTTGCTAGCAGAGTTTTTATGTGTATTGTTTCTATTTCCATTTGTAAACCTAGCAATGCCAACATTTATGTATTTCCTATCCTGAATCTATAGGAAGCAGTGGCAATAAAATTAAAGGAGACCCTTACGTTGAAGGAGGAAGCCCAGGTGCTGTTGCTGGCCTTAGTTATCTAGACCTGGATAATCCTGCAGGGAACAGTCGGATGTACACCGTGTGGGCTGCATCAGTGACAGACTATCCAAGCGTAATTAAAAAAAAGGTGAGGCTATTTTCCTGAAGCAGATGGGATTGCCTCAAGGGGAGAAATTGTTAAGCCACAGCTGGTGAATAATCATGCTGTGATCTACACTCATTTTGTTTTCAGATCACTTTGTGAAAAGGGAAAGTACTCAGGAAAAAGTGCTGTTCAGCTAATATGATCAGGTGCATCACAAATCTAAGTCCATTGACAGGTCAATACCAGCCTTCAGTGACCTTAGTGGAGTTCTGATTAGGAATAGAGGGTCATGTTAGCATTGGAGAAAGACCACATTTGAGATAGCCCCTTTCCCAAAATGCATATGGGCATGTCTGTCTGGCTTCTATTTCACTTGCCAACTTCTGCATATCCCTTTTATCTCTCCTCCTTCACTTAGCATCTAGAAGTTTGGCATATGTGGAGATTCTCCAAGTCAGACACTTCAGAGGAGGGCATTATTCACTACTAGCTTGTCTATGTCCCTTTTGGGAACTGCCCACATACTCAAGAATGGTAAAACCCCCATATATTTTTGTTAGGAAGATTTCAGCTAAATGTTATAACATATAGTATCATAAACTAATCAATTTTAAGGCAAAATATTTAAAATTTTTGTTACCTTTGATCATTGTTCAATGAAATGCCATAGTGAGCATTTTTTTATGCTGGGAAAAAAGTGACATAGCATGTCATTTTTTTTTATGCTGGGAACATCTGGATGAGAATTCAAGTTACTGTACATTGGTGGTCTGTGTTGTACTTTTATCTCACCTGTATTCTGTAGCTCAAATATGTTTAAACATGGCTGATATACCAGTAGCATTAAAGGATGCTTTTAGGCAGAATGGGATTTTCATAAAAAGGCTAATATTGAATACTAACATAAGATTTTAGCTAATTAGCAAATTAGAGTATCTAATGTGCTAAGTCCCATGTGCAGAAGCATATGTCACAAATTATTTTGTGTGATGGAATGTTGTTATAAACTCTTATATCACAGTCATAACTATTTAACATGCATGTTTTCCTACTGTGTGTAGCTAACACCATTATATGACCTGGTAAAGGAAGTGCCCTGCTCCTCAGTCAAAAAGCATTACCTAAAACAAGCCATTGAAGAATATATGGCTGAAAATGATCCCTGCAAATGTCAGCCTTGCCAGAATGGTGGTGAGGCAGCCGTGGAAGGAACACAGTGTGTGTGTTACTGCAAGCCTTACACCTTTGGAGCAGCTTGTGAGCTGGGAACTCTTGTGCAAGATCAGCCAGGTCAGCACTCATTAAACCTGTGAGAGTTTAGAGGTGGCAAAAGATGCTCTCCTGCTTCCAGAGTCTGTCTGTCTGACAGCATGGGGAGGGTAATGCCAAGCCTGAGTGTTTGTTTAGCATGTCTAAACAGTCCTTAGCAGAGAGCTGTTTTTATTGTTAGTGTTAAATACGGTGGACAATACTAACTGCTCAATGCAACCATCTCTAAATGAGTACATATCCTAAATTATTTACCAGTGACCTCAAAAATTTTTACTTTTTAATTTTATAATTAGTAGTAGCTGATAGCTGTTTTAATGTTCTCTCAGGTACTGATAATACATAGCCTCTGTGGAATTATACCTATGTCAAAGTTGGGGAAAGATGGAAGATTAGGTTACCGCAATCTGGAATTTTCTGTAAGGACACAGTTGGGGCCATCACTGGCTTTGAACAGCCTGTGCCTCTAAACCTCTCAGAGGGAATGCTTTAAAGAGGAATGCTTTAAAGAGGGAGTGGTTTAAAGAGAGTAGTTTTCACATTAAACCAAATATTCCCAAATGTTGCACAGGCGTTGTTGATGGACAGTGGAGCTGCTGGTCTTCCTGGAGTCCTTGTTCAGGAGGAAGAAAATCAAGGAGTCGAAGCTGCAGCAATCCCTCCCCACGTGGTGGTGGGAAGGCCTGTGTGGGAGAGCAGCATGAAAGCAAAGCATGCGAAGATGAAGAGTTGCAACATCTTCGGTAAGTGGCAAAAAACACTTGGAGACAACTGCTGAAAGATTTAAAAATTTGTTTCAAGGAAATCACTTACTGAGCTTTAATATTTAAGCTGAAAGAAAATTAAATTCAGAAGCTGTGAATGTGATAGAAGATAAAGCTAGAAAATGGGGTAAAGCCAGTAAATTTGACAGCATTCTATTTACCATTCTCATGGATAGGCTGGCAGTGCCTGATTTCAATATAATCATGATCTAAATGTAGGCACAAGAGTTTTGACAATGGGCTTTACTGAGGAGTGTAGCACTTTGAAAGAAGGCGAAATTCAAATTAAACTGTACTTTTATTTGCTTCATAGATTGATTGAACCACACTGTTTTGATTTATCCATAAACCCTAAAGAATTTTGTTCACCTCCTCCTCTCTTAGAAAATGGATTTGTTCAAGTAAGTTATTTTTATTGCTCTGTTATCTGTTCTGTCCCTACGTGCAGTGTCTTTTCTACAGTTAACATAGATGTTCACTTGCAAATTTGTATTTCTCTTGGCAAGCTTATTATCCGACCTAGTGAATAGCCACTCTTGCAGCATTTTTCACTGTCTGAAGTTTACATGACAGTATCCAAAACTTTGAACTAAAAGTTAGATAAAACCAAAAAAGCCCCACCCTCAAAACCAGGACAAGATCTTTGCTTCTCTGGACCATGGTACCTTACAGAGAAAAGTCATCTACTTGTCCTTTATTCCATATACGTATTAAAAATTTACTGAGCCACATGGATTACATTATATAATCACAACAAACTAGACAGAGAAAATTCTCAGTCATTCAGGAAGTCCATAATGAAATTATAAACAGATTTTGTGAATCTTCACTCTGTAACTCCGTATTCCGCTTTCTCTGGTGAAAGGAAGACGTGGCAAGGTACTTGGCTCATCATAGCTTAGGCCTGTTTGACAGGACTAATTCTTCCCTTGGAGGAATAGATTATGCCTTCTTCATGTTATCCGGCTGTCATAAGTCTCTTTGCTCAATAAATAGATAAAATAATTACTTCAAAATTCATTAGTTGCATCTGCATAACTGCAATGTGCGGCAAGATCCAAAATCTTGCCCTCTCTCTTTACCTAGTGACTTTTTTTTTTTTTTTGATAATCAGTCGTTGTCTCTTACATTGATATTTTTGATTACAAACTAAAGGTAAAGCCCTGCAATTCATGGAATAGTCTCAATTTTTCATAAGAAAAGTCTACCATGTTAACCTTTAGAAAGCTGATAACAGCCATCCTAAAAATTGGCAAAGCCATATACTTTCCACTGATCTCTCCCTAGCCCAAGGCTGTTCAAGATCTTATCCTGACCTGCTAATGTCTGTGAGCAACCACATTTTCAGTTTGTTTATACACCATCAGAACAGCACTGTTCCATATCCCTTTTGATTTAGTGACTTGATTACCAGTATTTCCCCCAATATTACAGACTCTCTCCTCACTGCATTGTAGAGTAAGAATAATGCCTCTCACTGTCCTCAGCTACTGTGTTTTGGAATCAAAGAGAGTTAGTGGTGCTGGTAGTTATTACATTTAATATCCAAAATTTCACCTGTTCATTTTATTTCAGAATGCTGAAAACTTATACCCTGTTGGGAAAAACATTGTTTATGCGTGCAAACATGGATATTCTCTTGTTGGTGATCCTGTTGCTAAGTGTCTCAGTAATTTACAGTGGCAAGTTGGAGAGAGATATTGCCAGGGTACGTCTAACTGATCCTTGTTTTGAGCTACAGCTTCATTTCTGAACGTCTCAGAACATCTGCTTTCCAGCTATAAATGGGGGGAAAGACACACCTGTATTTCCCAGCTCCTGAGACATAATCATATCTAAATTGACTTCTATTGTGAATCCAGATATTATAATGCTGAACTAGAAACACACCCATAAAGTCTGGTTTGAATTAAGGCTGGAACTGAGGGAGACTAAATTCCATTTCAGGAATTACTTCCTGTGGAAACAAGCATTGTTGCTTACTTAATCCTATGGCTATATGGAAGAACCATGAGACTTTTCAGCACCGCAGTTCAACAGCTTTCTTTCCTCCTTTCAAGGAGGACTGACTGCCCATAGATGCTAGCCCACCCTGTTTAAAGGCCCTCTCTGTGTATACCAAGACATGATCTCCCAGAGTGCTGTATGTCTGATACACCCTGACCAGGAATCTGTTGCCTAGTAGGAACCATCAACATAAACATAGGTCCTAAGGACAGGGAAGCCCTCATACAGCTAGGGATGCACCTTCAGGCAGTAGAAGAAGATACTGTCTGTGTCCTTATTTTTGCATGTTTGACTGCTGTGATGAGTTAATAGCCTGACTGATACATTTCTACAGGAAAGTCAGCTAACCTTACCCTTCAGGTTTTTAAGGAATTTTGGAGAAAATAAAATACATGACTGCCTTATGCAATCCATTGATTTACTGTGGCTGTCTCAAATGTTTCAATCCACAGAAACTGCTTGTCTCCTGCCTGATCTGGAGGGAGGTTTGCAAGGAGAGCCATGGAAACCTGTGTATGAGATCGGTGAGAGAATAACCCTGTCTTGTCCACACGACATGCACTTGGAAGGAGTGCACTCCATTTTGTGTGAGCCCAGCCTCAAGTGGTCTCCTGATGTGAAGACTATCCAGTGCAAGAGACCAGGTAAGCCACTGCAGTCCTCAGGTACAATGCAGGAGTTTCTTTCCTGGAGTTTCTTTCTAATTGATCTTTATGTAGTTTAAATATATACAGAGCTATTGCTGAGACAGTGATAGAGAAGCCATACTTACATCACCAGGAAGAAGCACAGAAAACATGAGGGTGTCTGTTCAAACAAGGTGCCTGAAGGCATTTCATTCAAGTTTTGTTAAGGCTTTTTGCTTCCCACTCCCTTATTGCTTTCGAGTTGTCACTATTTTAAGAAATTGCCTGGGATTTATGCAGTCTGTTCTGCCACCCAAATATATTTCACTTTTCACACTTTGTATAACACTACCACCCTATGAACCACACCTTAGAGTTTTTCTATTTGGAAGCTGTTCAATGCACCAGAGCCTTTTGTGACACAGGAAGACAGGGCTAGGTGATTGCTTTTGCTGATTTGGCAGTCAGACAGCTGATATGAAGTAAATATCCAGGAACTGGAAGCAATGGGAAAATGCTGCTTTCAGTTCATGCTGTTTAAGCTCTAGTTTGATATGGGCAGGCAGTGGCAGAAAGGGAAATAGGTTATAGCTTCAAGCAGTTCTAAATAATCTTTTCCAACTGTGGAAGACAGACAAGAATTTCTGTTGAGCACTGCTGTGACACTTATCAGTGACACTGAGGCAGCTTGTGCTTCAAGCCTGCCTCATCTTCACCTGAGGTCCCAGGTATTCACCTGGGGAGACCCTTGACTGGGGACAACAGCCACTGCTGCAGGCACATCTACGGTTTTCGGTGCTCTCCTTATCAGCCAATGCTGGTGACATTGCCTCAGGCTTAGACTGCAAAAGGCAACAGTCCTGTGAGATTCCTGGTGTAAGTCATCTGCTGTCATAAGCACATCAACACAAAGCATAGGGATTTCTTGAGGAATAGCACAGCTGTACATAAATGACTTGCTGCTGCTAAACTGCCAGAGTAGCAGTGGAACTGCTGTTACCAGTTACTTAGGCTTAGCCTCAGTGACTGATTTTTGTTGGGTTTTTTTTGTTTTGTTTTTTTTTTTGCTAACATCATGTTATCAAATTCCAGCAATAATTGGAAAGCTTCAAATGCTTCCACCAGAAAGAAGGAAACAGCTTGTGCTTGGCTGTATGGGAGCATTATATCAGTGTAAAGGTTAAAAAAAATTAAGGACAATTGGATTATTAACAGTTAAAAACTCATGGAGTATGAGATAAGAAGGGTAAAAATTATGAAGATAAGAATTCACAGACACAGTGGCAGATATATATTTGGATGGGTGTATTTAGTCATTATGCAACCAACTACCCAGGGGATGAACAAAATGCAGTGATTTTTGATGAAAATTTCCCCTCTGCATGAAGACAGGGTTATGCTTGCTGTCTGTATTATAATGCACTGCAACTCTTTCTTTTCTTTTTTTTCTTCTTCTCTGGTAATTTTTCTGTTTGCTTAGCAAGTCTTAATCTGTAAGGGAAAAATTTTTTTAGGAAAGGCAGCAACCCGGAGTTTTCACCAAATTTTCATGTTAGCAGACACACAGTCTAAAAAAAATCAGGATGAAACATCCTTAGAAATTGTGACCATATGGATTTAGCAAAGTCTTGCTGTTAACATGCAACAGAAACCTACAAAGAAATGTTTAGCAAAATTTGGAGTGGAACTCTTTACTTAAAGGATAGTACACCTGCGATCATGAAAATTCCCCAATAATTACTATTATCTTTATTTTAGAAGTTGGTTAGAACTGAGGACTGATGATGGAACTTGTAGTTTTCATGACCATCAGTGTAAATATAAAGGTATTTGTGTAAAGATACTTGGGTTCACATAGCGGTTTGTATCCTTAGCTTCTCTAATGACAACAGTGAAGTCAATAATTCTGAAACCTAACGACAAAACTGTTCCCAGCTATGATTCAGCAGTGCTAAATTTAGCAGAAACAAATAACTGCTGCAGAAATGAGATGAATGTTTAAGCTTTAACATAGTACTTGCCTCTTTCCATCTGGCTGGTGACCCATGGATAAATTACTGAACAGTAACTTTGCAAAGTGTATCATATCTTTTTAATACTGTTGATTACTTCCTTGTAGTAGATACTTTAATGGCCATGTAGGATGTGATTTTATATCATGACTAAATAATTCAGTGCCTGATCATTTCAGAGTAGACCTCTAACAGTCCTTGTTTTTCTGACCCTTAATATCTGTGTGTTCTTCTACTTCAGTGCCCAGTGTGAAAACAGAAGTGACAGACCCTAAATGTCAGCCATGGGAGAAAGTACATCAGTCACAATGTGTGTGCAAAATGCCCTATGAGTGTGGGTAAGTTCCGGTCAGACTCAATTTGGCAATCAGATTCTCACTTTATTCAAGACTAATTAAATTTCTTAAGTTTTCAGTCTGTGACAGAGGAGAAAACTTTACTTACATGAGGAAGAGACATTGTACTTGGTTTGCTTTACACCTCAATCAGTGTCCTTTCATCACTTACCTGTGTTGTCAGAACTGTCAGTGGATTTTAGCAGTGCTGGAACTTGGTTGGCTGACAGAAGGTGAAGGCATAATTTTGCTTGATCTGTGAAAAAGATGAAAAAAGATAAAATTATATTTTCAAGATTTAGAGGATTGAGGAAGAGTTAAAATAGAGGCCCTTGGGACAAAAACCGTCAAAGCAATAAGCTAGTGGAATAAAGCAGATTTCTTTTCACTGCTGAGAGACTAAGGGGTTGTGAAAGTCACAGTAATCTAATTTCATCTCACATTTATGCAGCAGTTTTCACAGACCAGTCATGTCACTTTTCCTGACTTCATAACTTGCAGATTAGAGTTTGCTGTTTCCTGTTTGATCTAAGCCTATACTCTGCAATAAGAAATGCAGAAGAAATAATGTAAGGAAATGAGTAAGTCTCTCTGTTCTTTGAGAGATACAAAAGTGAGAGAATCAAAACAGAGGAGTAACAAGAAGACACCTGAGACCAAATGGCACTGATGAACAGATGTGCCAAAGAGTTCAGCACTCCAGCATCTGGGCTGGTTTGCATAATACTGGATGCCATCTCCTGTCAAGTCACTCCTATGAAGTGGGTGTGAGCTCTAGATATGAAGTCTGGCCAGGTTTATGTGACTGAGCTGAGCAGTTTGGAAGCTTCAGGATAACAGACCAAATAAGTGTTACCCACGTGTAGTAGGAAGAAGAAACTGAGAAGGTGTCTCAAGTGATTTTAAGGTAGAACTTTCAGTGGAGCATGCGTACTTCTCATCAGGTACATAGACCAGAAGTACTTTGCATGATTACTCTGATTTTAAGACAAGATTAGCACTCTGAACATCTCAAAATTAAAACTGATGAGCTTAGTTGAGATGCAGATCCACTGGGTAGTTCCCTAGAGTCTGGGCCATTGTCTTGTGTGCAAAGGTAAGTGCCAGGTTTTTAATAACTCTGTAATCTAATGTTATTCCTATCCTTAAACACCTAAATGCTTTAAGTAATCTGATCCTGCTCTTTTTCTCTCAATACTTACTTAAAAGGATTAGCAGCTCATTTTCTGGTTTCTGTATGTGTTGAGGTCAGTTACACAGTACTAGGGGAGTCAAAGCTAGGGAAGGGCTTGGCCAGAGTCACATCAACTTTGGAGGTTAAATGAATTACATTTAGTTATGCATTGAAGCTTCATTTGTAATTAATCAACTACTTGCCTGTTTCTCTTTTTTATAATTATGTTCCAAATGGCAAGAATATTGATATTATTCCTTTTACCTTATGTCATTGTTTCACTGTCTTGAAATAATGTATCTAATGATAGAAGGATAAATCATCAGCTGCCAAAGCAGACTAATCTTCCAGCCTGTTATAAGGCTGTAGGAGTAAGGCAAGTAAGCAAATCTTGGTCCAGTCTTTCCTCAGAGAGGAGAATTAACTTGCTTTGTTTTGGCAGTGACTTTCATCAGTAACCTCTTCTCTGAAGAGAGCTTGGAGCAAGAAGAGTTCATGTGGTAATTCAGGAACACCATGGTTCCAGACCTATCCTCCATAGTTTCCTAGAGATTAGCTATGGAGGCAACCATTAACAGCACAAGAAGCCTAGAACAGGCTGGTTATTTGTCCCTTGTGGCAGGTGCCTTAAGTACATCTGCCCTAATCAGTGAGAGCAAGGGAATGATCCCTGGGCACCAGAGCTGCTAAATTGCTGTAGCAGCTCCTGGTAGACTTTTGACACACGCCAGTTCCTGTACAATTCCCAGGCACAGCTTAGAGTGACCAGGGTCAGAGACCATTCCAGCCTGATGTAGTCCCCATCTTCTGGGGCAAAGAGAGACACCAGTTACTCTGTGTAAATTGTCAACACATGGGAGGGGCCAGGTATGTTAATATAGATGGAACCTCAGCCTCCAGTAGCTAAGAGCTATCTCCACAGGAGGGCATGAGATTTGATAATTTTTAAGTACTGTCCCCTCTTTTTGTTCTTCAAATTTCTTTGCAAAACATCTGTGTTTCTCCTGAGAGTTCCTGGACTGTGTTAATTAAAACTTCTCCTCTCAAATGTAATTCTGGGAAGTTAAAATCATTTCCAGCATAATGAAATTTTCTCTTCACCCAAAGTTTTCTCCTCTTATTGCAGGTGAAAGGGAGAGAAGGTATTTATGGACTTAAGAGATATTATTTAATTTCTCACAAAATGTGCTTTAGTAAAATATTTTTCTTATCCTTAATCTTATTTTTTCAGGTAAAAAGTATTGAATTTCTCACATTCACTTTACACAAGGATTATTCCTTACCTCTAATAATTTTTATTGTATTTCTTTGATGTTCCCAGCCTGGGGAAATATGCTCTCTCAGCAATGAGTGCCAATTATTAATTTCTTTTTTGAGTGAAGATTCTCCATCCTTTTTCCTAGGCATCTTAACATGTTGATTTCCACTGTCTTCCTTCTGCTGACCCAGCTGTAGCAAATATGTAAATCACTCTCCAGATAGTATAAGGCATTGAACTCTAGCAAGAGTTTGGCAACACGGTCAATGTTTGAACTCCTGGGTTAAATCAGCTCCCTTTCCTCTTTTGAGTGTTGCTAAAGTAGTGCAAAGCAGACAGATTAGTGTAGAGGTCTGATCTTAATATTTTTAGATAAGTTAAAATAATTAATTACAGATTAAATACAATTGCTTTCCCTGAAACACACTTTGTTCTTTAAGATGATATATAAACAAGGAGTTTTACTTAAATTTTTGTCTGTAAAGATAGCTTTCACATAAAAACCAGGGCTCCACTATCTTAGAGACTGTGCACCCAGATGACTAAACAGTCTTGCATACAAGTTCACTGTTTCCTTTATCAGGTGCCTGCTGCTATATATCCCTTGGTCTGTTCTCTTGTGCCTCACAATAAGAGAGTTAACCTCATTCTTTATGTTAACAAAAGACGATTAAGGAAAATTCATGCAACAAACTTTACTAGGGATTTAGTAAATGTCATTTTGACCCAGCAGAGCAGTTAAGGGACCTGTAGGGGCTGAGGATGCTAACATAAGGGGAAGATATAATACAGGTAATAAAAATATTTGGTCACAGGCAGATATACCAAACTTTTCAGGCTCAGCTAATGAAATTCAGGCCATATTTTAAATACCTTAAAGATGCACTACGCTACAGATACTTTAAAATTTCTGTAAAGCCAGCTCTTCTAAAAGGCTTGAAAATCCTCTTTTTTAGGAGCCATTCCCAAAGCTTGGAGAAGACTCTTTTCCTCAGTGCTTTACTTATAGATCAAAACCCACTTCCTAATTCACAGGGAAAAAGAAAAAAAAAGAAAAAAAAAGAAAAAAAAAAAAGAGAAAAGTTATCTAATGTTTGGCCATTAAGTCAGTAAGGTTTGAGTTCTGGCAGTTCTTATGAGATTTTCTTCTTCCCTTCTCCTACAGGCATTCCCCTTCAGTCATCCTCACAAAGCTCATTAGGGCCATTTTCCTGTTCCTCATTAGGGCCATTTACCTGTACCTCATCAGCCTCTCCTCCCTAGCAAGCACCTGTTTAGCTGAAGTTGATGTTCAGAGCTGGCCTATTAGACACCAAAAGTTTCAGTGGAAGTGTTTGTGAGCTTAAAATGGGGAGCTATGCTAAAAATTAAGTTTTGGGGCTGAATTTCAATGCTGTCCATCCCCTGGGAGCCTATCTCTGCTCTCTGGTACCCTGTGGAGCCTCTAAGCCGTGGCTGTAAAGTGCATCTGGGAGAGCACAGGCATGCCCTGCTCCAGATAGTCACTCCTCTGTTCATTCCAAACAAATACTGCTGATTGCATTGAGAACAAGTGGAGAAGCTAGGAGTTTGAGATTAAAACTCAGATGTAATGGAAAGGGTTTTTTTTTCCTCCCCTCCTACACTTGGAATATGAAACACAAATAATGACACCTTCCTGGAATTGAAGTAATGGAAGGGTTTTTTTACTCCCCTCCTACATTTGGAGCATGAAACACAAATGGTGGCAACTTCCTGGAACTGTCCCCAAAGCAAACACTATTCAAGGTTGTCTAAGAATTGTTATTACCAGTTTTAAAAGCTCATTTATGTGGGTGTTAAAGCTCAATCCACATTTCAAGAAATAAGCAATTTTTCTGGGCAATTTTTTTCCTTAAAATTTCTGTGGAGATGTATGTGTATTTCCAGAAATATCTTCAATTTCTGATGTTTGGTTATAAGGTATTATTTAGTAAAAGCTGAGCATTTTAAAAGACAGCAAAATAAAAATCCTAAAGTATATTTAAATACTTTAAAATTAAGAAATACTTATATGCCCATGTTTGTATATATCATGTATGTATAAGAAATGTTTTCTGTATGTGTACTTAGATTCAAGCATGTGTCCTAAATTAGAAAATAATTGAGATCTGAAATATTTTTAACTAAAGTCTCTCTCTCACTGCTGCTGAGATCAATGGCAATAAGATGGTAATATTCCTGTCCTTCAGAT
This sequence comes from Cisticola juncidis, assembly GCA_013400215.1. Classification (NCBI taxonomy): domain Eukaryota; kingdom Metazoa; phylum Chordata; class Aves; order Passeriformes; family Cisticolidae; genus Cisticola; species Cisticola juncidis. The sequence goes on along the minus strand of VXBR01009983.1, from coordinate 28,318 downwards.
GGGACAGATCTTCACTCTGAGGTACAGCATCCTGTGGAAAAGAAAGAAGTCTGGACTGTCCATATGCCTATGTCTTGAATTCTTTGCAACACTCTTAGGATGTACTTAAGTGAACAGAGAAGTTGTAACTAGACTCTGAATGTTTTCCACTCCCTCAGCTGTTCTTAAGGGTTACCAAGATAAAGCACATTTAAATAGTGCAATTCTTGCTTTTGTTTTCAGTCCTTCCCTGGACACTTGCGCTACAGATCAAAGAACCAAGAGAAACACACCTTTAACTGTTTGCAAGATGCATGCCTTGGAGTGCATGGGCAGACAATACTCTCTGACTAATGCAGAAAACTGCAAAGTACCCCAGGCAGCTGAAATACCATGTGGATCATGCCGTTCATGGGAAAAATGCAATGGTAAGAGATTCTTCACAACTGTAAGCAAAATTGTTCATATGACCAAAAGGAAATCTTTATCCCGACTTACACATTAACAGTTGGGCAGTTGGTCTGTCCTGGTATGATATCTGTAGTCCCTGCCAGAAGCACCAGGCACTGCTGAGGTGGCTCAAACCATTAGCCAAGTGTCTGGTATCCAAACCTGACAGGAATCTTCAACCATGGAAAAGAGAACCACCCTGCAGGATATTTTAACAAAATGCGCTATCTACAGGAAAAGCTTATTCCTAGTCCCTGTTAAGTGAACTTTTGGTCCACTTTCTCTTGGGTGAAACCCCTGCCCTACATCTACCTGTTCAGATTCCTTACAACAGCAATTGTAGGAATTGCAGGAATCCTTACTGCCCACAGGAGTAACTAATCCTCTTCTGAAATTTGTCAGGCAGTTTCACCAGCAGGATGAATTAAAAGTGGCTCACCATGGCTAGGAATTAAAAGTCTTATTGTATGCTAGTTGGGTAAGCCAACTAGGAAAGCCAGTTACTGTTGTTTGTACTTCCCTGTCTATCCCCAGTTTCTCATATAATGTTTAAAGGTGAGGTCTTTTCCCTCAGAGGAAATAGTTCCTGGTTTTTGTAATCTGCCTGTAAGTGGAAGTTTTCAAATTCCCTGATTTATTTTCCCTGAGTGTCCTATGCTGCACTGCATTCAATGAAGGGTTGCCAAGAATGAGAAGATGAAGTAATAAATTAGAGGTTTAGAAGTGCCCAAGTAGAGGCATGGTTATTGTCATAATTTGAAAATAAAAATGATTACTAGATAGGAGTTCATCTATTTTGTCTAGCAGGGTTGAACAGACAAAAATAATAACTACAACAAAGTCAAAACTATCTAGAGCTTCAGGAAAGACAAACACGAGTAAAAATGCATACAACACTAAAAAAAAGACACAGTTATGAAAAATAAATATCAGGTGGAGTTTTCTTACCTGAATGTCACTGATACAATTACACATATTTATTTATAGGAGTAGATCCTTTGATCTTCATGAAACCATCTGTATGAAAATACAGACACAATTGTAAGGGTGGGCGTGATGAGTTTGTTAGTGTCCAAAGACAAATTTCTCATCTTACAAGTTATCTGAGCTCTAGAGTAGTAGATACATGGACCAGTTCTACAAGTAACATCAGAGAAGGCTTTGAGTACACCTTGAGCAAGTGTTTCCCATGAGCATAATCAACCTCTCCAAGCAGAAGAAGTCCCAGTAATGCACAATTTGTTTCCACTCCTAGTTTTTTCACTGAGCCTGAATATCAGCTAGTGTTACTAAAAGAATTAGGGAATTAGGTTAAGGAAAGAATGACAGAATTGCAGAAAGCTTTGGGTTGGAATGGACCTGTAAGGATCCTCTAGTCCAACCCCCATGCTATCATATAGGATTTCTTCAATTACACCAGATTACTCAGAGCCCTGTCCAACCTGTTCTTGAGTGTTTGCAGAGATGGGGCATTAACCATGTCTCTGGGCAACTTGATTCTGTGTTTCACCACCTTCATCCTAAAAAATTTCTTCTTCATATGTAGTCCAAATATGGTCTCCTTTAGATTAAAACCCTTTTCCCTTGTTCTACCATTGCAGTCCCTGTTAAGATGTCTGTCCCTATCTTTCTTATTAGCCCCCTTTAGGTACTGGAAGGTCCTATAAGGTCTCCCCAAAACCTTCTCTTCTGCAGGCTGAACAACCCCAACTGTCTTGGCCAGTGTGCAGGGTAGGTGTTCCACCCCTCTGATAATTTTGTGGTTTCCTCTGATCCTGCTCCTACAGGTTCATGTCTTTCTTGTGAAAGCTGAGCACCCTCTGGAAAACTGCTTTCCATCTTACAGATTTCTTAGAAACATTTTAGTCTGGGGTTTGGTTTGGTGACTTGGGTGCTATCCTGAGTGTTTTTCCTCTGTGCTTTTGCTTAGTGCCATCTAACACATGTGTTTGTGATGAAGATGTGCTGTGTGAGGAGGGAGGTGCCCAGGTCTGTGCTGAAGTGAGCGGCTCTGCTGCCCGTCGGACCATGACCGAGTGCGAGGCTGGGCTGCTCAGGTGCCGTGGGGAGACTGTCACCCTTGTCAGCATAAGGCCCTGTGACAAGCAGAGTAAATAAGATATGTTATGCTTTGTTTTGCCTGTTGCTGGAGGATATGTCAAAATATGTCTGTTCTTGGTCAAGATACACTTTGAAACTTGCTCTGCCAAATGTAAGCGCTGCTGTGAAATCCATCACAGCTGATGAGACTGAGCATCTGGCCAGCTCTGAATCAAGGCCTGAGGCTCTTTGTTAGACAGAGATACACTTCCCACAACAGCTCACAACAGAGCTCTTGCTTAGGCACCAGCCTTAGCACTGGCAGATGTACTTCATATTTCCATCAGAAATAAAAACTATTGCTGAAGTGCAATTGCCAAAGTAGCTATTACAGTGATGGATTACCAGGTCTGACATTGTCAATATGTTTTTCTTAAAGCCACACAAACATATGCTTGCACTGAGTAGATTTAGGTTAGCAAAACATATATACTAAGCTTTACAGGGTAAGAGGTATGATCCTTCTCTTTTAATAAAGCAGCTTCTACCATATGTTCTTTAGTTGAGAGTTGAACAGTCTAGTGAACTGTTTTCGAGCCTGACACATTTAAATGTCTAAACAATGTGCATTAATAGTAAAGCCATATAAAAGTAATGAGAATACATCTATGCTTGCAGCTTCACATACACAGAATCACTTCACAAAAAATCACCATTTTACATTGTCATCATTATTATTATTATAAGCTACACTTGTAAGCACACTTAACTCCGTTACAATGTCACATGCATTTATGTTTGTGCCGGGACTGGTTTCCTTACAGACAGTTGCATGAAATGGCATTCTGCCTTAGCAAAACTTTCTCAAAGGCAACTATTAGAGAAAACACATCTTTACAGCAAGGAAGACATTCTGCATGCAGTCCCCTTGCAGCTACCACTGGATAATCTTCAAAGACTGTTTCTGAATAAAAGAAGTCTCCTATACTCTCTCCTTACAGAGCTAAGCATTCTCTCTGCCATAGCTGGACCATGACATCTTTGCTTACATATTGCAAGTCCATTCAGGTACCCATGCTGGCAGTCCCATCCCTTCTCACTATTTTGGGATGCAACCAAGGACAACAGGCTGGATAGCAAGTGGATGTTCAGTGAAGTGCAGTATTATTAGCACATATAATATGTATGTAAGCTTTTACAGAAGTAGATTTTATTTCTTACTATCAGTAATATAGTAAAATTAAATATCTCTCTTGTTTGTCATGCTCCTACCAGTAGTTTCCTTGCATAAACCTTATCCTCAGCTGGATAAAGCTTTGCTTTCTGTGATGCTGACAATAAAGAGTAAACCAGAACAGGAGTGGCTTTCCTTGGAGACTGTCATATGGGTTAGTCATGTCGGAGGGGAAGATTGCCACACTGTAACTGAAAGGACCTCCTGACCTTTATAACCATTATGCTGTCTGGAAAATAATATCAAGTTGTGGATTTTGGTTATTTTTTCTTCTTGGACAAATAAATTTTTGTGAGTAGCATACAGAAACAAGTATGAAAGAATAGCATACAGAATAGCATGAAAATAAGTAGAATAAAATCCAAATAAATTTAGTCAGCTATTTTTTCTTATTATTTTGTCTGGAGTAGTAAGTAATAGTTTGTAGAGCACCTAGATGTTTGCTGACTTGATTATTGTCAAGTCTCTTGTCCGCAATTTCTAACCTTTTTCTTTTGACATTTGGCGCAACATGTGATTGGACTATGAGTCCACTGGGTAGCAATAGCTTCTGTATCTGCTCAAGGCAAGAAAAAAATCACCTGGAAATTTCCTGATAGATAGCACAGAAATAATAGTGACTTGATGATTCATGTCTTCAAACATAGGGAAATGTGGAAAACCAGAACAGGGCCTCAAGAAACATTGAGAATTCCTGTTTCAAAAAACAATAAAGTTGCCCAATAATCATCTCAATACATCATCAGGAAGAGCTCTCTATGTCCATAAAATAAATTAGTCTGAGATAAGGCAGCCAAAATATTAATGAAGGCTGCACTTCAAATGCTTCATTCAGTCCCTGACATCTCATTATTTATCTAACCCATCTAAATCCTTTCTCTCTCCCTTTTCTTTCTAATTACCCACTCCATCTTTTCCCCTCCTACTTCTCAGCCCAGTCAGCTCCTTCTCTGTGGGCTCCTCACAGACACATTCCCTCCTACAGTCAGACTGAAGGTGTCCAGCAAGGATCTGCTCTCCCTACTGTGTTACCACACTCCTTTCCCTGCCTGACTTGTGCCTTCCCTGCCCCATCAGGGGCATTTCAGTTCCATCACCCCTCCTGAAAACCTGAGTACATCTTACAGCATTTTAGGATAGACATTATGTTGGTTTTTTTTTTGTTTTTAACCAACTAGCTGACTGTTTAATGCTGCATGAAGGGAAAAGTAAGGTGAATAGGTAGAAGTTTTCTTCAAAGGAATATGACTATTCATTGGAAGAAAAACAGGTTCATGTAGGACCAGTGTCTGCGATGATGCTGTCCAGTCACTCAGTCATTCCTGTGCATGTCTGCTGGCCACACTTTGTCCCTCTCAGCACAGAAGCATCTCCAGTCATTGTGGTTCACTACACTGATATTAAACTGACAAATAAATACAGGATATTTTTTCTTGGTAAGAAAGCGAAATCAGATGGATGAGTGTCAGATGAGGGCAACAACAGGGGGACCATGGTTCCATGGAATTAATAAGCTTAGCAAAATTACCTGGCAGAGAGTGGTAAATGCCTTTGTTTTACCTGAATTAAATGATCGTGCATTTGGCCTATGACCATATATCAGGATACTTTGGAGGAGTTCGATACTAGATGACATGAGCTTTGGAAAGCTGTGGCAGATTAAATTTAACTCAAATCAAGGTAAACTAAACTGATCTAGATAGGGTAAGCTTGTTATCCACACTGCTAAAATTATGTTAGGCCAGTGATTTGGAAGATAGCACAAACTGCTTAGTGAATAAGCTTGCCTGATGCAGAGCAGTAGGTACAAGAACAGAATGGAGAGACCTCTATAAAACAGGAATGCTGAAAATATTGTCCTAGTTAACACTGTTTGATAAACATTATCACGATAAACATTGTCATGATAAATTATCATTATCATGATAAACATTAGCATGTGGGATGAAATTCAGCCTTTGTTGCTTCCTTGCAAAAAAGTGGTCTGCTGAGTAGCAGCTCTATTAAAACCTGGTTTTCTAGGAATTTATTTTTGGCATAGATAATCAGAGTAATAGGAAGCTGTGTCTGTCCTCTTGAGACAGACATAGGAGAGATGTTTCTCTCCCCACCTGCCTATTATCATGAAAGATAATGAAGAATCCATACCTTGCAGATCTAATCATGCATTACATGTTTTTAAAAGATAAACTACAGGTTCATATACTATTGAAGGGACTACAAAACTGAATTCGGCTCAAATAACCATGTGACAGGCTCCCTTTGTAAAAAATGACAAGGTGGAAAAATAAGGAGATGCCCTAGAAGTGAAGGTGAGAAGGATACATCAGGACTCTCCCACAGCAGTAGTGCCCCCATGTTAAGCATAAGATGTGGAATATTTCCAGGCAGAACAAGCCAGAAAGCTAATAGGAGCCTAGGAAGGAATAAAACTCTTCTAATATACTTTTTCTTAATCTGGGAGCAGAAAATTAACATCTGCAGAGTGACAGAAAATTTGTCTCCCTATACAGTGACATGGGGGAAGCTTCTCAAGTTCCTGCCAGGTGGGAGTCCACATACACAGACAAGGTTTGGGACCAGTGTATATCTGGAGACTAACTGAAGGACAGCAAGTTATGTCCACCAAACTGCTATTGTTAAAGTACTAATAGTAGCACTAGTAGAGTGAGGTATCCTTTGCAAATCTCTTTTTCACTGGAGTCTGTATTTCCCCAGTGTGCTTCTCATGGCTCCTTGAGCTCATCGCCTGACACCCATAGGCATCCTTTGCCTTACAGAATGAGAGACACTTGAAGCAGGATGCTGTGATTCCCAAAGCACACCTTGATTTGCAGCCCTGGGCAAGACTCTCCCAGGTGAAAACAGATGAGCAGCTTAGTGCCCTGCCAAGAGCAAAACACCATTAACTGAAAAAAATGTTTTGAGGTAGAACATAAGCTGTCAAAAATAGCATTTACAAGATATATTTTTCCCCATCATTAAGATGATCCTTTTCTCCCTATTCTCTTAATGTCTTCTTTTATTCAGTTTTGGCCAGTACACTTCCACTCTTCAATCTCTTCTTGCAGGGCTTAACTTGCTGTTTCCCCTCACTTGCCCGTCCTAACCTGACAAAACATCTTCACAATTGCTTTACACCTGATGATTTTGCCAATTGCTTTCAGTCTGATAGCTGTTGCATCACTTTTTAGTTCATCTTCTCTCTAGGCCAAATAGAATCTTATTCAATAACCTCCTGCCCTGGTCTTGCTACCACCTAAAGCCATTGCATCACCACATTCATAACGCTATTACAGATCAGCTCCATTTCCACCACACTGTGGCATTGCTCACTGTGATGAGCTGCCACTGTAAGTAACAGCAGAGCCATTACTGTGTGTGACAGGGGCACAGGAATATAAACTGCTATTGATTTCTTTCTCTTTTTACTGCAAAACACAAAGGAGTTGTTTCTGACCAGCAGAAGGATGCTTTTGCCACACTGGATCTTCTGGCTTAACTCAGGAGACATGCTAATTGCTCAGAGTTCAGCCTCTGGGGCCTGCTGTCCTGCATGTGTTCCTTAGGTAGCTGTTTTCACTTCTTGTGAGCAGCGTTCATGCCACAGCATGCAAGTGAAAACTGTCAACTCACTTTAGGACCCTTCTAAATTGATTTTTATTATACAGCCTCTAAGAACTGTATTGTGTGAATATGCAAAGTAAACTTTAGCAAGAAATAAGCAGTGGCAAACAGCTGCCAGCAGTACTTTTTGGGCAGTGATAGTTTACCAAGACTAGATCAGTAGCTTTTGGCAAAGCAAAGACATAGTTTTACTGTTGACATCAGTTACACTGAAACTTTTAAAGTGATTATATCATTCACTTTCTGAATAATTATGCAATTTATGTTGATAACTGAAGTTGCTCATACTACAGACATTATTAATTGCATCAACCAACCAACACAAGCAATATTCTTTTATTTTGGGAACTATTACTCCTGTTATCAAATCTTATGATGAGGAGAGCTGTGTAAGTACTGGTATGTACATAGAACTGGTTATAGCATTCTACTTGCACAATTATTCCAGGCAGATGTAGAAGCAAAGTCTGCAAATCCTCTCCAAATTGAAAAAGATGCCAAAGCTAGCATTACTTGAGTGAGAGTGAATTCATTTACATCATCTCCCAGGAAATACATATGTGGATATGGACCTGAAAACAGGATTTTAAACATCTTTATTTCATTATATGCCATTGTTCCCAGAACACACACAATTAATATTGTCTTTCTCAGTATGCAAAGCTCCCACCAAGATACAATAAAACTTCTCCTGGTCCTTTAAACACGGGTTGTAGCAAGAGGAAGAGACATTGTGTCTCTCAGAAAATTTGGGAACATTATCTACAGAATAATTGGACTTTTATTCTTGTTCTTTTTCCCTCTCTACATTGTTTCTTCTACCAGATTTTGTGGAAACTCACCAATAAAGTCTTATTCTGAGACAACTGGATCCTTGTGAATCCCAAAGATGGTTTTAGGCTATGTATACCAACTCTTCCTGCCCTTTAAGCTGTCTAGACACAAGATATCGTGGTCTGGAGACCTTGTAGCTGCACTGGTGAAATACATTGGCTGGCTAATAAACACTGAGGAGGTTGGAATGGATTAATGTGAGCACCGAGCAGTGCTTTGAGACTTCAGCCATCTTTAAGGCTGTTAAGAGGTGGCACAAATGAAAAGTTGGGACCAGCAGTGCCAGCCACAACTGTAAGGACTAACAGTGACTGACTGCTTATCCTGTTTTGCTGCTGCACTCAAGGTTTTTCACAGGTCTCACTGATTTTAGGATGATTGGACATGTAAGGCTAAAAACTAAGCCAAGACATTAAGACATGTACTGTGTTAGCCAGTGCTAAAGCCTTTCCAGTCCTTCCAGCAAATGTGTAGTTTTGCACCTGTGTGCACACACTTACGTGCACACACGCCCCCAGGCACACCCATTGAGCTAGTAAGGAATGCAGCCACTACCCAGATGTTTTTAGCAGGGATCTGCACACTGTGTCAGCCAAGAAAATATTCACTTTTACGGGAAAAACACACTGCTGTTCTCACCCTGTTACACAGCAAATAAAAACATTGCACAACAAATGTTAACATAGGAACTCTCAGAGGGATTTCAGAGACAAATAACCATGTGTTCACAGATACTAATGCAATAACCCAGAATTTCACGTGTATTTATTAAGAAATTATTCCCCAGGAAACAAAACCAAGGATAAGAGGTGATTATCATCTAATATCAGGTATTGTACCATGCCAGTTTTACCTAAAAGAGCTTGAAGACACACAGGGAATATAGCTTGAGGATTTGGTCAATACTGAGAAGACCTCTTGGTTTCTTAAAATTTCCCAGCCCCTTCTAGACATCTCAGATGACTGGAACACTAGGTCATGTTTCATTTATACTCAAAAAAATGGAACATTTCTTTGGCCCTGAGCTCTGACTCTTTGGACTCCTGTTTGTCCCTAGTGGACTGTTGTCCATCCTTAATGCATGCTAGGGAGTTTCATAACAGATATGGACATGTGGATAAAGTAAATCAAGTCTAGGAATTTCTGGGAAAGAGCAAATAACCAGTGAGTCTAACAGTAAATAAAACTGGACAGGTCTCATTTTGCAACCCCTGAGGCAAGGGGGTGTAAGTCAGTTCACATCCAGCCAGCAAACCCCACAAAAACAGTTGTCTTGCTGGAAACAGTCCCTGGCCCACAGGAGTGATTCAGTTGGCCCCAAATGCTGTTTTAGGGGAGAATCAGCTACTATAGAGCAAAATCACATTTAAATAATTCAACAGGAAGGATAATCATGTGCCGCTTTCTGGACCCCATGGCCTGGTCCTCTTTCATTTTAGTAGCACAGATACAACCAGGCTTTGACAAAGGACAGAAATGGCTGCCATGTTATGGTGACCCTTCTCTGCTGCTTCTGGGAACACAGAACAAAAAACACTTCTCTCTAAAAGTATCCTGAACTTTCACAAGCAATGAATTCTTAAATGCAACTGCTTTATAAAGTAACTGTTCTGAAATACTTCCAGGAAATTAGGCCATTGCTGAAGTCCAACTCTGAAATGCTATTTATTTGCTAAATACTTTTTTTTCTTCTGGATGATCACCGGTAATAACAGTAACTGGTAATAACAGTAGCTCCCAAAATGATTTCATGAGAGGTACTTACTTGTCAGGCTTATTTCTACCTTTCAAACCTTTGCAAATGAAATCAGCAGGTCATTACATGCAGTACAAAGGTTTGTAACCAGAAATCATAGAACTTTTGTTAATCCAAGGACTGGCCATCAAATTTAGCATTGAAAATGCAGACCTAAATCAAGGCATTTGATAGTTATACAGAATCCATTTCCCAGTGGTAGCAGGTCTCCATCCAATCCTTGGTAAGACTTTATCTTTTCAATAGCCAATTCACGTCAGTGTCACAATTACAGGGATCAAGATGGAGAAAGAGGGGTTGTGGGTCATTGAGACATTTTCAATCAAGTACTGGGCTTGTGGCTTCATTATCTTCTATTCTACAGCTCTGACAAGGACACAAGTGTCTCCAGAGCTCTGCACTCCCCAAACCTGATAGAAGGCCAGCTTACTTATACCTTCTGAAATCCAAAGAATGCCTGTTGAATTCAGCAGCCTGGCTGGTGTGTGTCATGGTTCTTTGTCCCTGTCGTCCTTGGACAAGATGTGTTTTTCTAATAGATATTTTTCCTGGTAAACCAAGATCACCACCTTTCTGTAATATTATCATCTAGGTGTGCTGGGGGAAGCATTGATGGGCTTCAATGAGGTCAGGGCCTTCTTCAGTCCTGCACCCCCCAGAGTGGCTGGTGCTGTGTTCAGTGATTAATTTCTGGAAAAAGGCTTGACAGTGACACATGTGCCATCTCCTTAATATAACTTGGATCTTCCTGATTAGATGTGCATCATAAACAACAATTGTGGAAATTGAGAAAAACAAAAAATTAAGTGCCTTCAACCAGTCATGGCTGATTCTGCTATAAGTTTCAATTGCCTCTTGCTGAGCTGATTTCCAGGAACAGATCTCATTTCTCCTTTACTGTTTATTGCAGCTCTCTCTTGGGACTGGTAATATGAAGCTACAGATCGGCTGCTTTACAGTGCTGTGTCAGAAAGCCTTCCTGAGATACACATAAATGGCCAGTGAACTGAGGAAACTGCAGATAATCAGCTCTATTTTTCTCCCTGAATGGGTTTTAACACATGGGTCACATTGACCTTTACACATGGGCCTGAAATTCACACTTGGTGCCCAGTTACCCACAATCACTCTTGTGATAATTTTTCGTAGTTGATTTGTCTGAAAAGTAAGATATCACGTAAAAGCTAAGGCTATTCTATCAGCTGCACAATTACACTACACTCACAGAAGAATCTAATAAAAGAGGAAGACTGATTCTATTATTTAGCAAGGTCTCAGCAGCAGAGAACATGAGAAGGAGAAAGTATCTGGTAACCAGGTTATGTACCCAGTAAAGAAAATATCATTATAAGTTTGCACTTGCTGACTTGTTTTTGATTTCCAGATAAATGTGCACTTCATCTTCCTGCGTGCCATAGGGGCAGTGTTTCCCTGGGGACCTCCAGGTCAGCAGGCAATACCTGGAGGCTTATCAATCATGAAATCATAAAATATTTGTGGTTGGAAGGGACTTTAAAGATCTTCTAATCCAATCCCTGTTCCATGAGCAAGGATATCTTTTACTAGACCAGATTGCTCAAAGTCCTGTCCAGCCTGAGGTATCCACAATTTCTCTGGACAACCTGTTGCAGTGCTCCACCACATTCACAGTAAAGAATTTCTTTTGAACACCTAATCTAAATCTATCTTTTTTCAGCTTGAAGTTATTTCCCCTTGTCCTATCACTACATGCTCTTGCAAAAAGTCCCTCTCTAGCTCTCTTGTGGGCCTCATTTAGGTACTGGATGGTGCTGTATGCTCTCTCAGGAGTCTTCTCCAGGCTGAACAGCCCCAGCTGTCTCAGACATTACTCATAGAAATGATCCAGGGTTTAATCATCTTTGTGGCTTCTCTGGGTTCTTTCCAACAGGTCCACTCCCCACCCCACACCAGAAAGCCAGGTAGGAGAGAAGGGGACAGGCCAAGGCCAGCCTGGTTTATTGGTCCATGGGCAGGGATCCCAACCAGCAAGGTCCACAACCAGGAGGGGCAGGGCCTGATGGCCTTGAGAGCTTGAAACAGTTTCGTGGGCCATGAATAGAGTGGGAATACCCTGGGCCATAAGTGTGCCTGCACCCCTCATGCCCTTGATATACTTGATATATATATGTGCTTTAGATAAATTAATTCCCCAGATGAGATTCATACTGGGTGAAATTGTTCTGCTACCCCACAGGTTATGGAAGTAACAGCTTCCAAAGATAAAATGGGAATTTTAGCTACAAGGCTTAATTAAAAAATAGACAATGGTTTAATTGATAACAAGTTCTCTCTGCTCTGGGTTTGGTTATTGCAGGTCCAGGAATAACTGGGCTGTCTGGGTAATGAGCTGGTCAGGATGCACAGCAGCCAGTCATCCTCCTTGCCTGTTCTACTGGTGGCTGGCTGTGTCTCACAGACACCTTCATCTCTTCTGACCACGTGTAAATAACTCTGGCTGTTTCTGGTTGACAGAACATGCAATGGAAAAGATGCATAGGTACCTTGTTTGGTGATCAGCACTCTTTTAGGAGCCAACTTTGAGTTATCACAGTGCTGAACCTCACAACAGATTTGTTTTTTTGTGGGTGAAGCTAGTTATTCCTGAAAAGAAGTGGTAATACAAATAGTGCTGATCTGGAATACAAACCATTTGGTGCTGGAAATTAAGTATAAATTAAACTTAAATATCTTAAACTTTTTTTTTTAACAGAAGTAGAAAAGTTTAATCCAACTTTGGAAATCTATACCATAAATATTTGCATTTGTCCTACCCACCTCCTACCTTCCTTCAAAATCAGCACAGGAAGACAAGCAACATTAGGGCATGACTCACCCAGCTTGTTCTGAGATGTCTATCTAAGACAGAAATTCTGTCTTCTAAGGGTCTATTTCTCTCCTCAACTGACTTAAAGGACAGCCAAAGATTATTGTCTTGGGTGCAACCATACACCCTTTAGGGGCATCTCATTTGTGGTAACCAAAGAAAGAAAATCAGCTTGCTCAGATCTATCTGCATTGGAAATCTTCACACCAATCCACATATAAACACACAGCCTTGAAAGCTGTCGAAAGACCCTCCTTGTAGTAAAACTGACACCTGTAAGCACAAGTTTCATTGATTTAGGTAAGTTCTGGTTTTGAAAACATGTAATTTGTAGCATCTTTATACCATAACCCTTCATCAGTGAAACTGAATTGCTTCTGTTAAAGATACAGTTGAAGCTTTCCCTTTTCTGAAAAAAATAGTCAAAGCCTACTCCTCAAGGACATCTGGGTGAGGAGAAATGTGATGGACTTCTCCCTCTGAATACACAACTATGTTGAGCTGGAGCTATCATGAATGCCACAATTTATACTGCTGCTGGAGATGTATGCCTACCCTTTCTGGAGTGCAAACAAGAGAGTGCATTGGACAGCAATGGGCTCTGCCAGAACTTACTGGAAAAATACTGGCTGAGATTGTCTCTGTTTTATCACTCACTGGAAAAGTATTACTAGGAAAACCACTGGTGCCTATTTTCTACTGTGTTTACTATGTCTAGCAATTTTGCATTTAATAGTCCTATTTTGCACCAAAATCTTAAATCAAGAGATAATTACCACTCTTACAGCATCTGAAAAGTAAAGACACCAGGACTCAAACACTTAATACCAGATGTTTTCATATTTGCAACAAGGAACAATAATTGCTATAACTGCTGTGGCTCATCAGCAAAATGTTGGCAGTTGATATTTAAAACTATATGTCTGATTTACCTTCAAACCCTTGAAGAAAACTTTGGATTATCCCCTTCTGAGGTAGCATAAGGATAAACATTATAACAGACATTATTCAGATCTCTTCTATAGTTTCTCAAATTTTGCATTCTACAGTACATTAAGTACTTACACAGAAACGTGGTGAGATGCCTACAACAGTAGTGCTAATTGATTCATACCTCAGCTGTCTCAGTCCCTGGTAAGTGTATTCTATATACATTACACACTCTCTTGCAGTACTGAAAAATTAGATATGTTGGAATTTGCATGGAAATTTCTGTGGAAAGTCTCGTTATATTTAGTTTGGATGATGCTTCCTCTCTAATGTTAAGACCAAATAGATGGGGTATTTTTCTGTGCAGTAGAGAAGCTGCATTACTAAGAAACATGTCCTGTAAGAATAAGCAAGGTCTCTGTGACCTAGGTTACCCTGACAGATTCATTTGCTGTATCTTCTTCAATTATAAGTCCAATTATAAGGCCCAAAGCAATGATCCATCAAGCCAGGAGTGTTACTTGAAGCTAACAGTGGTAAAGGAGGGATGGCATTTCCTGCCCATAGTGAACAAGAAAACTATCATTACCTAATATAAGCCATCACATGTAAGAAAAAGACAGAAGTTGCAGGAAATATTAAAGAACTTCAATCCTTTACCTAAGGATTGGGGACCCCTGTGACAGAGCACAGGACCAAATAAGTCCTTGCAAAATGCAATCCAGACCCTACTGAAGCCAACAGTAAAAATACCAGTTATTTCAGCGTGCTGAAGATTTCCTCTGGATTCAGTGTATGGCAGAATCATCTTAGTGAGTGGGAGATTGTGCTGTGTGAAAAATGGGAAATGATTAATTCATGTTCTTATAGATAATTATGAAATGGAAACTGTAATGTATATGTGTGTATGGAGTTAAAATGTAGGATATGGTTCATGTTATCATTTACTGTACATGTGTACGTGGGACCAGGGATACGTGAGTCTCAGCACGTAGTGTGTCAGTTGGTTGAAACAAAAGGCAGGAACCCATCCCAAAATAGACAAAGAATGAATAGGGATTGCTGGAGAAGAGACATCAAGATAAGGAGGAAGAGTCATCAATGCAGGTGGCCTACACCCTCCTCGGCCATCAGAGCATCNCGGTTGCATTACCTAAATTCATTTAAGCCAATTTATTCTAATTCTAAATTTATGATTTGATTTGCATTAATAAACTAAATTATTAATTATAATTGGAAAATTGTCCTGGCATTTATAACATGCTGGTTTTGCATTGATTGACATTTGGTGAGGAAAATTACCCACAGAAGTGATTTTTTGTACGAAAAGCTGTGGCAAAACCAATCAGTGGCTAGTTTGAATATCGACATCTTGTTAGGTCACTAGAAAGCTGGACATGCCTCTGTGAATACACAGGTTAAAAATCGGGAAACCGGGAAAAGTTCTCTTCCCTTCTGCTGTGGGCAGAGGTAACCGGGTGCCGGCGGGGTTGGCCCCGCTCCGCTGCGGGGCCCGTGGGCCTGGCGCAGCCTGGCAGGGCAGGGCTGGGGGGCGCTGGGCAGAGGGAGGGAGCAGGGAAGGTCCCATCCCGGCCGGATTGGCCCTCAGCAGCTGTTAGCAATCTGCCACTGACCCCCATGGCAGCCCCCAAGGACCAGCAGGGCCGGGCCAGGCCCCCAGCGCTGCCGGGCAGAGGAAGCGGGGGAGCCCCAGCCGCGGGCAGGTTGCTGCTGAGATCCTCCCAGCTGCCTCTGTCCCTGGAGGGCCAGCTCTGCAGCCATGCAGGGTGACCCCACAGCCAGAATCGAAGGTGGCTGGAGCCCCCGAGGTCCTGGCCCAGCCCCAGGATGGCCTCCGTACTGTAAACTTGTAAAATGTTTGCTGCCGCCAGGTCACCTTGTTGAGAGACTGTTCCAGCAATGGGAGAAATGTTGTGGCAAAAGACCTTCATGACCCTCTCCAGGCTCTGGGTGAGATATTAACTCTTTCCTTGCACAAATGAAACGTGCAAAGCACTAATCCTTTCTTAAGTGAAAGAAAAGGACATAGACCTGTAGAGAGACAATATGAAGACATCAAGGTCAGTGAAGGAGGAGTTGAGTCCTAGATGGACAGAGAACAAGAAGATGCCTAGTCTTAGGCTGAAATTCTTTTGTAAGGCCATGGTGATGGACTATAATATATTAGACTATCCCTTGAAGTCGTGGATAACATGCATGCAGAAATGAAAGGTGTTTACATTGCAGAAGTGAGCAAAGGCATTTGTGTTGAACTGGGTAAATGTTGGAGTAGATGTGATCTTATGAGAAGCTTGAACAGAGAGAGAGAAAGAGATGAGATGAAGATGAAGATCTACCCCCAGGAAGAGAAGAAGACCTCTGTTCCTAGAGATAAAAATTATTTCAGAGAGAGATGAAGAGAACATTTGCTTTTGAACAGTTCACCTTTAATGAGTATACATGGCCCATAATACAGCTGTGGGAAGGCTGCATGATATGGGAGGGACTTCACAGATGCAGGTTCTCGGGTGGCTGTTATTTGTGAGAATTGAAGCCATAAGAGAACTGTTTTTCTTGCTTCCATGGCAGATCAATGAGACTTCTCTAAAAGAATTGATGAAAAACTATTTAGAGGTGGTAAACTAACCTGGGTTCCATGTTATGTCTCTAAACATCGTCAGTGAGAAAGGAAAGGAAAAGTTGTGGAGGACAGCTGTTTTGAAGGTTTTATTCTGATTCTCATTCTCATTAATTCTTTTCTCTCTTGTAGTTTTGTTAATAAAATTTTCTTTATACACTTTAAAGTTTGATCCTGCTTCCCTTTTCTCTTAATCCTATCTCACAGCAGAAAAAGAATAAATAATTCTAGTGGGCAGTCAACCCACTACAGAAATTGGTGTGTTGTCTGGGAAATGCAAATAGGCAAACCACAACCACTACACATTTGGTGTTTCTGCCCAGTTTTTACCTGAAACCGCCACGCAGATGATGTCTCCATTCTGTGCTGTAATGCTTAACTGCAAAACAGGAACAATGGGAATTGTCCCCATCAACAAGAGACAACAAAGCAAGTTTTACTTGCAAGCACTTGCAGAGCACACAACCATTCTGAGACCAGAGATGCTGGAGAAGTGGGGGCGGTCAGAGAGTACCTGGCTGCCTTCTGTTTACTGAGAAATAACTTCATTTGGCAATTTATCATGGTGAAAAATGTCAGGGATAAAAAATTCCCTTTATCAGAAACTTTGCTAGACAGTCAAACTGGAATCAGAGGCCTGTAATGAAAAGCTAATATTAAAGTTAGAGGATCAGGAGCAAGAAATCTTCATTGTTTGGTGGTGGTGCAGAGAGCATACACAACCATTCAGAGTGATTCTTCCCCCACAGAATGCAACCAGCAGGAAGAAACGAGGGCACTGAAAACCAATCTAAACATAATCGAATTTGCAGCTCACTCCTAGGTCACCACTAGTGTATTACTATAGATCTTCAGTTGGAGGAAAGAGCTATAAAACTACAAAGGAAAGCCTATCTCAGGCCTTTAAAATAATTTTTACTATAGGTTTAAAGCCAAAGGCATACATTTATTGAATTTAGCAGCAGTATTAATTTCTTCCTTTTCTTGAGCTCCATCAAGTTGAGATTAGCTGCTGCTCTAGGGAGTTGACAACATCCCAAATGTCTCTGTGTAGGAAAAGATAAGCACATCCAGCCCACTCCCGGCTCCCAGATGACTTTGCCCAGGCTCTGGCAAGGTGTAACACACATATGGCAGGTTGTTCAGTAGTGGATATTTTCCATGCATCATGCAGTGGGTGAGCAACTGCCTGATGTGTGAGATGTAAAGGATTGTAGTGAATGGAGTGACATCAGACAGGCAACTGGTCATCTATGGGGTTCTTCAGGGCTCCATCCTGGCCCTGTGCATCTTCAGAAATTACTTTGGATGCAGGACTGGAAGGGATGCTGCGTCTGCAGATGATACCAGTTTGGAAGGAGCTGACTCCCTCCAAAGCAGAGAGAACCTGCAGAGAGACTCCTGATGAGAAGGCTGGTCAGTCACCAACATTATGAAGTTCAATAAGGAAAACTGCTGGATTCTGCACCTGGACAGGGCAATCCTGGATGTATGGACAGACTGGGAAATAAGATGCTGTAAAGCATTGCCATGGAAAGAGACCTATGGGTCTTGGTCCATGGCAAGTTGAACAGGAGCCAGCAGTGCCCTGGCAGCCAGGAGGGTCAACCCTGTCCTGGGGCCAGCAGGGACAGCAAGGCCAGCCCGGCAAGGGAGGGGATTGTCCCCTCTGCTCTGAGCTGGGGCGGCGTCACCTCCAGTGCTGGGGGCAGGTTTGGGGTGCCACAGCATTAAAAGACTATTGAAACTATTAGAGATAGTCCAAAAGAGGGCCATGAGGATGTTAAAGGGTCTGGAAGGAAAGCCATGCAAGGAGTAGCTGAGGGCATTTGGTCTGTTCAACCTGGAGGAAACTGCAGGGAGACCTCACTGCAGTTACAACTTCCTTGAAAGGGAAAGAGGGGCAGGCCACTGATCTCTGTGGTGACTACTGACAGCACCCAAGGGAATGGCCTGGAGTTTTGTCATGGGAGGTTTAGGTTGGATATTAGAAGAAAGTTTCACCCAGAGGGTGGTTGGGCACTGGAACAGGTTCCCTAGGGCAGTGGTCACAGCACCAGCCTAAGTCCAAGAAGCATTTTGACAATGCTCTCAGGCAAATGATGTGATTCTTGGGGTGTCCTGTGCAGGGCCAAGACTTGGACTTTGATGATCCTTATGGGTCCTTTCCAACTCAGCAAATACTATTATTCTTTTCTATGATTCTGTGGGGTGTTTTTTCCTGATTGTCATTGTTCTGATGTCTGTTGGTAAAGAAAGAATTGACCTTTAGTTTTTCCCTTCTTATAAGGCAGGTTTATACTCAGATTTATGAAATTCTGAGAGTTGAAGTGAAAAATCTAGTTGCAACCACTCAGAAGTAATGATGAATCTTGGGGGCATGGATGACAGCTGGGCTGACATGCCTCAGGCAACTGTTCTCAGGTTTGTTCCTGATGCGGGTGTATGCAAGAAATCTGATTGTGATGTATTTCTGCAGAACCACTTCAAATAGAACCACATATTGCAATAGGACTCTGCCCAGTGCATTGTTCATTAACTGTTTATTTTATATTTAAGGTACAAACATTCTTAGTTCACCTTGAGGGGTACAGTTAAAATTCCCCAAGCTTTAAGCTTCAGGCTGTCTGCCTAAAGCTCAAACCCAGCAAACAAACACAGAAAGCAAGCCTCCTCCCTTCAGCTAATCCAGTTAGAAATCACATTGTTTTGAAGACTTCACTGAATCATTGCATAACTGTGGTTTTCAGTGTTTGGTATTGCTCCTTCTATTTGTACAATGACTAGCTACCCTTTCCCCATTTGATGTCAGTAGTGGTGCTGAAGTGCCTGCTCTGTCTGCCTGCATGGTACAGCAGGTACTCAGCCAGCGAGACAAGAGTGCACAGCAGTCACAAGTACAAGGACAAAGCAACAAATGGCTGAGAAAAGGAAAAGTCTCATCCAGCTCTAGGGGAGACCAAAGGCAATATTTCTTTTTCTCCCTTTCCATTTGTTCCCCTCTCTTCCTCTGCACATAGCCAGAGGTGCCAGCAATGACAAGCTGTCCCTAGACCCCCCAAGCCCAAGTCATTTTCAGATGGAAAAAAGCCACTGCCTCCCTTTTCTCAAAAAGCTGTTAAGTGAGCTGTATTTTTTCCCCATCTTTATGTTTTTATCCACTTATCCTTTCATAACTGACCAAGCTTTTCCGTGGGTGGCTCAGCCTGCATTTGATGCAAGGACCATGGTGTCTGCAGAGGGCAAATGGGCTACAGCAGGCAGCTCCCCTGCTCCAGCACCTGCAGCTGGATGCCAGCACACTTCATGGCTGCCAGCATGCAGTGGCTGACTGTCCTCCTCCTCCTGGTGGTCTCCATTTGGATGCAGTGAGGGCGGGTATCTTCTTTGGGGCACTGGTAAGGCATCAGGCAGGAGCACTGGGTCTGTGTCTCTGTGAACGAATGTGTGAAAATATAGCAGCAAATGTGATGACTAAAACCAAATTTTATACTTTGATGACATTTCAAAGTCCAACAGGGAAAAACATTATTGGATGTTTGTGATATATTAGTTACAAAAGGCCTGTAGTGCATTCACTAGATAGTCGGATATTAGGAATAGAAACATGATCAACTTTAAATAACAGTTTTTGCAGCAATGGCCCATACAAAAGCAGGATTGATCTAACTATTTTTACCCACTGGCTTTCCCTGACTTTTCTTCTAAACCAAGATATATTAAGTTGACTTTCTTTTCCCAATTATCCTTGAACACAATCTTGCTATGAAGTGGAGTCTTAAGGTCCATATTGTGTCAGCTTCTATTTCATTAAAGCTCTCTTTATGAATGCTAAGCTACCTACTGCTGGCCTGTGGTAAAGCTCCGTCCTGCTGGTTATTTCATTACCTATTTCTGATCTAATCAAGTTCTGACTCTTTCTATTCTTTCCCAGAAATTCCCTAGGCAGAATTTCTGCCTTCAGTTTTTGTACACATGAAAAATGTGTGCTTTCCTCCATTTAGCTTCTTTCATGGTACTGCAATATCTTCTCTGCAGCATGTTCTGTCTCTGTGCTGATACCAACTGCTCACTCTCAGGAAAAACAAAACATTCATTTCCTAAATGTTTGTGCATGCTCATGAAAAGTGGACTTTTGTGGAGATAGTGAAGAATCCAGTTCTAATCTCTTGAGAACCACACTGACAACTAATCTTATTTAATCCATTTGTCGCCCCCCTCTCTCTTAGTTTTCTGAACAGGCTCCTCTGTAGGCTTTTGAGAGAAAAAGCACTGAAGTGCTGGCATAAGGTCCAGCTGCACAGACAGAAGACACTTGCACCATAGAAGCAGAGCTAGGCTTCTTAGAGGCTCTGCAATAAGTAATTTTTATAAAGTTATCACCTTTTTCCCAGGAGTACAAGGTGCCTTCAGGTTCCACCAGAGCGTGTCCATGGATGGACACATCTGGTCATGCTCTCTGCTTGAACCCACAAGGAACAGTGGGTCATGCAGTAATTTTACAGCTATATTTACTTCAAATTCTCTGCTGCAGAAATCTTGCATCTTCAAAACAGGGGCTTGGGTTTGCTGCTGCACACTGCTGTTGCTTTATTTATCATTAAGCAGACCAGGTGCGATAAGAACCAGATTTGTCTCTGGCAGCAAGGGATGGAGTGACCGTGTCTATCATTCAGCATTTACCTGGCAAGCACTTGATGTGCCCAGAGCAGTCAGCACCTCAGATATTTACAGAAAAACCTACTGTTCTTATCACTTGGTTACACAGTAAATAGCCAAGTTGCACAATATTGTTTAGAAAATAATCCTCTTAGGGATTTTACCAGCTTAGCTAGTTCATTAAAACTCTTAATAAATACAGTTTTCACATATGGGTATTTGCAAATTTTACCATTAAAATCCAATTAAGCCTGGCCCCAGTCTTGCTTTTGAAGTAGTATCATGATTAAATTTCACAATTTAATTATATGCTATAGAGGGTGTGGCTCAAATTAATTCCTGAAGTACAAACTAGGAGGTAGTAGCCTTACAAGGAATGCATGAAAATATTACCAACTACATTTTTGTGATTAAAGATTCAAATATTGATTCTCCTGAAAAAGTTCTCTTAATCTCCAAATTCCTCTTGTGCCTTTCTAATGGGAAGTAACAACTAGTTGTGAGTAAAAGGAAAAGGCATGTATCTAAGTGTAACCCTAGGTAGCAGGGACACAGGACTGACCACACTTTCATACTCCACGTGCCCAGAGGGACCACAGTGTCTGTAAATCCTTTTCTTGGAGCAGTGAAAGTAAACACATTTTACTTTTAGATCCAAAGGGATGGCTAAACCTCACCATTCAGAAGTCATACCTTCACAATCCTCCCAGTCATAGCAGGTGTCATAGCCACAGGGCACTTTCTTAAAGCTATCTGTAGAGAGCTTTGCCCTCTCAATAGCCCAGTCCAGGTTGGAATTACCACGGCAAGGGCCAGCATGCAAGAAATGAAATGACTGCACTCCAAGGCACATTTCCGCTAGGTACTGACAGCTGGGCTTGGTCACATTCTGTTCAGAAACAGCATGTAGCACACAGATGTCTTCTGAGTAGTGGCTGCCCAAAAGAGGAAAAGAAAAATTATTTTAGCAGGCTGTGGAATAAGTCGATGCTTTTAAACAGTCCATCAGCCTTGGATGAAACACAGCAAAGCCATGGCCAGGCTGGAGATCCATCTAAAGACCTAAGGCTGCCCTAGCTACTGCAGGACCTGAACCTGATAAAACAAATGCTGTGAGATGGGAAAACTTTAGTCCTGTCCAGCTGTTGGGAGGTGAAGAATATATGTCTGTACAGGAAAAAGGAGAGGCTGTTACCTCCACAAGAATGTGAAATTTCCATAGGGCCTGGATGGCTTTTCTAAGTTAATGCATCCCTGCTGCTGTGTTTGCAACTCTGTCTGTGATACACAGTTGTCTTGGTACCAAGGGCAGGGAAAAACAGTCATGCAGCTTGTAGTTTCTTTTTTTCTGTATTTCTCGTGGTTACTGAGTGAATTCATTCCTAGAAGGTGCGTGCATTTCCAAGCAGCATTATTTTGTGGAGCTTAGTCATGTTCCAAAAAGAGGGTCATAAAATCATAGAATGGTTTGGATTGGAAGGAATCTTAGAGATCACAGTTCTTGTATGTTCCTTGTGCATGCTGATGACATTGGAGAAATAAAGAGAAGAAAAGAGTTGAGGTCTCCTATAGCAGAAAGCAGTGGTTAGGTTAAAAGGATGTGCTGTGGTGTCTCATTGCAGTGATGTAATTGGATGCATTAGGGAGAGCATTGACAGCAGATTATGGGAAATGACCCTGCATATCTACTCAGCCCTGGTGAGGCACATCTGGAGAGCTGTGTCCAGTTCTGGGCTCCTCAGCACAACAGGGACATGGAACTCCTGGAGCAGGTCCAGTGGAGGGGGACAAGGATGATCAAGGGACTGCAGCATCTCTCTTATGAGGACAGGCTGAGGAGCTGGGCCTGTTTAGCCTCAGGAAGAGACAACTGAGACTGGACCCCATCAGTGTCTGCCAGGGCCTGCAGGGAGGGTCAGAGGAGGGACCAGGCTCTGCTCGGTGGTGCTGAGCAACAGGACAGGAGACAACAGGGCAGTGAGGGATGCACAGGAAATTCCACCTGAATATGAGGAGGACTGTGAGTGGAACAGTTTGCACAGAGAGATCATGGAGTTTCCCTCACTGGAGACACCCAAGCACCATCTGGACACAATCCTGTGCCATGTGCTTTGGGGTGGCCCTGCTTGAGCAGGAAATTTGAGCCAAGATATCACTGGGGACCTCTCCGACCTGACCCATTCTGTGATTGTTCATTTATTTAATAGGCTACTAACAGAGCTGTAATTTGAACACAGAGGAATAGCTAGCTAATATCTGAACAGAGAGTAGTCTTGATTTGCAGTAGTTCTTTCCTGCTCTTCCTGTTCAGTGTCACAGTGGCCTCTTGGTCTATCATTAGAGAAACTCTGATTTCTAATTACAGTACTTACCCACAATCTTCTTCTGGAGACATACAAATACACTGAGATCCAACCTGCTTTTGTCCTGGATTGCAAATACCTCTAATTTTAGTTTGCACATCTGAAACAACAGAGTGAGAAATACTGTAACTACTAAGAAGTGAACAGAAATATTATACACTCCTAACATAAAAACTGAAATGGGTTTGTTTCTATTTGTCCTAAGTTTATCTCTTCAAAAGCTCCCTGGTTGGTATGCTACAAGTATTTTCATCAGTCTTTGCAAAAATCTTCAGAAAATAGTGTTTAACAAGAGAAGCTGAATTTTCTATAGAATGCATTTTCCTATTTTGCTTTCATAAAGCCTTGTTAATGCAGCTGGGGTTTTGGTTTGGTTTTAAGCAAATAGTTGCAGTGTCTCAATTTCATTACTAAAGTTTACAGTACATTGGATCCAAAAAATCTGAGCTTAATGCAGAAGTTTAGAGCTGAAATTTTGTCACCATGGAAGACACAAAGTGAAACTAAAATTAATGAACAGCTGCTATATGTCTTAAAAAGTCATCAGCCTTACAGTTCCAGCTAGCTGAAACAAACAGTGCTGTTAATACTGGCAGTATAGAAACAGTAAGTATCTGCAGGCACACTAACCTTTTTCACATGTAATGGGCCTCAGAATAGGAGGTATCCAGGACAGGTCTTTCCCACAGGTATACTTTGTGTGACCAGTGAGTATAAACCCAGCTTGGCAGCTCAGCTTCATTGTTTCACCAATGTTGTACTGTTGCTTAAATGGGGAAATTGTGACGCTGTCAGATATTGGTGGCCTGGGGCATACTGAGGCTGTAACAAACAGTAAAAATAAGCATAATTCTTGTTGGTTTAATGCTGTGTGGATATTTACAGGAAGTCATAATGCTTTATCTGAAAAACCATATAAAGACACTCAGTAACATTGATCATTTGACTGACATTCAAAACTAATAAAAATTTAACATAATTAAGTCTAGAAATTTTCAGTGCATTGTCATAGTCTTTAAAATATTTTTCACGTAATAACTAAGTAATGACAATATGTTTCTAATGTATCCCAATATAAGTAATTTAGTATTGCTGTTTAAAAATAGTAAGAATGGCATTTAACAGCATATTTTAATTTTTCTTTTGTAAATGGAAAGAATCCAATGGCAATCGAAAGCTTGTAAGTATATTCAGGTACTTCTTTTTGTTAAAATTAAGACTAAGTCAATGAAATCACACCAGGTTTTAGAAAACTACTGAAATCTCTCTTGTTAGCAAACACAGACCAATTCTGAGCCTTAATTCTTAACTGACCTATAAATCCTTCAAGGCATTGATTTATGGTCAATGAGATTGTCAAGGCAGCTTGGGAGGTCATGGTTAGAAACATATCATCCATTTAATATAAAAGATAGGAGACAAATTTCTGTAAGAATTATTTCTTCTTTATAACTGTATCAAACTAAAGATATCTATGTAAGTCTGAAAACAAAAGCTGAGCCCTTTTGTTAAAGTTATTTAAAACTAGAAAAGAGAAAGATCTCACAGCACCTATCTGAGAATTTTCTAGTGCACTGAATATTACAATTTCCTTACAAAGCACATAATAGTAATACTTCTGAATTGAAAGAGGAGTGATGTAGTGACTCATGATGTTTTTGCCATGTCTACATGAAATACCTTATTTAAATGCTATATTTTCAGATATGTTAAGAAATTCCTTTTTAAAAACATTTATTAAAATCTTTTTTGTATGTTTTTCTTCCCCTTCTGTTTTGTTGCTGTGCACTTTGTTCATTTTCTCTTTCTTACGTTGGCACTCAACGTGTTGCTGTGTCCAGGTCTGATCTGGCAGACACCGAAGATATTGGTAGCCAATGAGGCTATGACCAGTCACACAAGCAATTTCAACTTCCTCCCCCACAGCATACTGGTTCTTTTCATTCTAAAATAAAAATTAAAAAAAAAAAAAAGAAAATCAAAAACCCACACCAAAAAGCTCTGCAAGGATCTATGGTAATGAGACTGGGCATTGTCAGAGGAAACAATAGCAAAATCCTGATAAGTGGTAATGAATGCATGCATTTCCTACTGTGAAATATGAGTCATCCACTCACCAATATAATGATAACTTTGTCCAGTTGCAATAACTGATGTCATGGTTACAAAACAAGGATTCAAAGACCCCTTGAAATGAATTTTACCTTGACTTTTCTTCAGTTGCTGGTGTAGTGTGGTGAGCTGGAGTCCTGCAGCATTCCTTGAATACAGCACTCTTGCTAGCACAGTAGCTAGATTGGATATCAGGCACATACAGCTGAGAGGCTGTAAAATTTCCAGTCTCTGCAACTACTACACTTTGGCTGTGGATCATTTTTCATGCTCACCCGGATAAAGCCGTATTCAGGTGGGTCTGGCCTAGAACATCCAGACTCAGGTTCACCAATCAAGACATTTTCTTCTCTCTTGGCTTCATCATCATTTATACAAGGAGCACCTCTGAAAAGCGAAAATCTGCTGTAAAGCTGTATTTTAAGCATTCATGTCTCCAAGTAACAATGGCAGAATGTCAGGAGAGCTGCAAGTATGTCCTATCATCTTCCCCCTATAATTTTATTCTGTTAAATAAAAGATGGTGGACAAAACGGCAGGTTGATAGGGGGTAGATCATAAGACCAGTTAAAAAATGGTAAATGCATCTATCAACATAATTAATTAATTATTTTTTTACAGCAAGGAAAAGAGTCAGCGAAGAACAACGTAACAGAAGTCTCTAAATAATCCGTGTAATTCTGTTGCCACCAGGTAGTGGCTAAGGGTGGTTGGCTCTGTGAGCATGGAGTTGTGTGCCCATTTTGTCTAACCCAATAACAAAGAACTCTGGAGCCCACTGCTTGTAATCCTCTCCTATTTGCTCCAGAATCCCCTCTGCAGTCATTACAGCAGAGACAGTGAGAATCCCCTTTCAGCTCTTGGTCCCAGTGGAAAAACTGAAGCCTTGGGCTTGAAGATGAAAAAAAAACAAAAAACTGAGCCAGTTTGCGGTTAGGATTTAAGGTTGAAACCATGCTAAAAAAGTATGTCAGGGATACTTAAAGTGGAAAAATGAGAAATGTGGTAGCTTCCTCTGAATTCTGTCTGTGACTGATTTCAGATCTAAACCTCTAAGAAAAGAGAGGATAGCAAAAAATTAGAAACTGTGACCTCCAATGAAGAAAAGGAAAAGATTTCTCCTTGGCTTTGGAAAAGACACCGTGCAAAACAACATCCAAGATCTACAGGCATGCCTTAGTATGCAATTTATCAGCAATACTGTAGGAATAAAAAAAATCAATAAATCCAAATGTGAAGCAAATTGCAGAGATTTTCAGAGTGTGCCTTTTCTCTGCTCCACTGAAGAAACTCAGAGGGGAAAGCTGTCTGCTATTTCTCCGTGGTAGTCACAGAGCCTCTCTGGAGGGTTCCTTAACTATCCCATGACTCTGGAGATCTTTTGATCTCACCTGTCTGTGAACACAGAGACATAACAGTCTTCCTCCTCTTCCTGCTGCCCTTCACACGGCTTCCCACCGTTCATTGGGGAGGGGTTATTGCATGCCCGGGTCCTTCTTCGTTTGAAGGAAGCATCACATGGACTCCACTCAGACCAGCAGCTCCACCTGCCATCAACAGCAGCTGCAAGGAATGGAAGAGACACCATCTTTTTTTGGCAGACCAGTACCACACACAGTATGTAAGGCTACATATGAGAGGGGTGATGGTAAATTCATAATAGGCATTTTCACTAGATTTAAAATTGTTAATGTTAGGGGAGTTAGATTGCATCTAGAACATAAAGTTTTCCAAAAGGTGTCAAGCTGAATTCCAGCTGCTTCATAAAACCCTAAAATACATTTACCTTTCTAGTTTTGATTGCAAGTAACATTAAAACTGAGAAGCAGAAAATTTTATACTTTTATTGAACACACAGATATGTGTATTTTCATGGTACTGACAAGTTTCTTAAGTCATTATTTAATGAGTTTTCAAATAACTCAAGTATTCAAATAATAATGAGTTCTAACACCACGTCTAAACCCCAAATCTACATCCCATGCCAGTTAAATGAAAACATTACTATTACTGTCTCCTCTTAATCCCTAACATCTATTACCTGTACCACCGTGAAACATGCATAGTTTTTTTTTTCTTACACACTTTTTCTTGTCTGCATGCAACAGACTTTCTGTATCTATCTCTGTCTTCAGTTGTTTATTTCTTTCAAAATTTTCCTCTGAGTCAGATAATGAGACCTGTGTCTGCCTAAGTGATTTTACTTCACATTCTTTTTGGTTGTGGATTATAAACATATATATAATTCTTTTGTTTCCCTAAGGTATGGCTGTAGTGCTAATTTAATTCAAAAAATGGTTTTTTGCATTGAATTGCTCTTTAAATTCTCCAGAATGGTGATTCTGTTCTCTCTCCTTAAGACAACTGATTTTTTCTTATAAAATGTAATCAACAATTTTGATGTTCATTAGTCATTTAGTCTTTAACATAGCAGGCTACAGAGGAAACTACGCAATGGGTTTCTCAATATTTTTACAACAATTATCTTTGATCTCAGCTTCAACCTTATTGCTGAATAGCTCATTTCATATTACGTTAGTTATGTAGCTAAGGAATATTTTACCGTGTCTTACGCTGTGTTTTGAGGCATGGCTATTCAGTTTGATTTTTGTTTTTGTAACCCCCACGTTTATTCTTATGCTTTTTGGACCATGCGGTAAGAAGCGCTTAGTAAGGGCGGGCTACGGCGGGTTATAAACCCGTGACGAGGGGATGCCCGAAGGAGGGCGTGTGCCGTGCCGCAGTACCTGCGGTGTGTCCCGGGGCCCGCCAGCGGCAGTCGGTGCCGAAGGTGCCGGCGGGGCAGAGGCAGAGGCACTCGGTGCCGGCGAGCAGGGCGCGGGCGCCGCCG
>VXBR01009982.1:76415-87253 GCA_013400215.1 Cisticola juncidis | reverse complement strand
ACCCGCCCCTCAGCACCCCTGGGGAGTCCAGAGCTGCCCTACAAGGATGCTCGGGGAGCTTAGGCGGCCCCAGAGCACTTTTGGGGAGCCCAGAGCTGCCCCAGAGCCACATCTGGGGAGCCCAGAGTACCCCACAGATGCGTTTAGGGAGTTCAGAGTGGGTCTCCCCCAGCCATTCCAGGAAAGTGAGGAACTAAAAGCCCTCCACACCCCTGGTGAGCCCAGGCCTGTGCCCAGGAACGCCGGGCACGTGTGGGGCTGTGCCCTGCAGGGCCCAGCAGAAAGGAGGATCTGGGGGCCTCTGGCACTCAGGGGGGGGCTGCAGCGTGGGGGGACAGGGGGCTGTGGGCCCCCAGGACCCTTCCCTGAACCAGAACTGCACTTGACACTGGGGGAGGACTCGGGAGTCACCCTGAGCTTTCCATGGGGTTTCCTATGCAGAGTTGCCACAGCAGTGTGGGTCATGGGGGTTATTGCCTGGCAAGGTGAGCAAGGGAAAGGTTGGGATAACATTTTGGGACAGACCACAGCTGTGTCAGGGTGTGTTCAGGCATCTGTGGTGCATCTCCCACAAACTGGAGCAGAAGGACAGCAGCAACAGCAGCAAAGAACCTGTTTGTGCAAGGCTGAGTTACAGATTTCTCTGGAATTGGGAGCCTGGCTCATTTTGGAGCTGAGGAGAACGAGGGCACAGGAAGGACAGGGCTGGGGTGCTCTGTCCCGGGGCTGCTCCCATCTCCAAGCCCTCGTTTGCTGAAATCCTCAGCCCCCAGAGCTGCACAAGCCCCTCTCCCTGCACCCCCGCCCACCCCCGAGCTGTCAGCTCCTTACATAAGGTTGCAGCTACACCCGAGATATCACAGGGAAAGCTTGGAAACAGGAGGAGAAGGGTAATGGGGAAGCTCAGCCCCTCCAGGGTGTATTTTTAGGCTTTGCCTGATGCTGCATTCCTGGGTAAAACACCGAGGCTCGAGGCCGTGTCCTGCACTGGAGTGAGGGGGATTGAGCTCACTGCTGTCCCCAGGGAGGGGATGAGGCTTTTTGGGGTGCTTGGTCCCCTGGAGAGGAGGGACACCTCTTCCAGCAGATGGGATGCTGTTGTTTCCATCTTTATTCTGGGTTTTTGGGCTGCAGTGTGGCTTTTTGAGCTGTGTTCTGGCTATTCCCTCTGGGATTCTCTCTTGCAGGCTGCCTTGCCCTGCAGGCAGCCACTGCCACCTACAGCTGGTGGGGTGCAGCCCTTTCCCTTTCCTGGTGATCCCAGGGATAACCAGGGAGCTGCTCCTCAAAATCCAGCCGTGGGTTTGTGCCTCACAGCCAGAATGGCCTTTGGACACTGCCTGGCTGCTCGGGTTAATGTTTAATGAGGAAACAACCCATCGTTTTCACTGTTAAATTCAGGGGGTTTTAAATGCCAGTGGGTGGGAATGTTTCTTTTTAAATGTGCCTGGATGTGAACGGCTCTGCCTGCATCGGATGGAGCAGAGGGGCTGCCTCAGTCCTGGGGTTTTCAACTGTTCCTACTTGAGGCCCCCTCATTCTCCATGAAAGTTTATCTAATTGTCCTCCCCAGCAAATGTTAATTGCAGCAGCACTTTGGGTCCATTAACCCTCTTGGGTGCATATGGGATTTACAGCAAAATGGGGTGTCAGGGAAGGGAATTTTCCCTTTTTGTGTCAGTTTGGGGGTTTGGCACCACCTGTGTCATGAGAGGACAGCAGTGACTGTCATGTCCCCCCTTCAGCCAACCTCCATTGTGGCTCAGGATGGTCCAGGCTCACCGTGTCCACCTCAGGGAGGACAAACCTCATCACTCCCATGGAATAATCCAGCACAGACACACTCCTCATCCTATTTTATTACTTCACACCCTGTTTGCTATCCCAACCCAAGCCAAGCACAGCCATCAGCCACAGCATTCTCACATCCACATCCTCACATCCTGGTGTGGCAAAGCCATTCCAGGGGATCACAGAACTCTGTGTTCACACCCCTGGTACGAGCTCTCTGACAGCCCCTCCTGGTCCTTGAGGCCTCACAGCCCTCTGGCAGCCTCAGAGAATTCTGCAGGAATTCTGCAGCCTCTCAGAATCCCTAATACATTTTATTTTTGTTTTCCCCATGTTTTTGTCAGCTGGGTGAGGGGCTGCAGGCTCTGTAACCCTGACACAAACCCTGGGAGTTCAAACCTCAAGCTGCATCTCCTCCCCTGAGCACCTCACCCTTTGCAAGGAATCATCTCTCAAAAACACCTCTGAGCACAGAGTGAGCCCTGATCAGCTGCAGAGTCACCTTTTCACACTCAGCTCTGCCCCCCTGCTGAAGCACCCCCTACCTCAAGCTCCCTCCCCTTCCCCAAAATCCACCACCCAAGCGGCGAGGCGACAAAACCCCTTTGCCAGCGGCAGCTTTCAATCCAAAGTCTCACCCCAGCAAATCACAAAAAATTAACTGTTGTACAAGGGAACCACCCTGGTGATGCCCTGCCTACAGATCGGGCACTTTTTGGGCACGGGAAGAGCCTGGTAGCACTCGTGGCAGGAGCAGACGTGGCCACACTCCAGGAAAACGCAGGATTTGGTGCTGCTCAAGCAGACCACGCAGGCGTTTTTGAGGATCTCCCCTCCCTCCGCGTTGAGGCGCTCCTGGGCCTGCCGGAACTCCTCCTGCATCTGCCGGAGGTGCTGCCTCTCGCGGTGGTGCCGGTACTGCCTCCGCAGGAGGAAGAAGAGCACGGCGCAGGTGGCAAAGCCCGAAACCACGGTCAGGATTTTCCAAAAGCGGACGCTGGACTCTTGTTTCTGCAGCAAGGCCTCGAAATCCAGGGTGCTCAGGTAGTAGGGCATGCCCTGCTTCGGGGGCTGCAGCTTGATGGTGGCGTTGTCCAGGACCAGCTCTCCCACGCCGGTCAGGGCCGTGCCCACCGTGAGCATCTGCTCTGTCTCCTGGATGCCCTTGGGGCGCTCCCCGCTGATGTAGTGGCCGATGACGTCGGTGAAGGACTGCACAGAGGGGTGGAATTTCTCATACACCGTCTCCAGGCTGAGCTCTGCGGCCTCCAGAGGCTTCATCACCCGCACGGTGACGCCGGCGCCGCCCTCGGCGGGGACCAGCTCGAAGGGGGTGGTGTTGGTTCTCTGGTGGATGATCTTCTCATAATCGTTCCTGGGGAGGGAGGAGGACACATGAACTGACTTCTCCTGGTGGGAACCACAGCCTGGCATGACCTGCTGGTTTGGGGACTGCCAGATGGGACATGGCCCGAGGGGAGTTTCTTTGAACGCCTTTCCCCTCATGGCACTGCCCAGGTGTGCAGAAGGCCATTCCAGCCTCACCTCAGCGCTCCACAAGTCGTGGGGGCTTCCCCCATCCTCACCTAACTCCTCCTCACCTGCCTGTGGCACTCCCAGCTGGCACAAACCACCCCGTGAGCAGAAGAACCACGTGTCACACATCCCAATTTGATAAGTGTTACCAAATGCTTATCAAACAGCATCACTGCTGGGTTTCAGCAGTTCTGGAGCCTCCTCGGGTCTCCTGGGTGTGAGGATCACCCAAATCCAATTCATTTCTGTTCTGCAAGTGGGTTTTTTTTTAGAAACGCCATCCTCTGGCCACCTCTGTAACAGGGTGGGGCTGATCAATACTCAGCCCATGTTGGGTGCTCTTCTCCTCCAGCCTCTCTGTAAAAGCCCTAAAATAAACCAAACACACCCTGTAATGGCAGCTGTCACTGTGGGGGTTACACTGGGACCCAGCTCTGAGGCACTTGGTCACTCTGACCCATCCTCACCTAACTCCTCCTCACCTGCCTGTGCACTCCCAGCTGGCAAAACCACCCCAGGAGGAGAAGCACCACACATTCCAATTTGATAAAGTGTTACCAAATGTTTATCAAACAGCATCACTTCTGTTTCAGCAGTTCTGGGAGCCACCTTGTGTCCCTTGAGTGTGAGGATCACCCAAATCCAATTAATTTCTNAAACACACCCTGTAATGGCAGCTGTCACTGTGGGGGTTACACTGGGACCCAGCTCTGAGGCACTTGGTCACTCTGACCCATCCTCACCTAACTCCTCCTCACCTGCCTGTGGCACTCCCAGCTGGCAAAACCACCCCGGGAGGAGAAGCACCACACATTCCAATTTGATAAGTGTCACCAAATGTTTATCAAACAGCATCATTGGGCTCTGTTTCAGCAGTTCTGGGAGCCACCTTGTGTCCCTTGAGTGTGAGGATCACCCAAATCCAATTAATTTCTGTTCTGCAAGTGGGAGTTTTGTACAAACGCCATCCTCTGGCCACCTCTGTAACGAGGTGGGGATGATCAATGCTCAGCCCATGCTGGGTGCTCTTCTCCTCCAGCCTCTCTGTAAAAGCCCTAAAATAAACCAAACACACCCTGTAATGGCAGCTGTCACTGTGGGGGTTACACTGGGACCCAGCTCTGAGGCACGTGGTCACTCTGGCCATGCCTGAGGCCATTTCAGGGCGTCAGAGCCCCCCAAAGGGGTTTGGGGGTGTTTGAGGGTACCAGGCACGTACCAGAGGTGGGTGGTTCTGTTCCACACCATCTTGTGCTCCTGCAGGGTCAGCCTCTGCACCACGCCCTTGCAGCTCTCCACGAACTGACTGCTCAGGGTCTCCTTCACCGAGCGCACCACACCTGGAACGGAACCCACGGGGCTGAGGAGCTCCCAAACAAACCTGGACAAGGGCTGGGAGTGACAGCACAAGGGAATGGCCTCATGCTGGCAGCTCTCAGAGGGCTCCTGGGAAGAAATCCTTCCCTGGGAGGGTGGGCAGTCCTGGCACAGGGTGCCAGAGAAGCTGTGGTGCCCCTGGATCCCTGGCAGTGCCCAGGCTTCAGGTCCTGTTTGACAGGAATGAGGGATTTGTCTTCACAAATAAACTGTGGGTCTGCTGGTCAGTAAAAATAGATACCAGGAGATAAAAGAAACAATGGGAAGAACCATAAGTTCCATAGGAATTCCACTGACTGGCACAGGAAAAGGAAAGGAAGGGTGGTGTTATACATTAGGACAGGGCTTGGAACAGCCTGGTGTGAAATACAAAGTTGTGTTTCATGTAAGGGAAATAAAAAGAATCTGTGTAATTGTAATTGTACAACATGGCCATGGGACAGTTATAAAGATGAGTTTCAATAAACAACCAAGGAAAGCATGGAAGAAGGTCTTGAACAAACTTTGCTTGCTATTACCTATTATACATCTCAAGCTATTCTGTAATAAATGTATTTGAATTATAACTTTAGAAGCGTGTTTTGTATTAAAGAATTTTAAACTGTCGTTTTATAATGTAAAAAGTCTTTCTCACAGACTGGTAAAAAACCCATCCTGGATACAGAATAAAAGATTTCAGCTCACTGATTTATGGTTCCTGAAAAAAGGAAAACTGAACATCACTATCACAGACTGATAAACCTGGAAAAGAGAAGCTGAACCCCACATCTGGAATACATATCCTGGATGTACATCCTGGAATATTGAAATTTAAAATAGATCACAATAGGCTATAGGAATTGAATAGGAACCAAACACAATGTTATAGATTTACTGTTGATAGGTATTGAATAATGACGTTAAAAATTGGAAATAGAAACTGCTGAGAAAAGCTTATGAATATGTATGAATATAGCAAATAAAATACCAGCAAGTGCAGCAATGGGTGTGCAGGAAGGGAAAATCCTTCCACTGCACCCAGCACTGCCTTTGCTCACACTTTATCATGCTAATTAATTAATTATTCAATTGAATTGCTGCTTGAAATATTGGCTCTGTCAAGTGTCTCATTTCTAACACTGGGACAGTGGAAGGTCCCTGCTCATCACAGAGGGTGGAACTGGATGAGCTTTAAGGTCTCTTTGACCAAAACCATTCTGAGATGGGGGCAAAAGGGCTCAGAGCCCTGTTCTCTGCTGCCAGGAGTCTGTGGCTGTGGCAGGGGATTTGACCTGAGGGCTCAGAAGGAGGAGCTGAGGGTGAAATCCCCTGTGGGGAGCAGCTGTGGGGCAGTGTCACTGTAAGCCTCACTCGAAAAGAGACGCAGAGCCAAGAATTTGGGAGAGCAGAAGCAGCAGGGAGAATCTCCTGCTTTGTTTATTACTTCCTATTCTATACTTTCAGCAAGGTGACCATGGATTGGAGNGGTTCCTGAAAAAAGGAAAACTGAACATCACTATCACAGACTGATAAACCTGGAAAAGAGAAGCTGAACCCCACATCTGGAATACATATCCTGGATGTACATCCTGGAATATTGAAATTTAAAATAGATCACAATAGGCTATAGGAATTGAATAGGAACCAAACACAATGTTATAGATTTACTGTTGATAGGTATTGAATAATGACGTTAAAAATTGGAAATAGAAACTGCTGAGAAAAGCTTATGAATATGTATGAATATAGCAAATAAAATACCAGCAAGTGCAGCAATGGGTGTGCAGGAAGGGAAAATCCTTCCACTGCACCCAGCACTGCCTTTGCTCACACTTTATCATGCTAATTAATTAATTATTCAATTGAATTGCTGCTTGAAATATTGGCTCTGTCAAGTGTCTCATTTCTAACACTGGGACAGTGGAAGGTCCCTGCTCATCACAGAGGGTGGAACTGGATGAGCTTTAAGGTCTCTTTGACCAAAACCATTCTGAGATGGGGGCAAAAGGGCTCAGAGCCCTGTTCTCTGCTGCCAGGAGTCTGTGGCTGTGGCAGGGGATTTGACCTGAGGGCTCAGAAGGAGGAGCTGAGGGTGAAATCCCCTGTGGGGAGCAGCTGTGGGGCAGTGTCACTGTAAGCCTCACTCGAAAAGAGACGCAGAGCCAAGAATTTGGGAGAGCAGAAGCAGCAGGGAGAATCTCCTGCTTTGTTTATTACTTCCTATTCTATACTTTCAGCAAGGTGACCATGGATTGGAGGGTGGTATTCCCACCTCTCAACCACATTGGTCAAAGGGACTGACACACAACCTCTCCTCTCCTTGGAGAAGAACATAAAAACAATGGTAATATTTATAAACACAATCTCCTTGTTTATATGAGAGAGTGTGAGAAGGTGAAAACCTTCTACTTCAATATGAATGCTCAGAAAACCAGGAGAATCTCATGGTGACAGGGCAGGATGAGCCCCCCACCCCTGTGTGGGGCACTGCTTCAGTTTGAAAGGAATAAGGGATTTATCTTTACAAATAAACTACCCTACTGGCAGATAAAAATAGATACTGAGAGATAAAAGAACCGATGGGAAGAACCATAAATTCCATAGGAATTAAACTGACACAAGGGAAAGGAAAGGGGGTGGGGTTATACTAAAAGCGAGTATCAGGCCTTTGGGGAACTCTGTGCCTCTCAAGTACCTCAGCCAATGGGGAAAGAGAGAGGGAAATGCGGCCGGGAATTAAAGATAAAAAGGAGGCTGTGTCCTCTAGCAATTTGAGAGACTCCACGGGAAATGCCCACGACTTCTCTCTTTATTCGCATAAAGTTACAGGACTCCTCTGTGACCTTTCTGGACATAAACCTCCGGAGTTTGTGGATTAATCTTCCCGACATGCCCCTACCTTCTATGACCGCGTAGGGCACGCAGCGCCCGGGCGCCTCCAGCAGCACGGCCCGCAGGTCCCCGTCCAGCCGGACCCTCCTGGCGCCCTGCGGGGACCGAACAGAGGCCGCGGCTCAGCCGGCGCCACCAGGCCGCGGCTCGGGGGTCGGGCCCGTGCACTCCCCCCGCCGCACCCTCGCACCCACCTCAAGCCCGCGGGCCACGCGGGCCTTCTGCCGGTAGACGGAGTAGAGCAGGGCGGTGATGGCGGTGCTGGCGGCCAAGAGCACGGCCTGTGAAGCCGAAGGCCGCCCGCCGCCCTCCATGGCCGCCAGGTTACCACGGCAACCGCCCGCCGCGCCGGCGCGCGGTGATGACGTCACGAGAGGCGCTCTGGCAGCCGCAGCGTGGCCATCGAGACGAGAGGTCCGCCAAGGGAGGGCGCGGATCCGCAGAGCCGTGTTGGGGTGCGGGGGTAGCACAAACTGCTCCCTCCACAGGGTCAGATCCCGGCCCCACGGAGCTTTAGGGGAATAAACCCCTTCCGTGGGAGTTTGGGGGAGCGGGACAGGTCGCAGCCTCCCCACCCCATTACCCCCACCTCCACCTTGGGGTCTCGGGGGGGGCATCGAACTCCAGCCTCACCCTCAGTATCCATCAGTATCTGAGGGGGGTTTAGCCCAAATGCCAGCCTCCCTTAGGATCTTGGCAGCTGGCCCCAAATCCTAATGGCCCCGGGTGCGGGGTGGGAGAGCATCCCAGTACCCCTTGGGACAACCCAAATCTCCTCCTCCTAAGTTTGGGGGAGCAGTGATCAGACCACAGCCTATCCTCCCGTGGCTGGGAGAGGATATCTCCCCAAATCCCAGCCATATCTCCCCAAATCCCCTTGGGGAAGGGGTTACAACCCCTCACTGGGCTGTGAGGCAGCAGCACCACCTGAACCCCCCCAGTGTGAGGGCTCAGCCTCAGGACACAGCCCCCAGCCCCATTTTGCAGGCTCCTTTTCCCCCACCCCAAGAAGGGCCATGGCAACGTGGCAGGTCCCTGCTGGCAGGGACACAAGACACCCCCACCCTCCCACCACCTCCTTACCATCGCTTATTCTGGGAAAGCAGCAAAAAGGGAAGAAAAAAATAGCAATTTTTCGTAAATTATTGATCTTCAGGCCCTTGATGCTAATTTGGAGTGGGGGGAGGAAGGCACAGGCAAGTTCTACTCTCCAGCGGGGTCCAAGGGGCCAAATCCCCACCACTGCTTCCCGATGTGGGCGGCGCAGCTGCCCCCGTCGGCTATATATTTAAAATATCAAGTTGCCATGACTACCCAGAGCTGCTCTCCCCAGCCCTCGGTGCCGCAGGGAAGCACTGTGGACCCTGCAGCCCCCCCTCTTTGGCTTGCCTCTCGCGGGGTAAACACATCCAAACCCCCCAAAACTGCCTCAGTGCCGAGCTTCACTCTGTCATCCTCCGGCTGAGACACAGGCGCTGCCACACCGCAGAAAACACACATTAATTTTTTTATTATTATTATGGCCACTGAGGAGGAG
The DNA here is from genome assembly GCA_013400215.1 of Cisticola juncidis. NCBI lineage: Eukaryota > Metazoa > Chordata > Aves > Passeriformes > Cisticolidae > Cisticola > Cisticola juncidis. The sequence continues at coordinate 78,141 of VXBR01009982.1, read as the reverse complement.
GCACGAGAGCAGGTTCATGTGCGGGGCCAGCCGGGGATGGGGGGTGCAAACCCACCCCCACCACGGGTCTGCTGGCCAAAGGAGCCGCTGTCTTGTCCGGCCTGATCCCCGAGGAGGGTCCAGAGGCCAGCTTGGGGTGCAGGGAGGGCACTGAAACATGGAGTTATTACCCCATTTCAGCACCTCATGCCCGGTGCCCACCGGGCTCAGCACACGGCGGGCCGGGGCCCGCGCAGGCTGCAGCCCCTCATGTCGATGGCCAGCCTCAGCACGGCCGCTCGCTCGGCGTCCCCCAAGGCCGTGGCGGTGCCGAAGGCCTCCTCCTCCTCCTCCTCCAGGATGGAGCTGAGGCGAGGGGCGCAGCGGGCGCGCTCGGCCGGCGGGCGGTAGGGACACTTGGCGTTGAGCAGCCTGCGCAGGGGCACCAAGGGCACGATGGCGTCGCCCAGGAGCTGCTGCTGCACGTGGCGGAAATCGCTCTGTCTCTTGAGGCGCTTGAACTCGTTGAAGGCCGAGGACGAGGTCTGGTAGAGGAGCAGGGCCATGGCGCGCGCCTTGTCGGCCTTGGACACCAGCACGGCGTGGCAGCGCAGCACCACCGCCTTGTTCTTCACCTGGTGCCGGTACACCCAGGCGAACACCTTGGGGTGCCGGCGGTCGGCGGCGCAGTAGGTGATGCGGTGCAGCAGGTACGCGTGGCCCGGCCGGCGGGCTCCCTTCTCGCAGGGCGTCATGCGGATGCCCTGAGGGCCCAGCGTCAGCTTCATCTTGGCCCCGCCGGCGCCCGCCTCGCTCTTGGCCCAGATCTTGCCCACCGCCTCCTCGGTGCAGCCCTCGCCCTTGGCGTGCAGGGTGACGGCGTTGCCCAGGTACCGCACCGTGTACGTCGGGTCCTCCTTGTTGAGCTCCACTTTCTGGCGCTTCCCGCGGAAGACGCTGCCCAGGCGCTCCAGCGGGCACTCGGGCAGCAGGTCCGGGCAGGAGCGCAGGAAGCCGGCCAGCAGCGCCGCGTAGCTCAGCCCCGGCCCCAGGCTCTTGCCTTTGCACTTACGTTCATTTTCCACCAGCACGAACTTGCTCCGGCGCCAGGGCAGCATCTCGGCTCCGCTCCGCTAATCCCGGCCTCNCCCCGCCGGTCCGTGAGCGCTCGCCCCGGGCCCCGGCACGGGTGGGAAGCCTTGGGAGAAATCCCCATCCCCAGCGCCGAAACCCAGAGGGGAGATCCCCTCATTTCCCACCCGCGGAGGGGATGATTTTGGGAGGGTCGGATGATGGCTTCTGACACGAGAACGTTAAAAAGGTGGGGTTTCTTCCCCCCCTGCCTCCCCAAATCAGTACATTGCACAGGGTTGTGTGCCGGGATTTGCAGATCCTGCAGGTTTGCTGGCATTTTTTCCTCCAAACCTCCCATTTCTCTCTCCCTCCCTGCTATTTCCAAGGCAGTCAGACCTCCTTGCTGCTCCTCTCCTTTTGGCCTGAGCTGGCTTTTAACCTGTTGCTTTTATCTGTGGCCAAGGCCATAGGACTGCTTCTCTCCAGGAGGAATGGAATGTTATTTCCCCATGGCACAGCTGAGGGGAGATTTCTGGGGAGCACTGCGAGATTTCAGCCCTGCAGTGGAGTCTGAGGCTGCTCAGGATTCAGTGCCTTTGGCTCAAACCCTGATTTTCATTTTTTCTTTTTTTTTTTTTTTTTTTTCCTTTTGGACAAAAGGGAGGGGGACCCC
>VXBR01009982.1:41122-70045 GCA_013400215.1 Cisticola juncidis | reverse complement strand
GAGCGGCCTCCGGGAGGGGACGGGGGGCGTTGCTGGGGGGGAGACCTTCAGTCACCCCCCCAAGAAGGGCACAGGGGGTCGTAGCCGTCCTGACACCCTTCATGGAAGAGGGTGGTCCTTGATGTGTAGAGCCCCTTGAACCCCGCTCCATGAACGGCACGGAGTGTCGGTGCTGTGGGCAGCCCCTTAGACACGGCCCACCGTGAAGGGAAGGGGGTCCTTGCTTTGGGGAGTCACTCAGACAGCCCCCATTAAGGGTAGAGTGGGGTCATTGCTCTGGAGAAGCCGGTAGAGATCATCCATAAAGGGGAGGGGGATTGTGAGGAGCCCCTCTGATTCCTCCTCTCAGGGGGGTCACTGCTGTGAGGAGCCCCTCTGATTCCTCCTCTCAGGTGGAGGGTGGGGGTCACTGCTGTAGGGAGCCCCCAGACACCCTTGGCAAAGGGGAGAGCCTTGTTTTATGGAGCCCCTCAGCCCCTCCTCATGAAGGGAAGGGGATCACTACTCTGGGGACCCCCCTAACAGCTCCTGTGAAGGGCACAGCGTGGGGACCCCCCAGACACGTCCCCATCTCTCCCCAAGGAAAGGGAGGCAGCTCAGGCACCTCACCAAAGGTGGGGACTGCTGGGAGCAGCCCCACAGGCACCTCTTTCTCCCCAAAAATAGAGTCCTGGGGAAGCCTCTCACTCAGGAGCCCCTCATCACCCTAAAACAGGTACTTTAAAAAGCAGGGACCCTAACTCCCTGTCGCCCCACAGAGGGAGGGTTTGGGGCCCTGGTGGTGGGGGTCTCATGTCCCAGGACACTGATGTTGTCCCCAGGTCCTTCCCTTCTGCCCGAGACAGATGGGGACCCTGTGGTGCTGGGCCAGGCTGTCCTGGCAGGGCACAGGGGACGGATGGTGCTGAACATATTTCCTGGCTAAAAATAGACCTTTGGTGCTCAGAGCCAGCTGTCACCCGCTCCACCGACCAGGAAACGCATTCCCTGAGTTTCTGGAGATGCTTTCTCTTCTCTGTGCTCGCTGGGTAGTTCCATTTGGTGTCCTTGTGTCCTGTGACAGATCCCTGAGGTGTCACCGCTGCTTTGGGGCTGCAGCTCACAGAGAAGGACACTTGTTTGAATCAGTCCAGGTGACAGCTGGGCCACCACCAGACCTGTAGGATCATGGGCTGTGGTGAAACTCCAGAACAGCCTCCTGTGTGTTGTTTTCCTACAGCTCTTGATTTCCTCCCCGAGCTCTCTCCCACCATGGATTTACTCTTCCTTAAACTAACCAGCCCTCACAGCTGACTGTCCCAAAAAGTCCATTGTTTTTCCTGTTGCTGCTTTTAATTGGATTTTCTTTTAAATGCTGTTTGCTTGATTTATTTATGGAGAGGCAGAAAAATGTAATAATGCATCTGTTTTCAGAAGTGTTCAGTTAAACTTTTCTTTACACAGCCACAGAGTCTTGGAATGGTTTGAGTTGGAAGGGGTTTTCTCTTTCCACCCCTGCATGGACAGGGACACCTTCCACTATCCCAGGTCGCTCCAAGCTCTTTCCAACCTGGCCTTGGACACTTCCAGGGATGGGACAACCACAACTTCTCTGGGCAAAATACATTTGTATTCTAGATTAGCAATATTTATATTCTAGATTGGCAAATGACTCCCCCTCCTGGTTCCTCTCCTTCCCTCAAAATGAGCACCTTTAGAAAAGACTGGTTTAGTGTTAAATTGTATCAGACAAAAATACATGGCCTGCAGAGGATCTTTCATGTGGTTACAGTGATTTGTGCCCAGTGGTTTGAGTGGGATCGAGACTTTCAGGTTGGACCAACCCACCAGGACGTGTGATACCACTGAAACACCAAATTCTCCTTGGCCAGGAAATCTGGGATAACTGAGTGGGTTTTTCTGTTCATATTCCTTTCAGACCGTGTTTGTTGGGAAGAACAAGCCACAGGAAGATCCCCTGAGCCCAATGATTTGACTCTGATTGTGCCCAATGCTTTGACTCTGATTGAGACTTTCAGGTTGGACCAACCCACCGGGACGTGTAACACCACTGAAACACCAAATTCTGCTTGGCTGGGAATCTGGGATAACTGAGTGGGTTTTTCTGTTCATATTCCTTTCAGACCGTGTTTGTTGGGAAGAACAAGCCACAGAAGGATCCCCTGAGCCCAATGATATGACTCTGATTGTGCTCAGTGCTTTGACTCTGAGACTTTCAGGTTGGACCAACCCACCGGGACGTGTAATGCTGCTGAAACACCAAGTTCTCCTTGGCTGGGAAATCTGGGATAACTGAGTGGGTTTTTCTGTTCATATTCCTTTCAGACCGTGTTTGTTGGGAAGAACAAGCCACAGAAGGATCCCCTGAGCTCCCTGCGCTGGCAGGGCTTCAAGCTGGAGGAGTATCTGATCGGGCAGCCCATCGGGAAGGGCTGCAGCGCCGCCGTGTATGAAGCAGCCATTCCCTTCTGTCCCCGTCCTCGGGGCCACCAGGGGAGCAGCCGTGTCCCAGCCCCACAGCAGGACCCTGCCTCAGCCTCCCAGGGGGCTGAAGAGGAGCCTGTAGTGCAGCAACAACCCAAAGGGGCTTTTCCCTTGGCTATCAAAATGATGTGGAACATTTCGGTAAGGAGTCGGTGCTGAATCTGTTGGTTCTGGATTGTTTGATACTGAAGTGTTGAAAGCACTAATTATGGGGTGCAGGATGAGTGTGTCACAACAAAGCTGTTGGTAGGTGACACTGGAGATGTAAAGTGTTAGTGAGGAGTCCCAGAGTGAGGTAATTAACATTCATCATCCTCTGGAATCGGCACTGAGAGCTGCTGCTGGAGCTGTTGGGTGCGGAGGTTTTGGGAAGAGAAGTTTTTCTGAGGCTGGCTCTGTTGGAAAGGTCTAAGAAGGGGAAAGCCACTGCTGGCAGTGATTTAGGAATTGGTGTCCTGACAGTGTCAGGAGGGAGGTGGGTTTTCTTCCTGAAGAGTCAGTGGTCTCAGGGTGCACAGTCACCTGCCTTGCTGTGAGGTGACTGTCCAAGATCTGCTCCATGTTTCCTAGCCTGGGTGAGTGGTCATCCAGGTCTTCAATGTGGCTCTTCCATGTTTAAAAAAATCCATGGGGCTTTCCCCATTGAGTGAATATTTCAAGAGAATCTTCCAAAATGCCAAGATCTAGAATCCCTTGGACTCCAGAAGCACACAGACATTTAGCTGTGGGCTCTTCACTTGGGTTTGGAGGTTGAAAACGAGTGCTGAGGTGTAGTTTGGATTGCTGACCATCAAGGATGCATTTTTAGTGACAAATAGATTCCCTTCTGCTAATAAAGGCCTGGCAGCTCCCTTGGTGAACTCTTTAGGGAGTTAATTGCCTTCTTTGATTTTCAAGGAAGGCAAATCCTGGAATCTGCTCTCAGTCGATGCAGTGCCAGCATCAGGATTATCCACTTTCACCTCATGTGAGGGATGGATTATTTTGGAGCAGGAACCAACGTGAGCTGTGTTTGTTGTTGCAGGCTGGCTCCTCGAGTGAAGCCATCCTCAGTGCCATGGGCCAGGAGCTCGTCCCAGCCACAGGCATTGCCTTGTCTGGAGAATATGGAGCTGTCTCTGGCCGCAGGTATGGAGCTGGCAAGGTGCTCATTTTATCCCTTGATTAATTTTGCAGCAATTTCATTAAGAAGGTGGGCAGGGCTTTCTAGAAGAGCTGCTGAAATGCCCTGGGCATTTCAGGGCCCTAAATGGTAAACCTGGGCATTGTTAAGTTTGTTGGTGTGCAGGGAAATGCATTGCTAAATGTGGTCCAGAGGGGGTTGGAAGGGTGCACCAATAATTTGGGAGCATTTGGGGTCCTGCCGGGGTCTGGTGGGTGTCTGTGGCTGTTTCTTAGCTTCCCTGTGTTGAAATGTGTTGGCATTTGTTGAGGAAAAGGCTGGAGGAGACACTGGTTAAACACCATGTGAATTTGTATTGTGATGCTTTTTAATTGCATCACTGCAGTCGGTAACAGTTTGAGTATTAAATGTCAAATGATTTCACTGTAATACAATTTGACTGTGAGGTTTGCAAACTGGTTTGGTGTAAAATGGGTGCTGGACAGGGAAACTGTTGAAATGGGGACAGTTGAAGCTGTTTTAGTGCAGGAAAACTGGTGAGAAGGAAAATGGAAATTACTCAGTTCCTACTCTTTGACCTGAGTGGACAGTGAGCAAACAGCATGAAGGTGGAAAATCTCATGGAAACTTCTAAATTACCTGAAGTTAGCTATCTTTTTGTTCAGAAATGCATCTTCTTGTTCCATTTGAAACAATGGGGTCCACAGCCCAGATTGTCTGATTTACATTTCAAATTCCTCCCGGCTGCCAATACAAATGAATAATGAATGGCTGGCTGGGAATGGAATAGAGCAGCCAATGGGATATTTGACATTCAGGGGATGAAAGATCTGTGTTGCAGACAAATAGGTAACCTGCTTTTCAGGGTAGGGAGAGCTTCCTGCCTGTGATATAAAATAGAGGATCTAAACTGATACTCCCAGTGTGAAGTTGACCTTTATTATGTGTCTAATGAAGTAATTGCATTTGGGTGTCATTCTCTAGAGCTGCTGTAGCTTTTTTTGAATGGAGAATCAGCCTAGGCCTGGCTCTGCCTTTGTTAGCAGCATGGAAGGGTCAGTGAGGCTTGAGTAAAATGAAAGCTGCATGTTGTGTGTGAGGGTTTTTATCAAAGCTTTGTTTGTAGTGCAGGTAAAGCACTTTATTTCCTGTTTGGCCATTGTGAATAGGGAAATGCAGTCACAGCAGAGCCCCAGTGAGGCCTTGACTGGCTCAGTTTGCTCTGGGAGGCACCAGGGTGGATTCTGAGCTGTGGGGAAGGTGCTGGGAGATGCCCCTTTGCTGCAGTGGGTCTTATCCTCCTGGGAAACATCGGGCTGAGGTGCTGGTTGGGAAATGGGCCATGAAACTGCTGCCCATGTTCTTCCTCAGTGAATGGATTCCAGGATGTGAGTGTCTGACTGTTTGCTTAACGTGCAGTCCTGTAATCCACCCTGTGCAGCTTTAATCTCCCCTGAGGAGCTCCCAGTGCAGAACAAACGTGTTTGCTCACTGCTGGGGAACCCTTTGGTGTGGGGGACAGGCCATAATAATGAAAAGCAATTCCAGCAATAGCAGCAATATACCTGTGATCCATCTGAAGGAATGACCCAATCTCTGGTGTTTTCCTCTGTACAGAAAACCTGCCCTTGGGAGGAAGAAGCTGCAGCCTCATCCCAACATAATCCAGGTGATCCGAGCGTTCACATCCTCAGTCCCTCTGCTGCCTGGAGCCTTTGCTGACTACCCTGATGTCCTTCCCTTGAACCTGAACCCCAGGGGGATCGGTCACAGCCGCACGCTCTTCTTGGTGATGAAGAAGTAGGTGCAGAGAAGGTCAACGTGCCTTGGGTGCTGTGTCCCTGCAAAGCCTGGGGCTGGGCTGCTGCCAAAGAGTAGAGTGTGCTCTTGGAAACGCCTCCCAAGAGCTGTTCCAAGTCCTTGAGGTTCCAACTGTGCTTCCACAATGAAGACAAACCGTTCTTTTTAATAATTACCTCAAATTAAAGTGAGAAATGTGGAGTTTGTCCCCATTTGTCTGCCCTTCTAAGCCTGAACTTCACCCCTAGTCTGAGCACACTGCTAGAGATGGAGTAGAATCAGTAATGAGCTCAGCCAGCACTGAGATTGAGCTGCCAGTGATAAGCTTCCAGGATACTAATTCCCTTTTTTTTCCCTTGTTCTGCCTAGTTACCCCTGCACGCTGCACCAATATCTGCAGGAGAACACCCCAGACGTTCGCCTCTCCACAGTGATGATTCTGCAGCTCTTGGAAGGTGTGGATCACCTTGTTCGACATGGAATAGCACACAGAGACCTCAAATCTGACAACATCCTGGTTGAAATTGATTCTGGTATGTAGATCCCTGAGCATAAATCCCAGTTAATTCACAGAAGTGATTCAGTCATGTTGGTATTTGGGGAAGTCCCACCCAGCTGCGTGTTTGGGGAAAGAAGCATCAAACCTTTTGAATAATCTGAGGTTTAGTTTTTAGCCTAGTGTTTGCTGTCACTGCAGCAGATCATTGATCCTGTGTGTGCCTGAGGTTTTGGATCATTAGCATTGGGACAGTGCATTGGTGAAGTGATGGATTGCACGAGCACAGCCAGCATTGACTGGAGCATCCAGGAACACCACACTTGGGATGCTGCAGGAGCCTTTGTTTCAGGCTCTTGGTTCTGTCATCTTTCCCAAGCCAAAGAGTTCAGAGAGCCTCTTAAAATCCCACCCCATGGCCAGGTTAATAGTGCTGCACTATTGATGAATGATAAAACATGGGTTGGGAGGGAAGGGAAGCAGCATTTTCATCAATGTGTTCTTCTATCAGCCTTTAACAGCAGTTTTAATTAGCTGAGCTCTTTTTTAGTGTGATTAAGATTCAAATCATCAGGAAGCAATAGGAGGCAGGCAGGTCTGTGCAATTAGGAGTGGAAGAATTTGACTGAAGGGTATCAGGGAGACACAGACACCTCTGGAATCCACCCTGCCTTCCTAGAGACCAGCCCAGGGTGGATTCCAGGCAACACAGGATTCTCTGTTCCCCAGAATTCAGGATTTAGAATTTTAAAATCATGGAATGGCCTGGGTTGGAAGGGACCTTAAAGCTCTTCTCATTCCAATCCCTGCCATGGACAGGGACACTTCCCACTAGACCAGGTTACTGAATATCTTCACCCACAATCTGAATGAGGAGATCGATGCCCCCTGAGGACACCAGGCTGGGTGTTGGTGTCAGGTGGTGTTTGGTGCTGCCAGCTCCTCCCAAACTGTCCCTAACTGTGGCACTCCCATGTTGTTCCCAGCTGGCTGTCCCTGGCTGGTCATCACTGACTTTGGCTGCTGCCTGGCAGACGAGAGCATCGGCCTGAGGCTGCCCTTCACCAGCTCCTACGTGGATCGGGGTGGCAACGGCTGCCTCATGGCACCTGAGGTAAATCCCTCTCTAGCAGTGCCATGTGGTGCTGGTTTCCTGCTTGTCCTGCTCTTCTGGTGGCATAGAAGGTTTGTGTCCTACCTTGAGTTAGGCTTGGTGAACATCTGTGCTGAATTGTGTCAAATAAGGACCTCGAGCTCTAACAGGGGAAATGTAATCAGTTGGTGTTAAGAGGCAGAATCATCCTATCCCCTCCCACCCCAAATTTACTCTTTAGTCTTTATTCAGGCCCTTTTCCATGTAACTTAACAATTTTATGCAGCAGTCCTTGTGTTGCAACAGTAGCTTTTGGCTGAAGTTCAAGGCGGTTGTGAAATTATTTACAGTTCTTTTTTATTTCTCTGATAATAAGCCTAATAAAAGCCAAGATGCCCTTAACTGTGTGCTGGACCTGGAGCACCTTGTCGTGGTCTTGGTTGTTCCTCTGCAGGTCTCCTGTCTCCATAATTCCAGCAGGAGATAGCCTTGGGACTCTGGGAATGCTAAAGCCTCAGTGCAATGTTCAGATTTCTCCAAGCATCCCAGTGGGCTGAGCAATGCCAACAGGGAATATTTACACCACAGATTCAGATACAACCCTCATTTGGATTCAGTGCCTCAGTTTATTACAGGGAAAATGCTGTTTTGAGCATTGAAAATGGAATTTCAGCACAGAGGCTGCACTGGAGCTGTTAATTTGAGTAGCCCACTCTCTGTGGCAGGTGATCACAGCATCCCCTGGTCCAGGCACGGTGATCAACTACAGCAAAGCTGATGCTTGGGCTGTTGGAGCAATTGCTTATGAAATTCTGGGCCTGGCCAATCCTTTCTATGGCCACGGGGACTCAGCTCTGGAGAGCAGGAGCTACCGGGAGGAGCAGCTGCCCAGCCTGCCCCACCACGTGCCCCACGAGGTGCAGCAGGTGATAAAGATGCTGCTTCAGAGAGATCCCAACAAGGTAAGAAGCTGTTGCCTTCAAGATATCCTCTTTGGGAGTATCCCTGGTGGATCTTTTTGCCTTGGAGGGCTGCAGGTGCAGGGGTTAATCCAGGTCTCACTGCAGGATCAAAGGACAACATAAGGATCAAAGCTGCAGAAGTCTTTGCTGAGTGGTGCTGAATCACATCAGGGATTTCAGGAGGTGTTTGTGTCAGGACCAGATCTCATACTGGAGGGTTACACACAACATTAGATATATATACAGTAATAATCTCAAAGAGTTTCTAATTCACAGGGTGGTGCCTTAGTGGACCCCAGGGAGTTTTGAAGGTGCCAATCCTCCATGCTGGTGCTGTGGCTGAGTGCAGCAGGATGAGCTGAGCTCCCCTTGTTGCTGTTTGCCACACTCAAATGATCACACACTGAGACTTGGAAATTGTCAGAGAAAGCAGAGAAAATCCACCCTTTGTTTATTACATGCTCTTATATACTTTAAGGAAAGTGACCATGGATTGGAGAGTGGAATCCCCACCTCTCAACCACATTGGTCAAAAGGAATATCACAGAACCTCTCTTGTCTTTGGAGAAGGATGTGAAAACAGTAGTAATATTAACAAAACATGATCCCCTGTTTATGAGAAAGTGAAACCTTCTACTTTAATATGAACACTCAGAAAACCAAGAAATCTCCTGGTGACATCCCCTCCCCTTCCCCTTGCAGAGGTTGTCTGCGAGAGTGGCTGCGAACGTGCTGCACCTGAGCCTCTGGGGTGACAACGTGGTGGCATCCAGGTCCCTGAAACCTGACCAGATGATTGCCTGGCTGCTCTGCCAGTCTGCAGCCACCCTGCTCACCAACAGGCTGGCGGAGAAGAGCCAGGTGGAAACCAAAATGAAGATGTGCTTCTTGGCAAACCTCGAGTTTGAAGACCTGTGGGCAGCAATATTCCTGTTGCTGGCTTGGAGGAGCCACTCTGGGTGAAGGAACCACCTGGAACACGAGAGTCCCACATAAATGGCACTTTCTAAAGGCACATAGGAACCTGTCCTTTCTGTCTGTCTGGAGTCCTGTAGTGCTTTAGGGAACAAGCTGCAGGCCTGTGTTTAGGAGCTTGAGTTTCTCTCTAGCCAGTGTTAACCACGCTGCTTTTCTGTCCCTGCTAGAGGAGATGCCCTTGCTTCCTTACCCTCTGAGGGAGGGTGTGTGGACCTTACAAGTGGCCAGAGGTACGTGGTTGGTTTTGGTCCCTTTTGGGAATTGTAAGTTGTGTGTTGAATGAAGCAGATTCCTTTCAGAGGGGTGGTTGGGAGGGTGCAGTTTGTGGCTGCATTTTATGTAGAAACATCACCATTTAAACAACACACAGATCCAAGCTGATAAAGGGACCTGCAGTCTCTGTTCATGAGGTCACCAGAGTGGTTTGAAACTCGTTTTCTTCTGAGCTGTGAAATGACAGCCTGAAAACTTCCTGAGGAGGTGCTGCCTGGTAACGTGAGCGTCAGCAGCACGAAAAACCTCGCAGTGTACGCAGGAGAGGGGAAGCACATCATCCTCAAAGCACATCATCCTCAAATCCCCCTTATCCTTGCTCCTAACTGTTGTAGCTCTGTGGTGACAGCTGCCCCAAGGTCCAAGGCTGAGTCAGACTCTCCAGTTAGGGATATTTCTCCAAACAAAGTGAGGCTGGGCAGCAGCCCCTGCTTAAAGAGCTTAATGTGATGCTCTGCTCTTTTTACCTGCCTGTGTTTCCTTCAATCAGATAATTCCCTTTGGTGGGGAGGATGAGAGACATCGATCTAAATAACAGCAGCCATGTTCATGAAACAGCATTCAATTTCATGGCTGTAATTGTGTTTAGAGGAGCTTGGGGAGAAAGATATTTATGCTTGTTGCACAATAAATTAAAGTTCTGTGGCTGTGTGGGTTCTCTCAATCCAATTTGGGCTGTGGAGCGTTGGTTCTGGGGTGTCTGAAGTGCGAATTCAGCTCTTTCCAGTGCTAACTGTGGAACATGGAGTTTTACTCCAAGCAGAATTTCCCCAAGAGGAGCAGACCTTGCCTTGGGGATGTGTTTTGTACTCTCCTGCATGGTGAATCACTGGCTCCTCCTGCACTTTCCATGTGGATGACAATGGCTGATACCCCCTAATCATCACAGGGTAACCTGTGCTCAGGGTTCTGCAAATTGTTCTGGTGCAGCAAAGAGCACAGAGCCTGGAGAATTGGGGGAAATGAGCTCTTGAGGGGGCAAAAACTGCCAAAAAACCCTTTGTAACATTGATCTGACCCAAGTGTGTGCTGCTGTTTCTCACATTACTGAGCTCTTGCAGCATTTCTGCTGCCTTTGCTTTGTGTGTGCTTGGATCTGGCAGTGAGTCCCATGCCCTGGACACTCTGTGGAGCCTTTTGAAGAGTAAATGCTGTTGCTGTGTGGTGGATCTCTACTCTGAGCCCTCTTTCTGCCATGAACATCATTCCTGTGCCTTTCCCTCTCTCTCCAAGGTCCAGTTCTCTGTACAAGTAGGGAACAGAATCAGGGGCTGGAGCCATCCATTATCAAGTGTTTGTATTTGCCCAGCCAGGGTTTTATCTGTGCTGATGAACTCCACCCGTTGGAAACTTGCTCCACCCCTGGAAACAGTTTCAATTCTGTCCTCAAAAATGGCCTAAAATGCTTGTCCTGCAGCTTGGCCCTCTGGTCCTTAAATCCCTGTTAATACTTCCCCTGTGCTTGCATTTTGTTCCCCTGTGGTTCTGCTGAGGTCAGACTTCTCTTTTGTCTTCTTTCCTTTCTGCCTTCTGCTAATGAGACATTTTTATGATTCTTCAGCATTCTGGGTGCTTTTGTGGAGTGCAGGTTAAAAGTACAGGCTGTTAATGCAACAAATGCTGCCGTGCTGTCTGCAAATGCCTGAGGGGAGCAAACTGGGACATCTCCCAGCTTGTCCCTCCTGCCCTGTCCTGCTAATCCTTGCACAAACTTTTGTCCATGTTTGTTCCCAGTGTTTGTCAGGACTGTGCCATTGGGAAAAGGGGTGACTGGGAGGGTGAATGTGAGGACTGGGCTGGATTTCTGCCCTTCCCCGGGCAGTGGAGTGTCCGGTGCACTTTGATCCCTGCACGGAGACTTGGCAGAGGCAGCTGGCACTGTGCCCCAGCTGGGCTCCACAGCACCCCTTGCTGCATTCCCAGTGGGACAGAGGGTGGGAGCCTGTGGGTCAGGATGAGGCCTCTGCTCAGGGCTGCCTGCAGCCAGCTGCTATCCCGGGGAGCTGGGCTCTGCGCTCCCAAGCTGGCTGTGACCACTGTGGTGACCACTGTGGTGACCACCTCACACCACAGCCCACGGCTTCCGGCCACCTCCAGCTCCCCAACCAGTGCGTCCGCAGGGTTCCTGCAGCCTCTGGTCCTGGGGAGCAGAGCCCCCAGCTGCTGGAGCTCCCAGTTCAACGTGCCCCCCAGTGCCCTGCTCGTGGCCCGGCCTGCGGGGGTCTGCTCCATGATGAGGCTTCCCGTGCAGGCGTCAGCAGAGGGGCTGGATGCGGCGTTTGTGGGGGTCCCCCTGGACACAGGCACCTCCAACCGGCCGGGAGCCAGGTAAGGGCAGCGGGGAGGCTGCTGCTTCCCTCTGGCCATGGGGCACGGCTCTCCCGTGCTGAGAGGAGCACTGGGAGCGATGCCTGCATTTCCCAGCCGTGCCATCCCCAGGTTCGGCCCGCGGCACATCCGCGCCGAGTCGGCCATGGTGAGGAGGTACAACGGCAGCACCGGCGCGGCTCCGTTCGACTCCCTGCGCGTGGCCGACATGGGGGACGTCAATGTCAACCTGTACAGCCTCCCCGACAGCTGCCGCCGCATCCGCGACGCCTACCGGGACATCGTGGCCTCCGGCTGTGTGCCCCTCACCTTGGGTAAGGATGTCCTGCCTGTCCTGCCACTGTGCCCTGCTCTGCCAGACTCCCTCTGCTCCTCCTCCCTTCCTTCAGGCTTGGCAGAAGGCAGGCGATGAATCCGTCCCCTGCCTGAGCTGTTGTGCTGTATCTGGGGTAAATTCACAGGCTCTCTGCTGAACAGAATGTTCTGTGGTGCCTCTTCCTTTGGTTCAGAAATGAGGAGGATGGGTCAGCCTGTAAATATAACCAGTGACGTGTTTTTGGTGTCCTGTTGAGCAGGACCCAAAGCAAGAGCAGGTTTTGTCCTTTGGGTTGAAAATGAGGAGGATGGGTCAGTCTGTAAATAAACCAGTGACGTGTTTTTGGTGTCCTGTTGAGCAGGACCCAAAGCAAGAGCAGGTTTTGTCCCTTGTGTCTGTCCAGCTGAGCAAGCACCAGGCTCTGCACGAGGCCTGATTTGGGTGCACGTTCAGGTTTGTAGCTGTTGCTGTTTGGCATCGCTGAAGGCAGTGAGTGTGTGGGGTATTGAGGACAAGTCACAGTTACAGCATCCTCAGAAGCTGAACAAATGTCTATTTATAAGCCAAATCCAGGGTCCTGCTCCACAGGCTGTCCCTGCTGGCAGTCCTGCATATCTGGTCCTCCCTAGAAGGAAGACCAGGAGAAGAGAGGGCCAAGGAGAGGTGAGAGGATGCAAACTCCACTTGGGAGTGCTCCACAGGCTGTCCCTGCTGGCAGTCCTGCATATCTGGTCCTCCCTAGAAGGAAGACCAGGAGAAGAGAGGGCCCAGGAGAGGTGAGAGGACACAAACTCCACCTGGGAGTGTTAGTTTTCCTCTGGCAATGAAGTCCTGCATAAATAAGTGCAGGATAAATGTAAAGAGGGAAAAAATGACTTGGGAACAAAAGTAATAAGCACTATCCAGCTCTCATAGTGTATTCCCTCTCTTCCCTGTGTCCTCCTGCAGGTGGAGATCACACCATCACATACCCAATCCTGCAGGCCCTGGCGGCAAAGTAAGTTTCTAATCTGGAGATGGAGAGAAAGGACCTGGGAAAGCCCTCAGGAAGGCTCCTGCTTTGCTGTCCCTGCTGTTGGCAGAGCCCCACGCAGGAGACAGGACTAACGCGGCCACCCTGTCCCGCCCAGGCACGGTCCTGTGGGGCTGGTGCATGTGGATGCTCACACGGACACCGGGGACTCTGCCCTGGGGGAGAGGATTTACCACGGCAGCCCGTTCCGGCGGAGCGCCGAGGAGGCGCTGCTGGACCGCGGCCGCGTGGTGCAGATCGGCATCCGCGGCTCCTCCTACGAGCCCGATCCACACAAGTACTGCCGGGAACAGGTAACGCGATCCGCAGCCCAGCGCTGTGTGCGCCCTCCCTGCCGTAAATATAGCGCGTCAGTAATATTTACTTGGCTGCACAGGGAGATAAATGCATTTTTTGCTTGTTGTTCTGTGCCCGAGGCTTGTCTGCAGGACAGGCACTCCCGGCTCACTGAGTGTCAGCTGAGTGGAGAGTTACAAAGTGTGTGTGGGGAGTAGAAGGTGTTTGCACTTCTGCAGCTTCGCCCTGCAATGAGGATTGTTCCCGGTGTATCACACAATCACAGAATTATAGGTTTGAAGAGACCTTCAAGATCATCGAGTCCAACCCATGCCCTGACACCTCAACTAAACCATGGCACCAGTGCCACATCCAGTCTGTTTTTAAACATATCCAGGGATGGCGACTCCACCACCTCCCTGGGCAGGCCATTCCAGTACTTTATCACTCTCTCTGTGAAAAACTTCTTCCTAATATCCAACTTCTGTTTTCCTCTTGTTCTGTCTGTTGTTGCCTGGAGAAGGAGACCAACCTGACTACAACCACCTTCCAGGGAGTTGTAGAGAGTGATAAGGTCACCCCTGAGTCTCCTTTTCTTCCAGGCTAAACATCCCCAGTTCCCTCAGCCATTCCTCACAGGGTTTGTGTTCCAAGCCCCTCACCAGCCTCACTGCCTCCTCTGGACGCGATCAAGGGTCTGCATGTCCTTCCTAAACTGAGGGGACCCAGCTCTCAATGTCCTTTCTGAACTGAAGGGCCAGAGCTGGACACAGCACTCAATGTCCTCCCTAAACTAAGGGACAGACCTGGACACAGCACTCAATGTCCTTCCTAAACTGAGGGGACACAGCTGGACACAGCCCTCAATGTCCTTCCTGAACTGAGGGGACACAGCTGGACACAGCACTCAATGTCCTTCCTAAACTGAGGGGACACAGCTCTCAATGTCCTTTCTGAACTGAAGGGCCAGAGCTGGACACAGCACTCAAGGTGTGCCCTCACCAGTGCCGTGTACAAGGGAAGATTCCCCAGCAGGGCAGGGGATGCTCCTCACGTCCCCCTTTCCCTTTGTCCCATGTTCCCGCAGGGTTTCC
Organism: Cisticola juncidis; assembly: GCA_013400215.1. Taxonomy (NCBI): domain Eukaryota; kingdom Metazoa; phylum Chordata; class Aves; order Passeriformes; family Cisticolidae; genus Cisticola; species Cisticola juncidis. Next base: position 55,789 of record VXBR01009982.1, on the reverse strand, counting down.
GGGTGGTCCCGGCTGAGGAGTGCTGGATGAAGTCCCTGGAGCCACTGATGAGGGAGGTGAGGGCACAGATGGGGGACAGGCCCGTGTACCTGAGCTTCGACATCGACGGGCTGGACCCCGCCTATGCCCCGGGCACCGGCACCCCCGAGATCGGCGGGCTCACACCTGTGCAGGTGAGGGGGCACCTCTGCTCTGCCCTGCCCGGGGGAACGGGGTGCTGGGCTCCCTTTAAAGGAGAGCACAACAGAGAGAAAGGAGAGCTCCCTTTTGTTTCACCAGCACAGCAAAGTGCAAGTTTAGGGATGCCAGGAAGTGTATCCTCATGGTGATGAGGAAGGGAAATGTGGAACTGGTATGATTTGGTCTGTAGAGGTTGAGTTTCCTTACTGGAATATGGGGAAAGTAGAATCCGGACTGGTCTGCTAGGCCAGATGTGTTTCTTGATTCCAAATCTGTTTTTCCCCTAGGCTTTGGAGATTATTCGTGGCTGCAAAGGCCTGAACATAGTGGGGTGTGACCTTGTGGAAGTTGCACCAATGTATGATGTCTCTGGTGAGTCTGAAGATGCCTGAGGGCAGGATAAGTGCCTGGCACAGGTGGCTGTGGGTGAAAGCTGTTGGATATACACGGATTTCTTCCTTTTTTGTCGTTTTTTTAGGCAATACAGCCCTCCTGGGGGCAAACCTACTGTTTGAGATGCTGTGTGTCCTCCCAGGAGTGAAGACACTGTGAGGGCAGCTCCCACCTGCCCTGGGGCAATGCCACTCAGTGTCCTCAGCCAGGCTTTCCATGTCCCCTTCCCTTCAGCCAGCTGCAGCCAGCATGGGCTTTGCAGCATGAAATAAATGCCATTTACCATTAGAAAAGGTACTCTGAAGCTGGGAAACTGAAGGGAACAGGCTGGACACCCCATTTAACTGGGGTCTGGAGCTTTGGAGTTGGCCTGAGGAAGGGATAGATGAGGATAATGCCATTTTGCCTCTGGAATGATTCCCCCAGGTCACAGAGCTGCTGGAAAAGCTGTCACTGGTAAAGGTTTGTCTAATCATGATGTCACAGCAGGACAATGAATGTAGAAGAAGGGAGGACACGAAGGGAGCCTGAGCCTCCTGCTGAGAATAAGGAGATACTTGACTGGATTTCCTGCTGCTTAAATAACCAGGAGTTTCCTGTGGCAGGAACAGTTTAATGCTCCTGAAATTTCTGAGAGGACATGGAGGTGAGGTTAGTTTGTACACAGAGACACAGAGCCAACCTCATCACACATTAAAATAGTTTATTTTGGTTGCGAACCTGTAATTGTCTTAAAACAAAATGACATCAGTGCCTGTTCACAAATACAAAAACCAAACAAAACCAAAAACAAAAACCCCCCTAAAATAAAAAAAGACAAGTTTGCCAAATAAGTTAATTCCCCCCCTCCCAGTATCAAAAGTGCAAAATAGGTACCTAGCTCTCAGTCCTACTGGTCAGGCTGCGCTCGTGTCCTGGCTCCTGCTTGCTGTGGGGAAGGGCAGAGACAGGGACAGGGAGGAGTTTGGGAACAACCTCCACTCTGGGGCCTGTCTGCCCTCAGCTCTGAGCACTGTGCCATGGCTCAGATCTCACTAGGAGAGTGCACTAGGACCAAATCTCCTCAGTCTTTGGGTTACGAATCACCACGAGTGGGACAGAATTGTGAGTTTTGGGAAATGATGGGGGGACGGCTCACGGCTGCTGGGAGAGGGCAGATCCCGGGAGCAGCAGCTCTGACCTCACTCTCAGGGCAGCAAACACCTGCAGCCAGCTAAACCTGGGGTCAGAGCAGCTTGGCTTTTGCTTCAAGCCTGCAAAAGTTTCCATGAAAATCCAGGAGCTGTGCTCCTGCCCAGCTGCAGCCAGCACAGGACTGCTGCAAGCACTCCCTCAGCTCAGCCTGGCTGAAAGGGGAAAAGAAAAAAAGAAAATAAACCTGTGCTAAAAAGAAAATAAACCCAAGGATTCTGGCAGCGTGCAACACACACAATGGATGTGAAGGCCATAAAGCCTTCTCCCCTTCCTCAGGGTGGGGCTGAATTCCTTGCTGTAGCATAACTAGGCACTTTTTTTCATGAGTTGAGGGTTTTCTCCTTGTTTCTGATCAGCTGAAGAGACAGCAGAGATCCAGAGAGCTTTCTTCTGCTATTGCAAATGTTTAAGACATTATGTGGAGCCTTCTGCTGGGCTAAAACCTATTCTAGCCACATCCTGCATGGCAAGCTGTGGGAAAAGTGCAGGAGTGCTGTGGTGATTGCTCCAGCCAGGTGGAAATGAAGCGTAGAAGCATCAGGCTGGTGTTTCACTCCCTCTCTGCTCTCTGTCAGAGCTGCCTGTGCACCCTCACAGGAGCTTCACAAGAGATCCTGGGCAGGGAGAAGACCTCACCTTCCTTCCCTCTGCTTTAGTGCCTCATTCTATGGCCGAGTGCACTGGGCTGGAATGAATTAACCTCACGTGGGGATTGTTTGCAGCATTGCAGCCTTTATTTGAAGCAGTTTTACAGGGGATCTGTGGGGCTGGGGTGTGCCAGTCTGCTCCCAGCATGGGGAAATGCAATGAGGCAAGGCTTTGGGAGCAATTAGGGCACGTAGGGAGTGCAATAATTGGAGCATTCCCAGCTTCTGTGTGGGATCTGCAGCTAGCTCAGGGGTTGGCAGATATTCCTACTGACTGGCTGCTCTGCTAAGATGGTGACTGAGGTGGCAGAGTCTGGAATTAACACCACTGAGTGCTCTGTGTCTCAAAGGCCCCTGGCCCCCATCCCTGTGCTTTGGCAGTGCCAGAGCCTGACAGTGCCACAGGGCTCCAGATCCATAAAGGGACAGGCCTGGGTGCCAGTGTCAGCCCTGGAACAGTGAAAAGGAAGAACAAACCTCACAGGATTTCAGTCCTGGCCACAAAGAGAAGCCCTGCTGCCTCACTTGGTCACTTGAGGAGTGTTGAGAGCCACGAGGCTGCTGCTTGTCCTCCCTCTGCCCTACCCAGGGCCACCCTTTTCCTGGGGTGTTGAGGCTGCAGCAAAGCATCCTCCAAACCCAGGGCTGGGCAGCTGCTCTAACCTCCCACACCCCCAGCGCTTCCAAAAGACCAAAGAAATACCCAAGCAAACAAACACAAAGCCACGGAAGCAGCCTGAGTGTGGAGAAATGGAGGTTGGGGCAAGAAGGAAATGGGTGAGAGGCTGAAACCCAACGTCTCAACCCCCAGACTAAACCAAAGGAGCTTCACACGCACGCAACAGTCTGATGATACAGCACTTCTGGGGCAACATTTCAAGAATACAATCATTGAAGGATGAGGTTCCTGGGTACAAAGGAAGGTTGGTTTGTACTACAGCTGGAAAAGTGTTTGCAAGGAGCCCAGGTGACTCCCTGGCAGCTATGTAGATTTTTTTACACATCTACTGGCTCATAGCAGCTCACGTCTACAATCTGAGGACGCAGGTAAAGTTATGGCTCTAGGATACATCATCTAAAATCAACAGAAGCAGAAAAGGCATCTGAAAAATCGACGGGACATTTAAATGACTCAACACTTTGACAGTATTTTAGGCCGTGCCCTTTCCCCTTTCCCTCCCTGTTATGGTTCAGCCAGTGAAGCTGCAGGTGGAACCATGACACAGGAGCATGAAACATGCAGATCGCCCACCAGCACCACAGGGGAGCCCCAGCTAAGGTTTGCTACGAGGGAGATGCTCCTGACCGGATTCTGCATCACTTACCAGAGGGAAAGCTGAGAATGCGACTGCCTGGAGGGAGGAGGCCTTTCACAAGGGCAGGGCCTGGAGAGTCTGCAGGGTCTTGCCAGAGTTACACCATGCACCATGGGCTAAGCACACGGGAATGGGGAGGGAGAACCGCGACCCGGCCCGCGCCGCTGACCACGCCAGGGGAGTCACAGATTTCTTCAACCGAGGTAAAACAAGAGGTAGGATGGGGGAGACTCGGGAAGCAGATGTGGCAGGACGAGAGGGGCAGGACAGACTTCTTGGCTCTTCTGTTGTGCGGCGTCCGAACGCGCGGCGGGGCGTGGAGGGCGCGCGGACGCGCTCGGTTGCGCTCCGGACGCGGGAGGTGCATTCTGGTTGCCGGCTCCAGGAGAGTTCAGCTAAAACCTAAGGTCCATTCATCATGTTTGAGTATTCCTGGAAAGAGCTGTCCCTTGTCATCTTCATAAAAAGTTTGTACCCTTAGAATCTCTGTAAAATCCCTCAGTCTAGTGTGGGCCAGGAGGGGATATAGAACCTCTGTAAGGAACCCTCTAGGAGGCGTTCCATCCAGAAGGACAATTTGTGTAATTTGTTTTTAATGGATCTAGATCCCGGGCTGCAGGAGGATTTCCCTCTGGTTTCTGCGTGTTGTAAAGCATTGTAATCCTCGCAGGATCCCGGGGTTCCCCCCTCGTCCCCTGATCTGTGAGGCTTAAAGAGGCAGAAATATTTCTTGTGGCCGTTCAGAGCCAGGACATAGCCTGTGTAGTCACGCTCCAGGAAATGCTTGTCATACTGGTTTGGGATGGGGGCTGCATCCTGTGCAAACTCCAGCAGATACTCCAACCACTCTCGGTGCTTGTCCAGGCTGAGGAAGGAGAAGTGAAGAGAGCTGCTCCTGGGGGGAGGAGCAGAGAAAACAGCAGGATTAGCCTGTGTCCTGGGTCTGGCTGGATTCCTACTGCACAGGTAAGGAACTGTCAGCAAGGGCAGGGTAGTGCCGTGTTGCCACAGCTCCTTTTTCAGCTCAGTGTATGCAGCACTGTCGTGCTTTCTATTTGTCAAAACAGGGTACAGCCAAAGTGACACCAGCACCTGGCCCCTCAGGCCACCATCACCAAGCCAGGCTGGGAACAGCCTCTTGGTTTTGGTGGCTCATTGCCACTGATGAGGGCAGAAGTGCTCAATCCTGGCAATGGAGCCAACCCAGCTCCTCTTGTGTCACCAGAGCAACATCACACAAGTCATTAACACAGCAAAAGAAGCCTGGGAGAGGGGCCAGCCTACCCTGTGAAGGTGTAAACTTCCAAGGCAAACTTCTGGAGCAGGGGGGTTTTAGTGGAGTTGGACAGGATCAAGACGACGTTCATGTGCCCTGGCCTCAGGCGCACCAGGTTGCTGGTGTAGTTGATGTCTGTCAGCTCAGTCACCTCAACAAAGCCCTTTTTGGGAATCCTGCTGCAACAAAAACACCGAGTGAAAGGGGGGCAAGGGACTGGAAGCAGCTGAAGATGGAGAAACTGTGAGTGCATTTGCCAGCCTGTTAGGCTGAGCCATCCCTGTAACAAAAGCCAGTGTAACTGGTGCAATGGCTTGGTTTGCATCTCCCTGAATGAGTGGGTCAGACCTTTACCTATCCCCTGAGGATGCTGTCTTGGGCAAATTTGGTGGGAATTGTTTAATAAGCAAGTTTGTGTCCCCCTGTCCTTGCTGGCTGCACACTCATCCTCCTTTGCTGTGCCTGCACTGCCCTGCACAACAGCTGCACCATGTGCAACTTCAGCACTTCTCTGCTCTTCACTAACCCTCCCTGCACACGAGCTCCCTGAGCAAAGCCTCTGCAGAAAACGTTCTGGAGAAGGTAGAGAAGGAACCTGTTACTCTCTTTGCTGAAGCTGGCGTCGTTCTTCTCCGTCTTTGCGGCCGTTTCTTCTTTCCCCGAGGGTGGAGCTTCCCTTGTGTCACTCGAATCACTGCAGAGGAAGGTGATTTTGGGTGTGTTTAAGGCCTTGGGGTTAAGGAGGAGCTATCCTTGGGAGTAATTTTGGTGTGCACTCACCTGAAAGCCTGAACAATAACGGTGCCAAAGAGAATGAAGAGTGCAGAGAAGAGCAAGGACAGGAGTGGCATCATTTCTCGCCTGAGGGGAAGATGTGCAAGCAGCAGTCAGACCTGTGAGTTCACATTTTCTGCCTCAATTTCAGTTCCTGCCTAGGTCAGATAACACTCTGTGCCTTCCCCAGAAACTCAGCTTGTTTCTTAAAGACCATCATGTTTCTGAGTGCTGTCCTGCTCCCACCCAAAAGGAGGCTAAAATTATTTTAAAATAAGGTGACAGGGAAACAGTGAATACCAACAATGGATGCCAAATCCGTACCAGTTGCTGTGAAACAAACTGTCCCAGCAGTCTGAGATGTAGTCCAGTGTGGAGTAGAACCATCGGATAAGGAACATCTGTTTGGAAAGAATGAAAAGCAAAAAACTAAATGACAAAACTGCTATAAAGAGCTCCAACAGGTTCAGAGCATGCCATGAGCTCCCTTCTGTAAGCAAGAAGTCTTAAAATATTATTTTAAAATATAAATAATGCCTCTGAACTACCATAATGGGACTGCCCACAAAGATAACAGGGATGGCAGGCACCTGGGAAGGCTGCACACTTACAGGAGCGAGCTCATCATTCAGGTCTGCCACAACTGTCTCTGAGGAGAGGAGGCCGGGGTCTGTCCTCAGCTGGTCCAGGAGATCCAGGAGGATGAAGTTGTCCTCTTTGCTGCCCTGCCAGGGCTCCTCCAAGGCTTTGTAGGCGATCTTCCCTGCGTTATTGCGTCTCTCCAGAATGACCACCTGGGTGAGCCAAGGGCATGGCAGATGTCAGAGAGGAAGGGGCTTTTGTTTTCTGCTAGATAGATGATTCATTTCAAACCACTGCCCAGAATCAGGTGTCAGATCAAGGTACAGCAACAATTAAATGACAGGCTAAGAGAAGAAGAGATTAAAAAACATAAAAGGAAACCCTCACAGCTGATTTTCCGTGATACTTCTCCTCGTCCATCAGCAAGGCGTCTGCAAACTCTGGCTGCCGATCGCTGTAGATGTGCACAAACTTCAGAGTGTCTTTTGTGTTGGCCACAGCAAAAGTCAAAAAGGCCTCATAAGCCTCAGCAAACTTCTCTCCTTCCCCAGTAAGCAAGACCACGCAGTGCCTGGGTGACACAACGAGATGCAGGATTGAGGGTCAGTCTGGAGGTGAGAGGTAATGACCAACTGTTGGAGGTTAGATTTGCTTTTCTTTCACTTACAGAATTTTTTCCCATAAGTTTCTAAGAAACCTCAATGACTACTTAATCAGAACAAAAGGGAGTATTGAAGGACATGGCAGCACAAGGCTACACCGATTGTTTTTTCAGTGTCTGGGAGTGTCTATCAGAGGAGAGAGATGAAGCTTTGGGAAAAGTAAAAGACAGAGCTGGGGGGCAGTGGTTCTCTCTTGCTCTCAGCATCAAGGACAGTCAGGCTGCCCCTGGCTGCAGGAAGAGATCACAGCCATCACTGCCTCTGCCTCATCCTGGGAAATCTCCCCTCATCTGCTCGTGTACCCAGGAATCCTGAGCTCGTTTTCTCCAGCCTTTCCCCCCCTACTACCGCTANATCCCCATACCTCTGCCTGAAAGCCCCTTTAATCTTCTAAATTAGAATAACTTAGAAAGAAGAGATTCAAATTCTCCATCTCTAGAGAAGTCCTGCCCCCTTCCTAGCAAATACCTGCCTTTCAAACCGAGACACCAACCCCTTGCCAGAACAATCCCAGTGAGCCAGACACCTCTCTGACAGTGTAGATACTGAGCATGATCCATTGCTCTTTTCCCTCATAATCAAACCAGAAGTGACTCTAGGAGCAGCCCCAGAGCCTTGGGAAACAAAATGGGAACACCTCACTTACTTCCGCTGTCGGTGAGACTTCTTTACAGGACACAGCTCCTGGAACAGCCTCTGGCTGGTGAGCCTGGCCACCATGAGGAACTTATTCTGGGAAAGGAAGTCATCAATGAGCTGCTTCTTCATTTCTCGTGCCTGGCAAAGACCAAGAAAGCAGAAGTCAGAAATGAGCAGGAAGAAGAGGAGAAAGCTGACAGATGTTCCTGGAGAAGGCTGCCAACCCTTGTGGTCCTCCCAAGATATTTTGAGGCCCCAGGACTGGGAAGTTACATGTGTCCCCCCCTCCCCAGCAGGCTGGAGTGGCCCAAGCTTCCCCTGTCCTAACACTCCCTCTCCTCCTCCAAAACCTGAGTTTAAGCTGAGAACCAACACTCTTCCTCCAAACTGCACCACTGACCACCCCCTCACTGCCAGCCCCGTGCCCATTTTCCCTGAGCTGCTGGAGGGGCTCTGGGCGGTACCTGCACGACGTCGGCGGGGCGGTCGATGTTCTCCTTGAACACCATCATGGTGGGGGTGTAGACGTTGATGTTGTACTGGCTGGACAACTCCTCAGTGCCTCTCAGCCCCACGTACACATACCCAAAGGACAGGTGATCCCGGTAGGCAAAGGCTGCCAGCTGGAGGGAGGAAATCCCCAGCACGTGTTTGTCACAGAGTGAGCATTTTCTTTTCAGAGTTACAGCTCCCTGAGATTCTCCTCAGGGTTGCTGTTCCCCGAGGTCAGAAGGTTTTTTGTCTTCTCTTTGCCCTGAGTGTTTCACACCAGAGCCAGAGCAGACAAGCTGAGTCCACCAGTGCCTGTTTCCAAGGTTGTTTATTCTTCATTATCTCAGTTGTGTCTCAGCTCTGCCAGGCCTCCCTGGCAGGGGCATTATCTCAGTTCTGTCTCAGCTCTGCCAGGCCTCCCTGGCAGGGGCATTATCTCAGTTCTGTCTCAGCTCTGCAGGGCATCCCCAGCAGAGCAGGACTGGGTGGGTCAGAGAGCCCCACACCTCATGTACAGCACCCCTGACCCAACCACCGTCCAAAATGCACTTTTTATTGACAGAATTTTACCAATGCCCACTACCTATGCTAACATGGCATTTCTACTCTAAACCAATCTCTAAAATCCAACTCAGCAAAAGATGGGGGACGAGAGCAAGAACAAGGAGCACAGGGGCCACTCCCCAATTCCTCCAGCTTGTCTCTTCAGCCCCAGATACTAAAAATCCCAGATTCTACATTCACATTCTATGATAAACTAAATACTGCTTATTTTGAATTCTCTCAGCTTGTGATTCTTCATACACTGTGGGCATTCACTGCCATGGCAGGGATCAGAGGCAGTGTCCTCCTGGGCTCTGTGTGAGGCTCTGACCGCCTTGGACAGACCCCAGACCCCCTGTCCGGTCTCCAAACCCTCCAGGGTGGCCACAGGGATGTCCTGGACTCAGACATTTTCTCCCCCAAGTGCCTGTGATGATTTTGCTCCAAGAACACATCCCACTGTTTGAAGGCCACCAGATGTGCTGGGGGAGGCACAAGCCCTTCCTCTCCCTCACTGAACTGAATTTTCCATTATTTTAGTAATTTTCTGGGAGCCTCCATGGATCCAGAGCTTTATTTACTGCCTGACATGTTGTAGGGCAGCAGGGGCTTCTTAGGAAATGGGATTTGCAGCAATGATAAATCCTCCTTTTAACCCCTCTGAGGGTCTAAGCTAGCTCAGGCCTTCTCAGGCTTTGGAGGAATATTTCATAGACAGGAAAAAGGACCCAAAAGAGGCTCTGACCCTCAGCTGCAGTCAGATGTTTATTCCAGGTGGTCTCCAGAGGGAAAGAGGGCATGCACAGAGGAACAGGGGCTTTTCTCAGCTCTTGTCAGGGAGGGATGAATTGGGACACAGCCAATGGGGTCAGAAAGGGAAGGAAGGGTCAAACTACAGCTCTAGGGGTCCCTGAGTGGGGAGAAACCATTCCCACAGGGGAATGTAACACAGCAACCCAAATTAGATGTGCCACAAACACCTCTCATTCCCAGCAAAGGTCACTGCTACCTCTGAAACACACCTGCACCTTCCCACCCATGAGGGGTAACTGTGCCAGGACAGAGAAACAGACTCCTCACAAAGCTCATTTACAACCTGCACAAATCACCTTGCTCTCCTCCAACCACTCAGTGGCACCTGGAGGCATCAGTCCAGCTGCTCACGTTTTAATTTGGAACATCTGGATTTATACACAAGTCAACAATGAAGTGAGAAATGACACTACCTTGTACAACAATGGCACAACTGGCATGTGATCAAAGAGCAGCACGTGGGGCTTGTTGTCCTTCCTCCAGTCAGACAGAAAGCGGATGTAGTTTTTATCTGTAATCTTCAGACAGAAGCAGAATTAGTTAGTTTGTTTAATTAGCAGTTAATTTAACCTCTGAACAAGGTGTCAGAATGAGGGCTGAGCCTGAAAAGGCTGTCCAGGAAGCAGACTGTGGGGTGGTCTTTCCAACATATATTTCTGATTAATGAGTGAATTAAAACCATCACTGTTGACCTCTTTCAGCCCTCTTAGTTATTGCCATTCCAGGTTAATGCCAACAGCACTGTTATTCTCCTGTTTGTTGGGTCCAGATTCTTTATATATATAAAAAAGGGAAACCAAGGGTTAAGAGGCACTTCAGCACTCCATTAAACCTGCTCTGTCTCAGGTGTGATACCTCTCAGAAAGGCCATAAATGGCTGCAGTTACTGTAGAAGGGGAAATTATCTCTATTTTGGGGCGAGAAGTCCAATAATTCCAATACCCAGAAGACAAGTCAAGCTGGGGAAGGTGACCCCTGGTAAAGATCCCAAGGGAAAATTAGGTGAGGTGAACAAGGCCACAAGCAGAGGCCAGGCAGGTGAGACTGCTGTGGGGGCTGACCCAGCCACATCTCAGGGGTGGTGGGTGTTACAGCACTATCAAAAATCACCAGAAGGCTGAAATTATATCAGTTAGGAAGTTTTACTTATGACTTTGAATGGGTCATGCTGCCAGCTCCTTTCAAAGGTCTGAAGGAAAACTGGACAAAACAAACGGACTCTGAGTCAGTGAGCTTTAGCAGAGGTGACCTAGGAGGTAGCAAGTCCCTAATTTGCTGGATGAAATGCCAAGAAAGCAGGAGAGAAGTGAAATCCAGCAGGTTCCTGTCCTAGGGATAGCTTGGGTAGAGCCCTGGCAGCTGTGGGGTGTCACACTGGGGTCAGCTGCCACTAGAATCATTGGTGTGACCATGCAGTAGCAGGATTGGCTCTTTTCAAGGACAAGTGTTACAGAGCTGTGGGGTGGGAATGCTTCTGACAGCTCCAGGGTTTGGAGCTTTGTGACACCGATCAGCTTGGAGCCAGAATTAAACAGATTTTCCACCAAAACAACCAAGGAGAGAGGGATCTCCAGGCTGACAGGAGCAGCAGCATCCAACAGCCCTGCTAGAACTAGAACCCACCTTTTCAACAAGATTCCCTGGAAGAAGGTTCTCCACGAACTGGCGCAGGTTTTCCCGCACGACAGCGTTGTGGAAAAAGGTGATTTTCCCATTAATGAGCCCCAGCAGGGTCGGGGTGCTGTGGGCACCCAGGTGATGGGCGAGGCGCCGTTCATACCCCGCGTGAACAACGCCGATTCCTGCTCCTGGAAAAGGAGAGCACCTGTAAGATCCCCAGCAACCCAAAAGATCTCCTGTAAGATCCCCAGCAACCCAAAAGATCTCCTGTAAGATCCCCAGCAACCCAAATGCACAGTGGAAGATTGATGACCTGCTCCTTTGCCCAGCAGCTTGCTTTGGAGTTAGGAATGTTTGGGAGAGCATTAGGATAAAACCCTTTGTTAGGGGTTAGATTTGCTTTCTTTTTTCATTTACAGAATTTTTTCCCATAAGTTTCCAAGAAGCCTTAATGATTACTTAATCAGAACAAAAGGGAGTAGTTGAAAGACATGGCAACACAAGGCTACACCTACTGTTTTTAAGTCCCTGGGAGTGTCCCTCAGAAGAGAGAGATAAGCAAGCTTTAAGAAAAGTAAAAAGACAGAGCTGGGGGAGGGGGTCTCACTCTTGCTCTCAGCATCAAGGACACTCAAGCTGCCCCTGGCTGCAGGAAGAGTTCACAGCCATCACTGCCTCTGTCTCATCCTGGGAAATCTCCCCTCATCTGCTCGTGTACCCAGGAATCCTGAGCTCATTTTCTCCAGCCTTTCCCCCACTGCTGCTGTTTCTTGGGAGCTTTGAGGTTCCCCTGCTGCTCTGTAGCCCAGCCCTGCCCAGCCCTGCCGGGACAGCCCTGCTGCTCCAGCCCCAGCACAGAGCTCCTCATCTCACCCACCAGCCCGGGACTTTCCTCCCTTCCAGCTCAGCCCCTCGGAGTCCTGCAGGGGCACCCAGATCAAACTGCCCCGGGCTTCTGTGAAAGAAATCCCTCAAAGTTCTTAGTTCTGTATTATTATTAATGCTGTAGTTGTTGTTTGTTTGTTGTTTTGTTATATATACTAGTAAAGAACTGTTATTCCTATCCCCATACCTCTATCTAAAAAGCCCTTTAATCTTCTAAATTAGAATAACTTAGAAAGAAGAGATTCAAATTCTCCATCTCTAGAGAAGTCCTGCCCCCTTCCTAACAGATATCTGCCTTTCAAACCATGACACCCTGAGGAAATGCACAGGGTCTAAACTGGGTCACACAAACCTGCAGGCAAACCTGCAGCCTCACGGGGCGAGGGACACACACCCAACCCCAACAACTCATCCTCACCCAGCGCCTCCAATTCCTGAGCAACCTCCTTCCACACGGGCTCGATGTGGATGCAGCTGAAGCACCAGTCTGAGGTGATTTTAATGAGGTAAGGTTTCTTGAAGCTGTCTGGCACGATTTCATTGATGTAGTGGGAAAAGTGGAGCAAATACTTCTCATCAGAGGTGTCGCGCCTCTCGGAATTGAAAGGGAAATGGAAGAAGGACTCGTCGAAGTAGAAGCCGTCGTGGAAGCGGTGGAACTGCCGGTGCTGCTGCTGAGAGAAGCCCTGGCTCTCCCCAGCATCTCCGTAGCGATCAAAGTTTGCCCTCTTTTCCTCGTTGGAGAGAATCTGGAAAGCAAATGATGGAAAAATCGTCATGAGGGGGAAGTGTAATCCCTCAGTAAATAATGTAAGGAACCTGCAGACTTTGCTGCACATCAGAGGGATAAGAATTTTGGAAAAAGGAAGCATCACATCCTTCTGACTCCCTGTGGCAAATAAAGAGCAAAACCCCCTCAAAACCCAAAGAAAAGGAGTCCCTAAATCCAGACTGCTGTACCCACTTCTGTCATCAACAGTTCCTTGGGTCTGAACATCCTGTGTTCTGAGCACAAACATTCTTTTCAGGAGTGGCTTTTGCTGGTGTCTCTTTGAATCTGGACGGCTCAGAAAGTGCCAAAAGTCTCACTGAGCAGCCAGAAGCCCTGCAGAGATTCTGCATTTTTTAGCAGGGAAACAATGATTTATTTTGATTTCCATGGGCTTGGCTGCCACAAATTGGAGCGACCAATTTCCATAACATGCAAATAACTCCTGCTCAGAATAATTTGAGGTGACCAAATCCCTGTGGTGATGAACGTTGCTTACATCACCCCAAAATGCTTTTATGTATGTGTGACAGTCAGGACGCTGCCCAGCCGGGCAGAGCTTGGGGAATACCCACTCCTTCTTCCTTTGAGAGTTTTTAGGCAGAACAGGGCAGACCTGTAGCAAAGTATTGCAGCAGAAACTCTGCTGGTGACTCCAGTGGCTCTGTCAACAAAGCTGAGCAAACTTTTGGGTGGGTAATGTCCACCTCCACAGAGTCAAGCAACTCTCCCACACAGAAATACACTGGCAAAACACAAAGCCAGGTATGGAAAAATAAGGTCACTTAATGACAGCAGGAGTTTACAGGAAGCATGTGTTACCTCGTAGGCCTTGCTAATCTGGATGAACTTGTCCTCTGCTCCTGGGTCCTTGTTTTTGTCAGGGTGCCTGTGGGGCAGAACCAGAGGAGAAGGGGTCAGTGGAGGAGCTGTTTGCCATTGTCTGGTGGTGAGGACATGGGCAGTGAGGGTGTGCAGTGACACTCCTGAGGCTGAGATCAGATTTATACCCAGCATGTGCTGTCCCTGCCCAAACCCCTCCCAAAATGCAGCCCTGGGATGTGCCTGTGGAGCTGTCCCTCTGCTCCATCCCTAGCAGCCCAGGACATGGAGCAAATCTCCTTCCTAGCAATGCCTCCCTTGGCTGCTGCCCTACATAACTACCAGGTTCTTCCTTGAATCACCTCCTGCTCACAGGAGGTCTCACACAGAACAACATGGGCTCTAAAATCTGCAGGTAAGCCTATTTTATTAATTTTACTTCCATGCCATAAACCTGCCCCACACCACACACAACCTGCATGAAGGGTGTGATGTTTGTGCATCCAACACATTTCCCTTCCACGAAGGGCCCTTGGACATCGAGGTATCAAGCTGAGACTTCAACCCTCGTTTATTAGAAGTTCCCAGGGAGAAATTTTTCTCCCCACAGCCAGACTCCAAGAGAACTTTTTCCCCCATCACTTGACTCTGGGAGAACTTTTTCCCCTTGTACCCAGACTCTAGGAGAACTCTTCCCCCCAAAGCCACACTCCAGGAGAACTTTCCTCTCCATAGCCAGATTCCAGGAGAACTTTCAACCACCCTGGAGCCAGATTCAGGGAGAATTTTCCCACCCTACCCAGCCTCTGGGAGAACTTTTCCTCCTGTACCCTGATTCTGGGAGAACTTTTCCTCCTGTACCCCGATTCTGGGAGAACTTTTCCCCTGGTAAGCAGACTCTGAGCGAACTTCTCCCCCCGCAGCCGGGCTCCAGAGGGTTTTCCAGCGCGCATCGCTGCCATGAAGCCCCTGCGTGTGTCAGGCTGACTCCGGCCTGCGAGGACGCCGGGGCGCACAGCCCGGCCAGGCGGCTCCTGCCACCGGCCCGGGGCCCGGCGCT
>VXBR01009982.1:20691-40685 GCA_013400215.1 Cisticola juncidis | reverse complement strand
CCCGGGCCTCCAAACCCTGCTCGGGCTGGGCTCCGAGCCTCCGAACCCTGCTCGGGCTGGGCTCCGAGCGGGGATGGTGCCAGCCGGGAGTGCCTGGGGGCAGCGGGGTGAGGAGGGGATTGTCCCGCTCTGCTCCGCGCTGGGGCGGCCTCGCCTGGGGTAGTGAGGGCAGTGTGGGCACCGCAGTATAAGGAGGATATTAAGGTGTTAGAAAGCGTCCAGAGGAGGGCGGTGAAGGTGGTGAAGGGCCTTGAGGGGAAGAGGAGAGGCTGAGGGGTCTTGGTCTGTTCAGCTTGGAGGGGACTGAGTGGAGATTAATCCCAGTTGCAGCATCCTCTGAGGGGAAGGGGAGCAGCTGAGGGGTCTGGGTCTGTTCAGCTTGGAGGGGACTGAGTGGAGATTAATCCCAGTTGCAGCATCCTCTGAGGGGAAGGGGAGCAGCTGAGGGGTCTGGGTCTGTTCAGCTTGGAGGGGACTGAGTGGAGATTAATCCCAGTTGCAGCATCCTCTGAGGGGAAGGGGAGCAGCTGAGGGGTCTGGGTCTGTTCAGCTTGGAGGAGACTGAGGAGAGATCCCAGTTACAGCATCCTCTGAGGGGCAGGGGACAGGCAGGCACTGATCTCTGCTCTGGGGACAGTGACAGCACCCGAGGGGATNGGGGAGCAGCTGAGGGGTCTGGGTCTGTTCAGCTTGGAGGAGACTGAGGAGAGATCCCAGTTACAGCATCCTCTGAGGGGAAGGGGACAGGCAGGCACTGATCTCTGCTCTGGTGACAGTGACAGCACCCGAGGGAATGGCTGGAGCTCTGTCAGGGGAGGTTTAGGTTGGATATTAGGAAAAGGTTCTTTCCTCAGAGGGTGGTTGGGCACTGAACAGGCTCCCCAGGGAATGAGCACAGCACTGAGCTTGTCTGAGTTCAAGGAGCATTTGGACACTTTT
Source organism: Cisticola juncidis (assembly GCA_013400215.1). Taxonomy (NCBI): domain Eukaryota; kingdom Metazoa; phylum Chordata; class Aves; order Passeriformes; family Cisticolidae; genus Cisticola; species Cisticola juncidis. The sequence continues at coordinate 39,746 of VXBR01009982.1, read as the reverse complement.
GAGCACATGATGTGACTCTTGGGGTGTCCTGTGCAGGACCAGGACTTGGACCCGATGATCCATGTGCGTCCCTTCCCACTCAGCAAGTTCTGTGATTCTGTTTTGGGTTTTTTGCTAAGTCGTGTTTATCCAAAGTCAAAGACTTCTTTCTTGTCTCGTGCTCTGGCAGTGAGGAGGTTCACAGAGGAAACTGGGAGAGAGCACAGATGGGACAGGTGACTTGAACTGGCCAAAGGGATATTCCACACCACAGAATGCCCAGTATATAAACTGGGGGAATGACTGTGAAGGAGCTGGTCTGGGTTCAGGAATCGTAATCTGACATCAGTCATTGAGTGGTGAGCAACTGCATTGTGCATCACTTGTTTTCTCCTTTATTAGTTATTATTATTGTTGTTGTTATTATAATTTGCCATTTACCATTACTTTATATTCAATTATTAAACTGTTATTTTCTCAACATACAAGTTTTTCTTTGATTCTCCTTCCCATTCCAGTGGGGTGGGAGGGGAAGAGAAGGGGGGAGTTGAGTGAGTAGCTGTGTGGTTCCTCATTTCCAGCTCAGCTTTACCTGCAGTAGCAGGCTTAGGGAATGTGGGTTGGATGAATGGGTGAGGTGGATCAAGGGATGTCTGGATGGCAGAGCTCAGAGATCCAGTTGGAGGTTTGCAGTCAGTGGCTTCCCCAAAGATCAGTACTGGGTCCAGTCTTAATCAATTTGTTTATCAATGCTTTGGACAGTGATGGAATGTATCCTCAGCAGGTCTGGTGATATGGAACTGGGGAAGTGGCTGATCTGTCTGGAGGCTGTGCTGCCATTCAGCAGGAGTTCGCGAGGCTGGAAGACTGGGCAAAGAGAAACTTAATGATGCTCAACAAGGGAAATGCAGGTCCTGCCCCTGGGGTAACAACCCCAGGTACCAGCACAGGCAGGGGTGCCCTGCTGGAGCAGGAAGGACTGGGGGTCCCAGGGTCACTGAGCTGTCCCAGAGCCAGCAGAGTGTTCTGGGGGCCCAGAGGCCAGCGAGGTCCTGGGGACATCAGGAGGAGCATTGGCAGCAGGTCAGGGAGTGCCCCTGCCCCTCTGCCCAGCCCTGGGGGCACAGCTGGAGTGCTGTGTCCAGCCCTGGGCCCCTCAGCACAGCAGGGACAGGGAGCTCCTGGAGCAGGGCCAGCAGAGGCTGTGGAGCTGAGGAAGGGCCTGGAGCATCTCCCTGCTGAGGAAAGGCTGAGGGAGCAGGGGCTGCTCAGCCTGGAGAGGAGACGGAGCTGAGAGGGGCCCTCGTTCCTGTCCCTGTCTGCAGGGAGGAGGGGTCAGCCTCTGCTCCGGGGACCTAGCACTGGCACAAGAGCAAGGGGCAGGAACTGATGCACAGGAAGCTCTATCTGAACATGTGCGGGTGACATAGTGCCTAGAGAGGGTGTGGAGCGGCCATCCCTGGCGATATTTTTAAAAAACCCAACAAAACACCGAACCACAAAAGGACGGAATCCCGTTTCGTTTGCTCTGGGACGGCCCTTCTGGACCACACCAGGTGACTCTTCCAGCCTGACTTCGTGTGTGATTCTGGGACTCCGAGGCGGCGCTTCCGGACAGCGAGCGGCGGTTCCGGGGTGGGACCAGACCGGCGGCGGCTCCGGGGCGGGACCGGCGGCGGTTCCGGGCACTGAGCGGCGGTTCCCGGGCACTGAGTGGCGGCTCCGGGCATTGAACGGAGGCTCCGGGCACTGCGCGGCGGTGCCGGGCACTGAGCGGCGGCTCCGGGCATTGAGCGGCGGCTCCGGGCATTGAGCGGCGGCTCCGGGCACTGAGCGGCAAGTGCAGGGCGGAGCAGCGGCTCCGGGAAGGGACCGGCCGCGTTTCCCGGGCACTGAGCGGCGATTCCCGGGCACTGAGCGGAGGTNGCTGCGGGTGGAGCCGCTCTGGGACCCGCTGGAGCAGCGCGGGGTCTTCACCCGGCCCATGCTGGAGGAGCTGCAGGTGGGCCAGGGGACGGGACACTGAGCACCGGGGGTGGCCCGGGGAGGGTCCGTGTTCCCTGGGAGCCGGGATGGGCTCGGTGGGGTAGCTCCTGCATCCCCTGAACCCAGGTGACAGGCACAAGGGATGGTCCTGTCCCTTGAGCCCTGGTGACACGACTCAAGGATGGCCCCCATGTCTCCTCACCCTGATGACAGACCTGAGAGGGGTGGCTCCGTGTCCTCTTGGGCCCAAAGAGGGCACCCATGTCCCCTGAGCCTGGTGACAAGTCTGGAGGGTGGCCCATAAATCCCCTCACTCTGGTGACAGACGTGGAAGGGATTGTCCTGTGTCCTCAATTCCAAGTGAGACTCCAGGTCCCCTCACTCTGACAAGCTCTTAGGGGAACTCCAGGGCTTTATCCCTGGTGAAAAGTCCAAAGGGATGGCTCTGTGTCCCCTCACTCTTATGACAAGGCCTGGGGTTGGTCCTTGTGCAGATAAGATGTTTGAGAACCCTGTCCCCACTAGTCCCTTCTTGTCCCCAGCCCCAGGCAGTGCCAGGTGTAGGGGTTTCTCTTTGTGTCCCTATCCCAATCTGATGACACCTTAAGGTGTTCTTGTTTCCCCCCTTGGTTACAGGTGACAGGCCTGGGGGTGTTTTTAACCCATCTTACGAATTGGTGACAGCCCAGGGGTCTCTGTTTGTCCCCAGGGTCAGTCTTGGGGTTCTCCCTCTCTCCCTTTCCCTCTAGACCCCTCAGTGGGCTGGGTGTCCCACTGGTGACCGTTATTGTTGGAGGGAGGTCAGGGCTGGGAATCTGGTGGCTGCTGGGGGTCTCTGTGACTATTTCCACTCAGTTTTGCTGTTGTTTACCCCGTGTCCATTCCCTGGGTGAGGATCCCACATTCCCCTGCTCAGAGCTGTTGGAAGGGCTGCCCAGGCACTGCATGAACCCCTTTGTGGGTTTTTCTCTGTGCAGAGCGCTGGCAGCCGAGGAGAGCAAGCCCGGCAGCTGCTCATTGACCTGGAGACCCGAGGGAAGCAGGCTTTCCCTGCCTTCCTCTCCATCCTGCGGGACACGGGGCAGGGAGACCTCGCCGAGATGCTGATCCAGGAGTGCCAATCCCGGCCGGAGCCGCCGCAGCTGCCGGACCTGCGGCCCGTGGAGCTGGAGCTGCGGGAGGGGAAACATCATCAAAGTCAGTGGGGAGGGTGTGGTGTGGTTTTGGCAAATGGGAGCATAGAGGGGTGACAGTGGGGTCCCTCTTGCTCTGTGCAAGAGTCTGGGAAGTCATGATTTTTATTATCCTGGTAGAGGTGACTTTTGGAGAATCATGGAATCCCAGAGTGGTTTGGGTTGGAAGGGACCTTAAAGCTCATCTCGTTCCATCCCCTTTCGTAGGCAGGGACATCTTCCACTATCCCCTGTCCAACTTGGCCTTGCAGGCTGCCAGAGATGGGGCCTCCACAGCCTCTCAGGGCATTTCCTGTGTGTCCTGCTTTTCAGCAGTGGAGTCCTTTTAGCTCAGACTCATGCTCTGTATTTTTGTCCCATGTCATTTCAGGTGTGACCCCTCACGAACGTTTGTCTATCCCAGTCCAAGCTGAGAGTGAAAGACCTCGAATGCCTCCTGTGCTGGCCCAGGGTAAGCCACATTCCAGGCTCTCCTAGAGCCACAGCATGCCAAAGGCTCTTTTCCAGTGTGTGGGGAGGGGAAATCCATAGGTGTTGGTAAAGATGTGAACTCTAGGAGTGTGGTCTTGTTGTGGTGAGCTGAATCCTGTGTCTGTTTTGTGTTGTAGGTTCAGCTGCTGGCAAGAGGAGCTCTGATGAGGTTAGTATTTGAGTAAGGTGAAAGTGTTCCCTGCTGTGCAAAAAGCTCTGTGCCTCATGGGGGATTCCAGAAAACATTTCTGGAAGAGCTGGTTCTCACTTTGTCTTACCTGAGCAATTTCTCCAGGGCTGTAGCAGGGCTGATGGTCTCAGAGTGGGCCAGATCTTCCTTAAGATTCCCACAGTGACAACACAGATTCTTGGTTCCATTTGGTGAGGTTTGATGATGATGATGCCTGAAAGCATTTCCCAGCAATTCCAACTTGCAGCAGCTGGTTTTCCACAAAAGTTTTCCTCAATTTAGTGGGTTGTTTCTTGTTCCTGGCTGCTGATGAGAAGATGTGTGTGGAGAGTGGATGCTCCTACCCATCCCTAGGATTAGAGAAATGAAAAAGCTGTGAATTGAGCCACTTTAAGGACTCCCATTCCTCACTGGCATTAGCCAGCAAAAACTTGAAGTAAGAGGGAGTTTAACTGTGACAATCCCTGGCAGGATTATAGGATGAAAGCAGATCCCTGTGGACACTGCCTGATCCTCAACAATGTGAATTTCTCCAGAGAGTCGGGTCTGTCGACCCGAGAAGGCTCCAACATCGACTGTGAGAAGCTGGAGAGGCGCTTCAAGTCCTTCCATTTCACCGTCCTGACCCGGCCAGATCTCACTGCTCAGGTGAGGCTGCTGTGTCCTGCTGGCACCAGGGATGACAGGGGAGCCCCTGGAAGCAACAGGAATTCCTTAGGGGATGTGTCTTGTGTTGGCAGCACACTGAAAACCTCCCACAAAGAAACAATCAACCACTCGCATCCTCTTGCTTTATTGTTGCTCTGGAATTGCAGCAGAGAGGGCCTTGCACATTTTCATCCCTCTGCATGGATGTTGAATCCTGGTTGTGATTTGTAGGGATTTGGTGAGGCTGTGTTTTTGGGATAGCTCAGACAGCTGTGTCATGTGGCTGTTACTGGAAGTGTCAGGGGGAAGTTGATCATCTGAAAGTAAACCATGGTTCTCTGCTCACCCACCAGCTCCCAGAAGCAGTGGGTTTCAGCAGATAAATCATGTGGAAATGTGCTTTGGTTTGTAGTGCTGGGTTGTAAAGAGTGTAGAGAGGTGAGAAATCTGTGTGATTAACACAACCAGTGTTAAATTAGGGCAGAGATGCAGAAATACTCTCTGCCTGTGGCTTTTGCCAGCTGTACTTGGGGCTCCTGTTATCCTGTGGCAGGACTGACTGGACCCATGGCAGTGCAATTAGAGCAGGGCCTGGCAGTAACCTGTGGCTGAAATATGGTTCAAAAACCCCTCCTTGTGATGTTTTCCACTCAGGAAATGGTGCTGGAGCTGCTGAAGCTGTCCCGGCAGGACCACAGTGCTTTGGACTGCTGTGTTGTGGTCATCCTTTCCCATGGCTGTCAGGTGGGTTTGCCCCATCTCTCCCTTTGCTCCTTAGGCATGGGAAGGGGTTAATTCCCTAGCCTGTGGTCTGTCAAAACCTTGTTCTGCCATTGTAGGATGTTTCAAAGAGTTACACCCTCATCCTGGGTTAAAGAAAACAGGAGCTTCTCTAGTGTAGTCTGATCCAGTGATGCCAGTGGGTAAATGTTTTAATTTTGGAAGTTGGGGCTAATCATTTGGAACTGAAGGGAGGTCCCACTCAGCCTCATGCTGTGGTCATTCAGTCCTTCCTGAGGAGATGATATTAGCAATAAAGCCTGTTTATTCCAGGTCAGTTCTGGAAGGATAAGGAGAGGCATTCTTAGGAAAATGGTTTATGGCTCATGCCTGTTGTACCAGGGGATGAGGAACTCCTTTGCTGGAGGATGTGGGGTATGAGCTGGATACATAAATTGGATTGCTGGGTTTTAGTGCATTTCAAATGTCTTCCCTCATCCTGAGTGGCCCACAGGGATTGCCACAAACACCAGGATTTGTTCTGGTACCTTTATGCCATGAAGCACCTGATGGTAAAGAGGCTCCTCAGCCCTCCCCTGCCTGCTGTGTCACCAGCTCCTGCATTTTCTTCTTCCAGGCGAGCCATATTCAGTTTCCTGGAGGCGTTTACGGAACGGATGGAAAAGCCATTCCCATAGAAAAGATTGTGAACTATTTCAATGGGTCCAATTGCCCGAGTTTGAGAGGAAAACCCAAATTGTTCTTCATCCAGGCCTGTGGTGGAGGTGAATCTTTGTGTTGGCTGTGGAGATGTGGTCAGGCTGTGGCTTTGGCTCCCTTTCTGTTCACTCTGCCCCTCTCTCCAGCTGTCCTCTCACACCAGCTGCCTCTTCTCCTCCTGTGTGCTGAGAGGCTGCTCCAGCTCTTCACACACAGTGAGGAATTTTGTATAAACCACCAATGAGTTTGACTCAGCTGGTGCAGCCGAACGGCCAAAAATCCTTATTTTGTTCTTGGGCCTTTGTCCTTTTCCTCCCCACCTTTTCTTAATGTCAGATGTACAACCCTGAATCTCCTGCTTGGGATGCACATCAGGAGCTGTCTTGTTGCTGCTTTTTTCAGAAAAAAGAGATCAAGGCTTTGTAGTGGACTGTGACTCTGCTGAGGAGGAGGCTCCTGGGGGTTCTCTGGAATCGGACGCGATCCCATTTCGGGGTCCATCGGATAACGGGGATGAGCCCGATGCTGTTGCCAGTTTGCCCACACCCAGTGACATCTTGGTTGCCTACTCAACATTTCCAGGTGAAACAGCTTGTGCAAATCCTTTTCTGGGCATGGGGGAATTAGCAAATCAGTCAGAGCTTCCATGGCCAGAGATAGGGGCAGTTCGGGACTCCCAGCTCTGTTGGGGTGGCAGGAACTTGTTGGGATGAGAACAGCAGATGGGTTTTGGCATAACATTCTCCTTTCTCTGAAGGTTTTGTCTCCTGGAGGGAGAAGATGAGTGGCTCGTGGTATGTGGAAATGCTGGACAGTGTGCTGGAGCAATATGCCCATTCAGAAGACCTGGTCAGCATGTTAGTGAGGGTAAATGTCTTTTTTTTTTCTGCTTTTTGTTGGTGAAGGAAATAGTCAGGGGTGTGATCAGTTGGGCCATGGAGGCCTACACTCCAAAAAGGGGTGAGGATATTGAGTGTTGAGTTTAGGGATGGGCTAATTGGAGGTACTGCAGAGAGGTTTAGCTACAAAGAAAGTGTCTGGCCTCAATCTGCCAAAAATCACTGGAGGTTTCTCCAGTGAGGAGTAATCCTGGCAATATAGGCTTTAATCCTTCTGAAGAAATTGCTAAAAAATGTCATGGCTTGTCCTATCCAAGCTGATGGGATTTGGGTGCTCCTGTGAGCTTGTCCTGGGGTGGAGGAGCACAGGGATAGGGAAGGAGTCTGGCTGATCAAAATCTTCCTTTGTGTTCCTGCCTTGTTGACTCAGTATTGCCCAAGCTGCCTACAAGTGCAGGTGCCCCAGATCCTTCCTCTGTTCTCCATGCTAGGAGAAAAGTCAAATGGGGAGGGAGGGAGGACTTAAGGATCACTTTGTTGTTGTTTTCTGGTCGTTGTGGTGCTTCTTTGGCCACCTTTGATTTCAAGGGATGGGGAGAACCTCCTGTTACTCAGCCTCTCTCCTGTTCCCAGGTGGCACGGGCTGTCTCTGCCAAGGAGAGGTACAAGCAGATGCCAGGATATTTCAATTTCCTCCGTAAAAATTTCTTCTTCATGTGTGACTGACACGTGGCTTTCGAGCTGCCTGCCAAGCATTGGAGGTTCTCCCTGTGCCTGAAGGGAATCTGTGCCCACCACAGCCTGGTGTCAGTGCTCCTGGTGGATTTGTCTGCGTGTCCAGATGTTTGTCTGGAGAAATGTGATCTGTGAGCTCTGGCTTTGCCATGGAGATGAGATGGAGATGGTGCTGTGCCGAGGGGAAGTGGTGTGGATGGAGCAGGAAGTCCCTTTGCTGGAGAGCAGAGCCAGAGGAGAGCACTTCTGGCTCATCCTGACACAGCCACGCTCAGCCTCAGTGTTTTTCTCTGCTGTTCATGGTGTTTGTGTCCTGTGCTGCCTGGGTAACTGATGGAGGGGACCAGGCTCTGATGTTCCAGTGAAACAGGAGGAGTTTTGCAGTCAATGTTTCTAATAAATGCAATTAAAGAGCAAATCTTTAGCTGTATTCCCTTGTCTGTTCCATCTCCTCACTGCCTTTTCAGCACCTCCTGAAGGCCCCTCTGAAGTGGGAAGAGGAGGAGCCTTCACTCATGTTTGACTGGTGTGTGGTCATTTACAGTGTGGCTGTGCCAGCCTATGGAGCAGGAATCCTCCTTTTTCAGGAGTTACAGCAGGAAAATGATGGGGATTCACTGAAATACCAGTGTTGAGGTAAAGTCCTTAAGGAGTTGCTGCAGTGATTGCCTTGGGTCAAACATCCTGTGTCTTTGTTGGATTTTGAGGGGGGAAACCATCCTTGGAGCCACCCTTGGGAGTTGCAGAAGCCTTGGAGTAGGGCCTGAGGGATGTTTGGGGATTCCCAGGGGATATGGGAATATCCAATCTGCTTTTGCAGTCACAGAGTATTTCCATACTCCTTTGGGAGCATTTCAAGTGCTCTGAGGGTGCTGCAGGAGGGAGCCAGGGCTGCCCTGAGCACCCCAAGGAGGGTCCAGCTGGAGCTGGGGTGTGGCTGTGATGGCCTTGCCTGTGCTCAGGTGTTTGTGAGAGCCTCAGGTTGTCTCCTCCTCTATTCCCCTTCTCCATCCCCCAGGGGAGTGGGGCTCTGGGCTGCCCTGTCCCGTGTGGTGCAGTTTTGTACAGAGCTCTGGGTGTGCAGGTGATCCCAGGGCTGATCCCATCTCCCCTGGAGCTGCTCTCCTGTGGGAAAGGTGACCCTGCACTCTTCCCCTTTTTACTTCCCTGCTTCTCTCACTGAGGAAGCATTGGGACTGGGGTGTCCTGTGGGCATCCTGGCTGGGTGGGGTGGCTTTGGGCAGAGGTGGCTCAGCCTTGTCCCTCTCCTGTCCATGACCTGCAGTGGCTGCTCCTTCCCCAGGGCACCCCTGGCAGAGTGAGAACATCCCTGGCAGAGTGAGAACAGTGTGAGCACTCCAGCAGCACAGGTGGTGGTGGGAATGTGGTGGGGGCTGCAGGACCCCCAGGACCAGCCCAGTCTCCTCAACACCCCCATTATAAATCTGCTGCCATCAAGGACTTCAGTTACCACCAAGATCCCCTGAAACATCCCAGTGCCAGCCAAGACACCTAAAACCTCCTTGGGCCAACTAGGGGCCCTATAGCCACCCCCCCCAAATTCCCTAGAGGCCCCAGGACCACCAGATGAGATTCCAGCCACTCTCCCATCAAACCAGCAGTCAAGCCTTGAACCCTCTGGCTTGGCAATGGCCATGGCTCTGCTCCCAGCTGGGAGCACCTTGTGGGGATCTCTGCCCACCTGAGGCTCCCCAGGACCCTGCCCAGCCCCAGGGCACGATGTGGGGGCTCTCCCCAGCACACAGACAGAAATCCAGGACCACAAGGTGCAGCCCCCTGGTTCTGCTCCATTGCATCCCCTCGAAAGAACCACAAGAGACCAGCTCAGCACTATTATTGCCTTTATCTCTCAATGCTCGTGCTCCACGCTGCGTCCTCAGTTGGAGCTCATTTTCTGCCAAAGACAAGACAGGGGAGGCCATGGTGAGCCCTGTGCCAGGGCAGGGGCAGCGTGGGGGCAGAGGGAGGGGCACCCACCTCGTTGATCCAGTCGATGTAGGCAGACACCCTGGTGAACACTGTGGGCTTCTTGATCATGTTGCATTTGAGGCCGGAGCCGAAGCTGACGATTCCTTCCACCTCCCAGATCCCGTCCTCACGCTGGCAGTTCAGGGGGCCACCAGAGTCACCCTGTGTGCAGAGAGACTCTGTACCACTGCTCCTGGGCACCCATCAGCACCCAGAGAGCACCCACCACTGCCAGGGACAGGTAGAGAATTACAAAAGAAAGGCTTTATGAGATCAGGCCTGGCTCTGCTAAAATTGCCAAAGCTGGGCTGTAGTTTCTATTAAGTGCAGCTAATGAGCAGTTTGAAAGTTCCCATGCAAAGCTATTTTGAGAATGAGAAATTTCTTTAACACAGCAATCTATTCTGAGGGTGAGAAACAAATACACCTGTGTAAACAATAANCTGTGCCAGGGCAGGGGCAGCGTGGGGGCAGAGGGAGGGGCACCCACCTCGTTGATCCAGTCGATGTAGGCAGACACCCTGGTGAACACTGTGGGCTTCTTGATCATGTTGCATTTGAGGCCGGAGCCGAAGCTGACGATTCCTTCCACCTCCCAGATCCCGTCCTCACGCTGGCAGTTCAGGGGGCCACCAGAGTCACCCTGTGTGCAGAGAGACTCTGTACCACTGCTCCTGGGCACCCATCAGCACCCAGAGAGCACCCACCACTGCCAGGGACAGGTAGAGAATTACAAAAGAAAGGCTTTATGAGATCAGGCCTGGCTCTGCTAAAATTGCCAAAGCTGGGCTGTAATTTCTATTAAGTGCAGCTAATGAGCAGTTTGAAAGTTCCCATGCAAAGCTATTTTGAGAATGAGAAATTTCTTTAACACAGCAATCTATTCTGAGGGTGAGAAACAAATACACCTGTGTAAACAATAAGATTTGTCCCATGAGAACCCACAGAGGAAAAATGCAAACTTATCTAGAGAAAGAAAATTTGATAGATGTACACGATAGCCCTTACCAACCAATGAACTGAGTATTGCTGAGCAGTTAGCTTTAACACAGCACCTTCTGACATTCCCTATAAATATGAGCTTTGTGAATGAAGAACTGGCTTTCTGCATGAAGAGAATTTGTTCCAGCAGTGGCACACTCACGTTGCAGCCGGAGACGACGCCGTCGCCGCCAGCACAGACCATGGTGGTGCGCACCATGCTGCCCCACCAGTCCCACTTGGAGCAGGTCTCGTGGTCCACCACGGGCAGCAGCGCCTGCTGCAGGGCATCAGCCAGGGGCCCGTTGGCTGCAAGGACAGGCACAGCTCACACTCTGCTCACCCCCTCCCCAGACACCCCAGGGACCCTCCTGGGGACCCTCTGCTCACTCCTGAGGCGTCCCCAGCCGGTGACGTAGCAGGGGTAATCATTGGGCAGGATCTTGCCAGCTTCTGGCAGGCAGGAGGCACGGATGGTGTCACTCTCCTGCACCTCCTCTGCCAGCTTGACCAGGGCAATGTCGTTGCTGCAGGGGGACAGGAGCCATGAGGATGTGGTCCCCAGCTTTGTTGCACCCTCCCCCCCACTCCCAGCCATGTTCCATCCCTACAGGACAAGGAAGGAGTTCCATTTCTCATGGACGATCGTCTTCTCCACGCCCACGGCCACAGAACCTTCCTCATCTTCTGTCAGCAGGTCCTGCTTGCCCAGCACCACCCGGTAGGTCATGGAGGAGCTGCAGGGAAAGAGGGGGTGTCAGTCCCACAAATCCCTCATTCTGCTGGGACAGACCCACCCCAGCACCCCAACACCCACCTGATGCAGTGGGCAGCTGTCAGCACCCACTGCGGGGCAATGAGGGTCCCTCCACAGGTGTGGTGCCAGGATCCAGAGCGGCTGTACTGCAGGGAGATCTGCGAGGGCAGAGGCACAGGGTGAGGGCAGGAATGTCCCCAACCCTGTCCCTGTCCCTGTGCCCCTCCCTGTCCCTGTGCCCCCTCACCTGCCATGGCCAGCTGTGGGCTACGGCGTCCTCACCGCCCACCACGCGGGAGCCCAGCTGTGGTGGCACGGCCGGCTGGCCGCATCCGTAGGCTGTGACACCAGGAAAGGGACATCAGGGGCTGCCCGTGCCCGTGCCCCACACTCCTGTCCCCCTGCCCAGCCCTTCCCCAGCCCTGCACCCACCGTAGCCCAGCAGCAGCACGAGGCAGACGGCTCCCAGCATGGCTGTGCTGACCAAAGGTGTCACACCGGGGCCGCTCACCCCTCTTATGGTGTCCGCACCGCGGGGACCTTGGGGTGACCCCGCCTGCCACTGCCATGTGGGGACTGTCCCACGCTGTGGGGCTCCTCAGCCCCACTGCCCGTCTTATCACACTCACTGCCCTGCCTGGGAATGGCCACATCTGCCCCTTGTGTGCTGGCACCGTGCTGGGACATTGCAGGGACATGGCAGGGACATGGCAGGGACAGCTGGCCCTGCTCTGGGAATAGGCAGGGTCCTCCTGGGGCACAGCTGGTGGGCAGCCCCCCGGCCCTGGTGCTGCCAGTGGGGTGCTGCCAGCCCTGCTGCCCCAAACCCTGAGCACCAACTCCCCCAGGACATCCCCAGCCCCTCAGTCCCCAGGGATAAGGGTCTCCCTCTCCTGAAACGCTCATTCATCACTCGCTGTCTCTGAGTCCCTGGCAGTGTTTGTTCTCCTTGTGTTCCCATCCTTGGCCTGTTTGGGTGCCTGTTCCTGGCTGCTGCCTTGGCTGTGGCCTCACCTTGGATACTGGTGGTGCCTTCTGCACCCAGGAAAGCCCAGGGTGTGTGGCTGTGCCATGTACAAGTACAAAGTGCATGCATGAGGATTTGGGGGTACTTTGCTTTATGTTGATTTAGTTTGTTGTGTTTATGGTTTGAAGCTGCAGAGGTTTATTTTAGGGATATATATTTTTTTCTTTTGTATCTTTGGCTGGTGGTGGGTGCCCCAGGGCTGTGGTGGGGGACAATGCCCACATGTGGCTGGAGAAGGGCACATAGGTGCCTACTCCTGCCAGAGGGAGCCAGGGCCACCCAGGCACTCCAAGGGTGTCCAGAGGAGCTGGGATGTGGCTGTGGTGGCCTTGCCTCTGCCCAGGGTTTTCCAAGAGCTCAGTGGTTCACGTGCCCCCTTCCCACATTGGTGGTGAAATACAAAATTCCCACACCCCTGTGGTGTGAGATCCTGGGCTGCCCTGTCCTGTGCTGGCCACAATTGCACAGAGCCCCTGGGTGTGCAGGTGATCCCAGGGCTGATCCCATCTCCCCTGGACCTGTTTTCCTTTGGGAAAGGTGACCCTGCACTCCTCCCCCTGTTTATTTCCTCAGTTCTCTCATCAAGGGAGCCTTGGGGCTGGGGTGTCCCATGGGCTGGGGATGCAGGGACACCCTGGGGTGCCCCTGGGCTGCTTGAATTTGGGCAAAGATGGCTCCATCTTGTCTTTTTCCTTCTTCCACATGGACTGCAGTGGCTTGTCCCTTCCTGAGTCATCCTTGGAGCATCCTTGCAGTGGCCCAGGAGTGGTGTTGGGATGTGGAGGAGCTGGAGGACAGTGGGGCTCAGAGAGAGGAGGGAATGCTCTTTTGGGGTTACCCCATGGACCCCACTGCTCTTCTCCCTCCTCCCGGTGTTGTGCCCAGGGTGTGGACTGGCACCACGTGCTGGGGCTGTGCTTCCCTGTGGCTCTGTGCCCTCAGCATCAGGATGCTGCTCAATGTCAGGGGAGTTCATTCAGCTGTCCCTAGGTGTCCCAAGCTCTCATTCCCAGGAGTGGGTAAAGATCACTTTTAAGATGTAATTTTTTATGTAAAGTGATTGTTATGAGTACTTATATTTCAACAGTGAAGTAAAAGTTATGAGCTTCACAAAGTTTTGCTGTATCCTTTTAAACTTCCCCTTATCCTCCCATATTGTTAAATATTTAATGATGGACACATCCTACAGAGTGTATATAAGATGTAACACATTTAACACAAATAAACCTTACACTTCTCTAGGTTAACTTGAAGATTTAATGTGTCAGTTATAAACTGTATGAACATGACAATAACTGACAGTTAACATGTAAGTATGACAAATACTCATTAAACTCTGTACAGATTTAGAGATTAAAAGTAGTTGAGGCTGTAGTCACTGGGTTTGTTCAGCTGGAGGAGGCCGAGGTCACCTCCACCAGGGGCTGCAGCTCCAATCTCTGCTCTCTGTGACCAGGACAGGACCCAGGGAATGGCTGGAGCTGTGTCCAAGGAAGCTCTGGGTGTTTGGAGAAGGTTCTTCAGCCAGAGGATCACAGCTCTCCCCACCTCCTGGGCAGGGGGACACTGCTCATTGGGGTGACCCACACTGGGGGGTGCCCCTGCCTGGCTGGGTGGGGCAGGGCTGGTGGCTCAGCACAGATGTTTGTGGCACTCTGGGGCCCTGTCCAGGGCTCCTCCATCCACCAAACCCCCTCTGAGGATGGGACACAGCTCCACACACAACAGGCTGTGAGCCCTGGGTCCTGCACTCCCAGCACAAACTGTCCCCATGGCACATGCAGAGGGGACAGGGGCACCCACCTTGCCCAGCTTCCCATGGACAGCCTGGAGCTCTCCATCCAAGGCAGCAGACCCTGCTGCCAACCCTGTGCCAGTGTCCTGTTGGCTGGGGCATCAGCCAGAGTCAACACAACACTCAATATGAGTTAAAAATCTTGCTCATTTATTCAGCTATTTGACGTACATTTATACTGTGCTAAGCATATCATGCACCTAATTCTGAACATCATTGGTTAAACCACCTTGCAGTATAATAACCACCTTGTTCACCATTCTTGCAGTATAATAATTGGTTCAGAAGCTCTGTCCACAAGGCTAAATGCTGCAAATCTTCCCTAACTTATGGTCAGTGCATCCTGTCTGGCATCCTGTTACAGCATTTGCTCCAAACTTTATTTCCTCCTTATCCCATCTAAGGAATGGTTCAAGGACGTTTCATCTTCTACTCATCCCTTAAGCTGAGAGCAGGATTGTGCACATGTCCCTGCTTTTCCAGCCATGCGTCCACAGTGTCCCAAGAACCTGGTCCCATCCTGCTGTGCAGAGCAGCCACACTCCACACACATCTGACTGGCACCTTTATTTGCCTTTGGGGTGACCCCAACAGCTCCTTTGCCATAGCACAACTCCTGTCCATCCAAACCATTTCCCTCTTCACCTGCTGAACTTTGGTCAGGTTGACAAGTGCCAGGGGGCCCCTGGAGTGTCCCCACGTGGCTCACACGGTGCCAGGTATGCAGGGTTGCTGTTCCCTGAGATTCTCCTCGGGGTTGCTGTTCCCCAAGGTGAGAAGGTTTTTCGTCTTCTCTTTGCCCTGAGTGTTTCATACCAGAGCCAGAGCAGACAGGCTGAGTCCCCAGTGCAGTTTCCAAGGTTGTTTATTCTTCATTATCTCAGTTCTGTCTCAGCTCTGCCAGGCCTCCCTGGCAGGGGCATTATCTCAGTTCTGTCTCAGCTCTGCCAGGCCTCCCTGGCAGGGGCATTATCTCAGTTCTGTNAGGCTGGCTGAGCCCCTTGGACAGACCCCAGACCCCCTGTCCGGTCTCCAAACCCTCCAGGGTGGCCACAGGGATGTCCTGGACTCTAACACCAGGTCTCGTGGCAGTGCTGCTCTCTGGGTTGGTGACAGTGTCACTCATGATCCAGTGGCCCCATGGCTCCCAAACCAGGCTCTGTCCATCGCGTCCCCCACCCAGCTCAAGGTGCTGCCTCCATCCCTGCTCCCTCCTCCTCCTCCTCACCCTGTGAGGGTCCTGGCTGGGCCGCAGCAGCCACGATGGGATAATGGTGATGGATGGCTCTGCTCAGGGCTCACAGTGCAGCACCCACCCCTCCTGCCTGGACAGCCCCTTCACACCTCTCCCACCAACATCTGCCTTTTTCCTGGAGAACTTCCCTGTCCCCTCCAGGGCAGCCCTGGCTCCTCTGGGAACCCCATAGCTGGGGGTCCCCCTTGTTCCTCAGCCACCACAGAAGGAGATCCATGGGAAGATGCTCCACTCCTGGGCCACGTCACAGGTCCTGGAGATGGAGCTGGCACTGCCATGCAGCTCCCAAGAGCTCCATCTCCAACAGAGCTCCTGCAGGCACCCCTGACCCCTCCCAAACCAGTCAGACTCTCTCAAGCCCCCCAAGGCCAACCCAGTTCCCTCAAGACCCCCATTTGAAAGTCAGCCCTCATCTAGGCAGTGCCAGTGAGGTCCCTACAGCACCCTGGGAGCTACCAAGTGCTCCAGATTGTCCCCAAAGGCCAGCTGGGCTCCCTGGAGCTCCCCTGAACAGCCTGGACAGACCCCAGCCCCTCTCCCATCAAACTATTTGCCAAATCTTGAGCCTCTTGGCTCAGCCATGGCATGAGGACTGGAAGCAGCTTGCAGGATGTGCCCGACAGCCTCCCCAGAGCCCTGCCCAGCCCCACTGCCCAACAGGGGGGATCCCAGCACACAAGCAGGACCTTGGTACCACCAAACCCAGCCCTGCATGTGTGCCCCCAGCTCTGCCACACCACCCCCCTAAAAAAAACCAGCGAGACCAGCTCAGCACTTTTGCTTTTATTTTGGTCAACAGTGGCATCTCGACACGCCGTGTCCTCAGTTGGAGCTCATTTTCTGCAAAAAAGACACAGGGGGGCCATGGTGAGACCCTCAGAGGGGCAGGAACAGTCTCTGTGTGGGGGCAGAGGGAGGGACACCCACCTCGTTGATCCAGTCAATGAAGGCAGAGACCCTGGTGAACACTGTGGGCTTCTTGGCCACATTGCAGCCCAGGCCAGAGCCAAAGCTGACGATTCCTTCCACCTCCCAGATCCCGTCCTCGCGCTGGCAGTTCAGGGGGCCACCAGAGTCACCCTGTGTGCAGAGAGACTCTGTACCACTGCTCCTGGGCACCCATCAGCGCTCTCCTCATCCCTTCTGGCCACCACCACCACAGCCCCATCCCCTCTCCTCCCGGTGCCCACGGTTCTGCCCAGTTTGGATGCCCCCACACTCACGTTGCAGCCGGAGACGACGCCGTCGCCGCCGGCGCACACCATGGTCTCCAGCACCAGGTTACCCCACCAGTCCCTCTTGGAGCAGGTCTCATAGTCCACCACGGGCAGCAGGGCCTGCTGCAGGATGTCAGCCAGGGGCCCATTGGCTGCAATGAGAGCCAAAGCTTGTACCTCACACCCTGGGCCTGCATCCCCTTCCTGGGACCCTCCTGGGGACCCCCCACTCACTCCTGACGCGTCCCCAGCCGGTGACGTAGCAGGGGTAATCATTGGGCAGGATCTTGCCAGCTTCTGGCAGGCAGGAGGCACGGATGGTGTCACTCTCCTGCACCTCCTCTGCCAGCTTGACCAGGGCAATGTCGTTGCTGTAAGGACACACAAACCATGCTTGGCCATGAGAACAGGGTCCCTGGCCACAGGGCTCCATGGCCACACCACCCATGACCCACCCCTGGCGCATCCCATCCCTACATGATGAGGTAGGAGTTCCAGTCCTCATGGACGATTGTCTTCTCCACTGCCACAGCCACAGAGCCGGGCTCGTCATCCACAGACAGGTCCTGCTTGCCCAGCACCACCCGGTAGGTCATGGAGGAGCTGCAGGGAGAGAGGGGGTGTCAGTCCCCACAAATATCTTACCTTCAGGGCACAGACCCCCCCAGCACCCCAACACCCACCTGATGCAGTGGGCAGCTGTCAGCACCCACTGCGGGGCAATGAGGGTCCCTCCACAGGTGTGGTACCAGGACCCATAGCGGCTGTACTGCAGGGAGATCTGCGAGGGCAGAGGCACAGGGTGAGAGCAGGAATGTCCCCAACCCTGTCCCTGTCCCTGTGCCCCTCCCTGTCCCTGTGTCCCCTCACCTGCCATGGCCAGCTGTGGGCTACGGCGTCCTCACCGCCCACCACGCGGGAGCCCAGCTGTGGTGGCACGGCCGGCTGGCCGCATCCGTAGGCTGTGACACCAGGAAAGGGACATCAGGGGCTGCCCGTGCCCGTGCCCCACACTCCTGTCCCCCTGCCCAGCCCTTCCCCAGCCCTGTACCCACCGTAGCCCAGCAGCAGCACGAGGCAGACGGCTCCCAGCATGGCTGTGCTGACCAAAGGTGTCACACCGGGGCCGCTCACCCCTCTTATGGTGTCCGCACCGCGGGGACCTTGGGGTGGCCCCGCCTGCCACTGCCATGTGGGGACTGTCCCACGCTGTGGGGCTCCTCAGCCCCACTGCCCGTCTTATCACACTCACTGCCCTGCCTGGGAATGGCCACATCTGCCCCTTGTGTGCTGGCACCGTGCTGGGACATGGCAGGGACATGGCAGGGACAGCTGGCTCTGCTCTGGGAACGGGCAGGGTCCATCCTGGGGCACAGATGGCGGGCAGCCCCGCAGCCATGGGGCTGCCAGTGGGGGGCTGGGCAGCCCTGCTGCCCCCAGCCCTGAGCACCAACTCCCCCAGGACACTGCACCCCTCAGGCCACCAACCCCCAGGGCACAAGGTCCCCTTATCTCGCTCTTGATGTGGTCAGGACCAGCTAAACCCCACAGGTGCCACAGGGTGGCACAGGCACAGGTATCAGCATCGCTGCTGATGGCCTTAGGTGGCCCCGTGTCCCCACACCTGGGTCAGGCCCCTGCTGCCTCCCACGCCAGCGAGCCAAGGCTCATCCCTGTGCAGTGCCACCATCCCTGTACAGTGCCACCACCTCCCACCACATGGGCACTGTCCATGGTCACACCCCACTCCCCAGATTCCCTCTCCGCACCTGAGCCCCTGGCACAGACATGCCCATGCCACAGCTGCACCTCAGCAACCAGCATTTAAGAAATATAATATTTATTTGGGATTAAATAAAAAAAAAACAACATAACACACCCCTTATGCCACCACTCAGGGGACAATGTGGGACAGATGTGGGTTTTTACAGCAACCCACAAACACGAGAGCCTCAGTGACCAGTGGCAACCACTTGTGGCCACCACGCTCATCCTGCCAGGCTGAACACAACATGACAAAACATTAAACAGCCCCACGAGCCAGCAGCTGCCTTTCTGCAAGTCTTTGACCAAATAAAGAGAGACACAGCTCCTGGGGGGGCTCCATGTCAGCGGGGTGGACACCCACCCCCAGCACCACACACCCACACAGCCACACACACACAGAGCCCCTCTGCCAGCACCTGGCCCTTGCCATGTCACTGGTGTCACACACAGCAATACCAACAGATGCCAAGCCAGCATGGCCACCACAACACCCAGCACGGCCACAGGTGCCACCCTTGTCCTGCAAACCTCCCAGTGCACTCACAACACAAAACAGCCTGGGCACGGGTGCCCCAGGGACACTGCACACAGCTCCCCTGGGACTCAGCAGCAACCCCAGTGCAGCTGCAGGCAGAGGGGACAGGGGCTGTGCAGGGTGGGGGGCACGCTGGGGAGGTGGGGGGCACGAACAACACCTACAGACACCACAGCAAGAGGGGAGGGGGCGCTGGGGCTGCCCAGCTCTGCCAGCAGCCCAGGTGGGCTCTGCCACAGCCCAGGTGGGCT
>VXBR01009982.1:0-15080 GCA_013400215.1 Cisticola juncidis | reverse complement strand
TCAGCCTCGGATGATCCTCTGGGTTCGGCATCACCAGTGCGGCCCCGGTGGGATCCCCGGACCATCTTTAGGGTCCCTTTCAGCCCAAACCAACCCACGATTCTGTGAATCCACAGGCTCGCAGGAGGGTGCCGGGACTCTGCTGCACTCACAGCCACCTCTGCTCTTGCCATCTCCATCCATTCCTGACCCAGCGTTTGCCAAGGGTGGCACGGGGAGGACACGTGGAGCAGCCCAGGACCTCCAGATACACCTGCAGAGGATGCCCATGGCAGCACCTTTAACCTCCACAAGTTTACAAGGTCATGGCTTGCCCCAGAGCAAACCCAGGCATCCAGACAGGGAAGCAAGCAGCTTCTCCCAGGGCAGGGAGCAGGAAAACCAGGCCACACCAATCCCCAGAGCCCCACGGCAGCAGTGCCATTGCCACCAGGGATCAGCCACTGCACACGTGGGTGCTTTGCATGCCCAGAGATCACCCATGATGCAGCCCTGCATCAGCCTGCTGCAGCCCTCTATGTGGCTTCCAGACCTTTTTTTTATCCTATTAAAAAATAAAGACAAAAAAACCCCAGCGGGGCTTTGCTCACATCCAAATTATCCTCGGCTGAAGAGGTCTGCAGAGGACTCAGCACAGATTCCTCTGAGCTGTGGAGAGACTGCAGGGAGGGTGTGCTGGAGCTGCCTTTTGCCTGCAGGGACAGGGTCCCCAAAACACTGCTGCTCCCCAAAATCCAGGGGCTGCTCTCACTCTTGCTAATGACAGCAATCAGGGAGTGAGCCTGAGCCATCACCCAACCCACAGCACACTGCCCTCATCTCCCCAGCCTGTCCTCACACTGCTGCTGTGCTGGTGGGGCTGACACAGCTCCTCTTCCTCCCTCTTCCCAGCTGGCAGGTCCAGCACTCCTGGGGAGTTCCAGGAATTCCAGAACTCTGTCCTACATCGTGCCTTATGTTCATTTTCCCAGTGACACGATGGAGACTGGAGGACACAGGAGCTGCGAGGGATATTCCGGCCATGCTGGCTCCATGTGCTTGAGGCCATTTCAGCAAGGACAGGACACATCCCCCACACTGACATCACATGTCACTGGGCTGTATTCACACATGTAAATACACACACATGTGTACACTGGGCTGTATCCTCATCACCTTTTCCACTGCCACAAATCCTGCCAACTCTATGGGACATGGGAAAATAAGGTCCTACATTGTACAGCTGCACCAGTGGACCCATGTGGACCTGATATTTTTGGGCCTTAGAGATTTGAGCCTGCTGGTGGCTGCTAACTCCTCTCCCAAGGGAAAAGTTCCTTAGGAAAGCTTCTTCCCAGAACAATCTTGGCAGAACAGCTGTCCTGTCCCAAACAATCTTTCTCCAGGTGGTGTGTTGCTCTCTGGTTCTCAGAGAAAAAACATTTTGGCTCTTTCTCTAGTTTGACCAATGGGACTGGGGAGGTGCCAGTCTTGGTGACCACTTGTGTTAAGTCTGTATCAGAACACCTTATAAAATTAGACAATTAAAGCCTTTTTATGCCTTTTGTCTTCTGAAATATTTGGAGTCTGTAGTCTTTTGTTCATGTCCTACAGTGACAGGCCCAGGAGCTACGGGATACAAACTGGAGCTCCTCAAAATGCACCCACACCTCAGGCCCCCTCCACCCTCACAGAGCCCAATGTCCTGTTCCTGCTGCAGACCAGCACCAGAAGGTCCCCGTGGGGCTCCTAGGAGCTTCCCAGTTTCACAGCATCTGCCACACACTCCTTGGCCTTCAGCTTGCCCGAGCAGAGAGGCTTTGTGGCTCCAGGCTGCAGAACAGAGACAACAAACACAGCATAGACCACGAGAGCTCAGCACGACCTGCTCCTCTCCCTCAGCTTCATACACGGTGCAAATCCATGGCTACAGGTGTCTGCACCTCCTCCAGCTTCATCAAGGGTGCTGTGGCTGAGTACTGGGGGCCTGGAACCTCCACAGCCTCTGGGGATGGTCTGACTGAGCACTCTGTGGTTGTTTCCCAACAGGCTGAGCTGGCTGTTGAACACAGAGCAGGAGATGGATGTGGGATGGTCTGACTGAGCACTCTGTAGTTGTTTCCCAACAGGCTGAGCTGGCTGTTGAACACAGAGCAGGAGATGGATGTGGGATGGTCTGACTGAGCACTCTGTAGTTGTTTCCCAACAGGCTGAGCTGGCTGTTGAACACAGAGCAGGAGATGGATGTGGGATGGTCTGACTGACCACTCTGTGGGTGGTTCCCAACAGGTGGAGCTGCCTGCTGTACAAAGAGCAGGAGCTGGGACTGCAGGTCTGAATGACCATTTTGTGGATGGTTCCCAACAGGTGGATCTGGCTGTTGTACAAGGAGCAGGAGCTGGGTGTGGAATGGTCTGACTGACCACTCTGTGGTTGTTTCCCAACAGGCTGAGCTGGCTGTTGCACACAGACCAGAGCTGGGTGTGGGATGGTCTGACTGACAATTTTGTGGTTGTTGCCCAACAGGCTGAGCTGGCTGTTGCACACAGACCAGAGCTGGGTGTGGGATGGTCTGACTGACAATTTTGTGGTTGTTGCCCAACAGGCTGAGCTGGCTGTTGCACACAGACCAGAGCTGGGTGTGGGATGGTCTGACTGACCACTCTGTGGATGGTTTCCAACAGGTGGAGCTGGATGTTGCACAAGGAGCAGGAGTTGCCTGTTGCACACAGGGCAGAGCTGGGTGTGGGATGGTCTGACTGACCACCCTGTGGTTGTTTCCCAACAGGCTGAGCTGCCTGTTGCACACAGAGCAGGACCAGGGTGCTGCCTCCTCACCTTGTGCCGTTTGCCCGCTGGCCGCAGCCTCCTCTCCTGGCCCAGCTGGAGCTGTAGCCTCTGCAGAGCCTCTCTCAGCAGAGCCTTCTCCTCTGCCTCCCTGTGGGCTTTGTCCTGCAGCTTGGACAGATCCTCCTGGCACCTCTGCAGGGCAGCTTGGCTCTGCCTGTGCAAAGCAGGATTCTGGTGGTCTTTTGCCCTTATCACCCCCTCAGCTCTGCTCTCCCACTCCTCCCCTGGCCCTGCTGACACCTCCCCTCTGCCCCAGCCCTTGCTGCTGCTGTCCCAGGCTCCAGCCCCCCAGGAAAAGGGACCTGTCAGGGCTTTCCCAGCTCTGACACTGCTCAGCCACCTGAGGCTGCAGAAGGTACCACTGCACAAAACTGGGAGGACCTTTCCCCACTCCTCCTGACATTTGACTTTTGTTCTGTGGCCCTAGACACAGACTGGTCCCAACAGACACAGGACTCAGCAGTGTCACAGCACTCCTTGCCCTGTCACTCAGCATCCAAGGACCAGGTCTTGTTCACAACCCTGATTTCCATACCTGAGCTGCTCCACACTTCCCTCATAACCTTTCAGCATTTCTTCCTTCCTTTTCAAGTGAACCTGGAGGTTCCTGATCTTTTTGTACAACAGCTCCAGGGCCTCTTGTCTCTGCAGTCCCACTTCTGCCCTCTTCTCCTGAGGCAGGTGCTGCAGAGGCTGCATTCCTGACAGCTCCTTCATCTCCATCAGGCTCCCCAGAGCACCGATTACATCAAGGTACTGTGGGAAGAAGAGGGAATGCATTATTTACCAGGTCTGCTGCATTCCATCACGCTGCTCTGCCATCTGCTTTCTGTCTGCTTTCCTGAGGAGATTGAAGTGTCCCAAGGAAAGCAGGTTTTCATTCCATTCCCAGCTGCACAGTTTACTGGGTTGGATTGCTGCCTTTTTTAAGATTATTGTTTTCCCTGATGGGTGTTTTCCTGCTTTTTTTGGAGGGAAGAGACCCCCTTGCCCAACCCACCAGCTGTGCTACGCATGGACCCCTTCCCTGGCAGCTCCTTCCACTGCTCCCCAGCCTCTCTAATGCACCATGGCATGTTTGGGGTCCCAGGATGTCCTGGCAGACACACATTGTGCTCTGTGGCACAGAATCATAGAATAGTTTAGTTTGGAATGGAAATTTAAAGGCCATCAAACCAACCCCCCTTGCCATGGGATGTCTTCAACTGGACCACAGAGCAGCTCATCTTCAACACTCCTGCAGCATCCTGATGTGACACCTCTGAAATGTCCCCAAAAATATCTGAACTCCACACACTGGGCATGTACACACACTCTGCACATGATTTACCACATCTGTCCCTGACTTACCATCTGCTCACCCCAGCCTGCAGCCTCAGCCATGTCCAAGCTCACTCTGCTGTTGGTGATGCTGAATGAGCCCCCATCAGGAACCTGCACAGACAGGGAAAGACTCACAGAGCCCACTTTGGGCCTGGTTTTTGGTCAAGTGGCCTCTGAGCCTCCCTTTCACCTCCTGGGAAAGCCACCCCAGTATTGCTGTGGCCCCAAGCCTCCCACCCTGCCCAGCCCATGGCATCCCTGGTGCCACCCCAGCAGCCCCAGGCCATGTGCTGGTCCTGGTGGAGCTGCAGGAGCACTGCCTGCATCCCCCAGGCTGCATCTCCCACCCTGCCCAGCCCATGGCATCCCTGGTGCCACCCCAGCAGCCCCAGGCCATGTGCTGGTCCTGGTGGAGCTGCCACCCTCTGCAGGAGCACTGCCTGCATCCACCAGGCTGCATCTCCCACCCTGACCTCTCTGTAGCACCTCTGAAAACCCATTTCTCCCTTTCCCAGGGTGTACAAAGTTTCCAAACAAAGTCACAGGCATTACAAACCACACACTGCCTCCCTACCTTGCCAACCTTCAGTTTTTCTCCTGACACAGGTGCAGGTTCCAGCTCAAGGCCTCTTTGTTGGACCATTTTCTCTGGGAAGTTTTTCCTCCAGACCACCAGGGGCTCGGAATTGCTCTTCACAGCACCTGGAGATAAACAGGCACACACCAAATTGTTCTCTCCACACAACTCTGAGGCTGCCCAGCTTCCCCAGCCTCACTGTGAGGGTGGGGAGGCCCTGGCAGAAGTTTCCCAGAGAAGCTGTGGCTGCCTCATGCCTGGAAGAGCCCAAGGCCAGGCTGGATGGAGCTTGGCCAACCTGGAATAGTGGAAAGTGTCCCATGGCACCAAGGGGGTGGAACAAGATGGTCTTTAAAGTCTCTTCAAGCCCAAACCATGATTCTAGGAGAGCCCTGCTCACCTGAGCACTGTCTCTTCTCCAGCACCTTCACTCTCTCCCTGAGCTCAGCCAACCCTTCCTTTTGGCGCTGGATTGTTTCCTCATGCCTGAGCCCTTGGCATTTTGCACCAAGCTCAGCCAGCTCTGATGGTGGCTCCTGGAAGAAGACAGGAGAAAGGAGAAGACAGGTTCCTGCTCAGTCTGCACCTGGTGAGCACAAGCTCAGTGTAAACACAGCCTTACAGCCAGACACGGGGCACTTGGCACAGGAACAAAGCCTGGGGAGCATCTCCATGGATTTGGGGGATGTAAGGGACTTGTCAGAGACCCCTTTCCTGCTCTGCTGTGCCATGGTCAGGATATGAACCCTGCTCTGGAGAGCCAGGATTGGTGTACAGCTCTGAACAGCCACGTTGGCATTTACCCCTTGTCCTTTGCACACCACAGAGCATTTGCCACCTACACACGAACACGACTGTGTCTCTACACAAACTTGGACATTACATTTGCACTGCCCTCTCCCAGCCCCATCCAGATCCCTGCATTCTGACAAACACCCCAAAATCTGCTATGGGGCTAAGGGCCACAGCTAATGATGGCTGCAAGACCCCCAGCTCCAACCTGGCTGCTGCCACCCCGAATCTCTGCCCATCCCACTCCCGAATGGCACCCCCGGCACTGGAATTGTCCTCTCCCCACTGTGGAACAGCACGGGCAGTGCCTCCCTGTGCTGCCACCCCCATCAGCTGGCTGTGAGTCACTCTGGCCCCCGCAGCAGCCGTGCTGCTGCCTGCCACCGTCCCTGCACAGAATGTACAATTCCTCCGGTCCCTCCATCTGCTGCTGCCACCACCTGCGAGTTCTTCCCTTTTCCAGCCTCGGGGAAATCAAGCAGGGATTTGGCACAGGAGAATGAGGAGCGTTCCTTCCTGTCCTGTGCAAGGAGCTGCCCCTGCTTCTGCACATGCAAACCCAGAGTAGGTTCTGCATTACCTGCATAGCCAGCACCCACAGCTCGGCAGACTGCGAAAAGGAAGGAATGCTTGCATGCTGCCGTTCCCTCTAATTGGCAATTAACGCAGCCATTAGCACGGCGGTTCCCAAGCGCAGCGCAAACATCGCTCATTAACCAGCACAGCCTGGTGGGGCTGCGGTTCCCGGGATCACAGGGGGCACAGGCGGGGGAAGGGGGCCCGGCCACCCCCTCGGGCCGGCGGGGAGCAGCTCCGGGCTTGGCTCTCAGGATGCTCAGGAACAGCTCCGGGCTTGGCTCTCAGGATGCCCAGGAACAGCTCCGGGCTTGGCTCTCACCGAGATGCCCAGGAACAGCTCCAGGTTTGGTTCTCAGGATGCCCAGGAACAGCTCCAGGCTTGGCTCTCAGGATGCCCAGGAACAGCTCCGGGCTTGGCTCTCAGGATGCCCAGGAACAGCTCCAGGCTTGGCTCTCAGGATGCCCAGGAACAGTTACAGGCTTGGCTCTCAGGATGCCCAGAAACGCCCCGTGAGCTCGGCAAACCCACACCTCGGTGTCTCCGTGAGGATTCACCCTCTGGGAGGCTTCACCCACCTGCACTGGTGTCCTGGGAGCATCCTCTGGGGTCTCCAGGGTTTGTTGGGAAGCATCCCTCAGAGGGCAGGGCCTTTGGGCTTGGCTGTGTGGGGAGACAAGATGTGTGGGACCCCATGTGTTGTATTTCCTTAGGAAATGGTTTCTCTCCACCTCCACAGAGACCCCCTAGAGCCTGCAACCACCTAATTTAACCCTTCCTCCCCTTTCTGACCCTACTGGCTGTGTCCCAATTATCCCTCCTTAGCAGAAGCCTGGATAAGGCCCTCTTCTTCCACACTCAGCCTCTTTCCCCTCTGGAAATCACCTGGAATAAACATCTTGAACTACATCCAGGGGTTAGAGCCTCTTTTGGAATCCTTTGCCCTGTCCCTGAAATATTCCTCCAAAGCCTTCTAGGAGCTGAGCTAGCCTGAGCTAGCTAGGAACTTTGGGGGTAGTAGGAGGGATTTTTCACCCATGATGGGTGAAGGTGACCCAAACAGCTTGAGGAGAGCAGCACCCTGGGCACCCACTGATGACTACCAGGGTGTGGGTGGGAACACTGAGTGTGCCTGAGTTACACATCTACTGGCATGAGCTCCTCTAAACCCCCATTTCAGTCCCTGTGTTATGGATTCAGAGCTGAGCTCCATCCTGACATGAAATAAATCCCCCTTTTTAACCCTTCTGAAGTTCCAAGCTAGCTCAGGCCTTCTCAGGCTCTGGAGGAATATTTCATAGACAGGAAAAAGGACCCAAAAGAGGCTCTAACCCTCAGCTGCAGTCAGATGTTTATTCCAGGTGGTCTCCAGTGGGAAAAGAGGGCGTGCACACGGGAACAGGGGCTTTTCTCAGCTCCTGCCAGGGAGGGGCAGTTTGGGACACAGCCAATGGGGTCAGAAAGGGAAGGAAGGGTCAAACTACAGCTCTAGGGGTCCCTGAGGGGGGAGAAACCATTCCCACAGGGGAATGTAACACTGACACTCACACCTGCCTTGTGCTCTGGGGAGAACCCTGAACACCCTCAGCTGCTGGGGACACACAGAGTGACATCTGGGTTATGTCAGGGTGTACCTCAGCTCTTCAGCTGCTGCTTTCAGGGCCTGATCCTTCTCCTCCACAAGGCTGGACATCTCGGATAGCTTCTCCCTGAGCTGGCTCACTTCCTGCTCCCGCTGTTTCAGCTGCCTCTGGCTGTGCTCCAGCTCCACCTTCTGCTCTTCCCTCAGCTCCCCTAGGCACAGAACAGTCCCGTGGGATGGTGGCTGACTCACCACCCAGTCCTGGGGGATCTGCAGCTGCTGCAGCCTCATGGAAGCAGCAGTGGGGCTCTGCAGAGCCCTGCCCTGCCCTGAACAGCTGCCCTCATGCCCTGCCAACAGGACATCCTGGTTCACCAAATCCCCCTCTCTTTGTGGAGGTATAAACCAGGGTAATTCCTTGCTGCAGCAATTTCCCTTCAGATTGAAGGAGGACAGGTCCCCTGCATTTTCTGACTTGCATCTTTTGATTCCACACATTCCTCATGGGCTCTGTCCCCAAGTTCACAGCCCAGCCCGTGGAGGAATCCCAGGCCAGGCTCTCCCAGTCCACTGGCTTGGAACATCTTCAGCTCCACAAAGTTCACCAGTGTGATTCTGAGCTCTGCTTTATCTGCCTGCTCTCCCCTGATTACTCTGCTCTCTCACTGTCACTTGCTCATCCTTGGCTGTTACTCAGCCAAGGATGAGGAGAAATTCCCAAAGGGAACAGACTGCCTGCTTTGCCCCCACCAGGACAATGGTGACATCAATTTCCTGTGATCTGTGTGCACCCACTACCCTGTCACTGCTTGGAGGAGGATGGGGACAAGGCAGGCACACAGTGCACATCACCCACCTCTCATGTCTGACATCCTGGCTCTGGTTTGTGCCAGCTCCCTGCTGAGCCTGCTGATGGCTCCCTGCTTCTCCAGGAGCATGTCCTGCGCCACTGCCAGCTCCTCCTGCAGTTTCCTGGGAAAGATCAGTGATCTCACAGCCACTGGGAAATCTCACTGCAGGCAGCCCATGCCCACCTTCCTGTGCTATTCCTGGTTAACACACATATTCCTTTTTTTACCTTCTTTTTTTTTCCCTGTGGTGTGGCCACCCCGTTTGTCCTTACTAGAGCCATCCATGGGATGGCAGATCCTCACATGTTGATGCTCTATTTTTGATGCTCTATGCCCTTAGGATCACTTCAGCCTAGCAAAGGGACTTGAGTCCTATCCCAGACCAAAAAGATCTTGGCACAAGTGGTGTTGGACTTCCTGAGGCTCTCCCAAGCCATCCCTGCCCTTCTCCAAGCTTCTCTGATCAGCATTAGTGAGTGCTGCTCACCCCAGACAAACATGAGACTCCACGGCAGGACAAATCTGCAGCCAAGCTCCTGATGCTGACCTGTGGGCATCACACTGAAGTCCTACAGGACACAAGCAAAAAAGGCCAATTATTTCTTTGTGACATTTACATGCTTGTTGCTTCTGCTACACAAATAATTTCCTTCCTGTGGCAGCTCTGAGGGCTGAGGACTGTCTCTTTGGGAATCCCACATCCTTGACAGCCCAGTTCCAAGGCCAACTGGGCTTTTGACAATTCTTGACACCCAGCCTTGCTTTGGATTGTTTCTCTCCTGGAACAGCCCAAAGCAGGCCAGTCTTGTCATTTTAGAGGGCAAAGAGCCCTTCTCCAGTGGCAAAGCCCTGTCCGTTCTCCAAAACCTCCAAACAATGAATCAGCTTCTGCAGGGTCTCACAGAGCTTGTCCTGCAGGTGGAACAACCTTCATTCAACATCTTCCCAATGTTTTCCATGGCAGCAAATTCACTGTTCCATCTCCACACACATTTCAGTTAACCCAGCCAGTTCCTGGTACAGATGCATCCCACACACCCCTTACCCACCTTCCATTTTTTCCACAAGTGCTGCCTTTTCCTCCTCCAGCACTTTCAGCTGCTGAGTGGCCTCCAGCAGCCTGTCCTCCAAAGCCAGG
The DNA here is from genome assembly GCA_013400215.1 of Cisticola juncidis. Lineage (NCBI taxonomy): Eukaryota > Metazoa > Chordata > Aves > Passeriformes > Cisticolidae > Cisticola > Cisticola juncidis. The sequence continues at coordinate 5,411 of VXBR01009982.1, read as the reverse complement.
ATGGTCAGGGAATGCTGCTTGCTTTGCTCCCTGTACCCTGCAACTTCTTCTTGCATTTTCTGCCTCTGTAACTCATTTTCCTCCTGGGCAGCCCTGAGCTGCTGGTCCTGCTGAAGCAGCTGCTGCTGTAACACTGCCTGGGAAACAAGATGTGTGTCCTGGATTAAAAAATGTACCCAAAAATGTGTATTTTATTTTTATCTGTTGAAGTTGGTTGGGAGATGTTGTTCTTTATCTCTTGTAACTCTAGGGGGAGAAGAGGGCGATGCCCTCTGTTAATGGACACCTGATAACAGCAGATAAGGCAGGGCCTCCTTATCTCTTCCTGCCCCATCCTCCTCCCAGGGACATCCCCTGTGAATGGGCCATTGAAGGCTCTCACAGCACTGATGACATCACCTCATCCCATTGGGAGAGGCTCCACCCAGTGGGAGGAGCCAGAGCCTTTCCATGGGATAAAACAGCAAATCCCAGATACCAAGGGAGCCGTTCCCACTGGATTCCCAGAGGATGACTGGACCCTTTCCTGAGGATCATCTCTGCTCCAACAGAGCCACCTCTGTCACTGTGGGAGGACTCACTGGGGCTGCTCCAACACCCTGAGCAACCTGAGGGTGTCAGGTTTGCATTCTGACTCTGCCAGTGCTCCTTTGTACTACTGCATTTGTCTTATTTTTTTATTATTATTTATATCTTTCTTGTTGTTTGTTCTCTCTCTATTAAATTATATTTCTGATTTGGAATCTCCCTGGTTTTGCTTTCAAACCAGCACAATGTGGGAGCTGGGTTGGAAGTGCTGAGGGTTTCTCTTGGGATCACCATCGGCATCATCTCTCCTGGATGGTGGTCACAAGGATGGAGGGAGGGAAGGGAAGGATTTCAGGGATGGGGGAAGCCTTCTTCTCCAGCACTGCAACCTCCACCTGCACTGTCTGTGCAAGTACCTCTTGTGCAGTGATTTTCTTCAGCTCCTCCAAAGCTTCTCTCAGTTTTCCCTCTATCATTTCATGCTCCTTTGCCTTCTTTGCTGTTGCCTGCCAGAGAAAATTAGGGTAACCCTAATTAGCAGTAATTAGGTTAGCCAGGAATGCACCTTTCTTTCTGCAGAGCTGCTCTCTGTGTATTTGGTGGGGGGCAAACCCCTGTGCCCACTGATTTGAGCACCACACTACAGCATTTCCCTTTGCTTCATTCCACGAATGAGCTGTTCTGCTTCACCTCCCATGCTCACCTCAGCCATGATTCTTAGTTTGCTTTCCAGCTGTTTTATCTTCTTCTGTTCTTCTTCCACAGATTTCTTGCACTTGTCCTTCTCCTCAGTGACAGCACTTTCCAGAATCTGTGAATCAACACAGATTCACTTCAGGAAATAAAGTCCTCACCTCCATGGAGGGAAGAGGCAGGGAGGGTCATTGCTCCAGAGCAGGGGTGGTGATGGGAGAAAAGCTTGGTGGGACACGAGGTAATTCAGTGAAAGAGAGGATGGGAGACCTGGGGAAAAGCACAGTTGAGAGAGGGTAGGAGCTGCTTGGCTTCTCCTTGCCCGAATCCTTAGAAAACTGAACACCAGGAAACCTCCATTCCCAAGCTGGCAGATAAAAAGCAGACTGGAAACTGTTCTAGAAGGCCACCACGATGACAACACACACATGGCAAATCCCATTCACACCATGACTGACACTGCATCCCACACCAGAGCCACTGGTGGGGTGGCCTGGGCTTCCCTGGGACTGAGGGGGATCCCTGCTCCACAGGGAGATCCTTTTCCAGCCAAAAAGGAGCCAAGTGGAGCCCAGCATGGGGAGGGAGGGAGGGAAGGCTTGAGAGGAAATAATGCAATGTTTCCTTTAGATTATGGATCATAAGGCTCCCCTTGCTCTCCCCTTGCTCTCCCCTTGCTCTCCCCTTGCTCTCCCCTTGCTCTCCCCTTGCTCTCCCCTTGCTCTCCCCTTGCTTTCCCCTTGCTTTCCCCTTGCTTTCCCCTTGCTTTCCCCTTTCTCCCATTGACTGACTGGCAGCTGTGCATCCTGATGTCACCTGCAGGTGCTTCCCAGTTCCACCATGGATACTTGTGGGAGTTTACATCACTTGGATCCACATGGGAGGATATCCAGTCCCTTGGGACTGCACTCAGTTCGGAGCTAGTGGTTGCTCCTCTCGTTATCCAACACTCTTACAAAGACATCCATTTTTCCTGCATAGCATTCCTTTTCTGAAATATCAACCATGTCACTGTACCTGTTTGCTCTCCTTGTCCTTTTCCAGGATGATTTGCTGGATTTTTATCTGTAAGTCTTGCTCATGTTTTGCTTCCAGCTCCTTCGTGTGCTCCTGCAGCAGCTCTGCCTGCAGCTCCTGGAGCTTCTCTAATTGCTCCTACAGGGAGACAGGGAGGTATTAAAGGAAGTGTGTCAGCAGCAGGGCAAGAAATAAACCTCTGTACATTCAGTCACAAAAAATTCACAAAAGAGATCTCCTTTTCATCCTTGCTGCATGAGGGATATGGACACACTGACAGTGGGCTCTGTCTCCCTTACCTCACTCCTGTAGACTCAGGGATCTCACTGTACATCCCCAGTCCAGGTGCCACACTGGTTTGACTGGGACTGCCATCATATTTACCCACAGAAGAGTCCAAATCCACACAGCTCATGTGCATAAATATTTCTGTACCTGCAGCATCTGATTCCTCTGTGCCATCTCCTGACTCTGTTCTGAGAAGCTCCTGAGAGCAGCCAAGAGCCCTGCAAAAGCCAATGGAGCCTCATGTGCAGGGTGCTCACACACCCTGATATTATTTCCCAGATATTATGGATATCTGGGAAAATTTCTCCATGAAAAGGATGCTCAGGCACTGGAATAGGCCACCATGCCTGGAAGTGTTCAAAAAGTGTGAGGCTGTGGCACTTGTGAACAGTGGTGGCTTAGTGACCTTGGAAATATTTTCCAGCCTTAAAATTTCCCTGATTCTGTGATTTTCTCCCCAGGGATTGGCTCATGCTGGATTTTCTCCTCTACATCTGTCTTGCCAGGACCTCCCACTTCCCCAGGTGTTGCCATGAGGTTTTCCCAGCTTTGCTGAGCGTTTCATATTAAGGAGAAGACTGTACCTTCTCACACTCCTTTAATGTAAACACCAGCCCTGTTCCACAAACACAGCCATTGTTTTACATTCCATGCTGGGACAAACAAGACTGTGTGACAGCCCCCTTGACCAATGTGGTGGGGAGGGGAGAATTCCATCCTCCACTCCACAGGCCTCATGGGAAATGTGTAAGAGTGGAGTTTTGTAAATAAAGTTGTCTTCCTGCCCTGCATGCTCTGTGAACCCAGACCTGTGTCCCAGTCTCATTTCCTGGTGGGCCTCGTGTGATACCCAGGGATGCCCATGAGGACACAAACCTTTGCCAGAGGTGTTCAGATCCATCCCTGCAGCGTCCAGGAGCTGCTCTGCAGCCTCCAGCCAGGACAGGGGACCCTGTGCCATGTCCAGCACTGCTGTCCTGATGGCAGAGACAGAGGGATCCAGGCACAGCTCCTCCAGCTGCCCCAGCTCCCCTCGCAGGCTGGCGCTGCTGCAGGGGCTCCTCAGGCAGGCCTGGAAGAAATGGAACCAGGCTGGAACAAGCCAGTCTGCAGTCAGTGACCTTCAGGGACTGGGGAATGACACAGCATTTCTGAACACCTCAGGCCAGGTTGGATGGGGCTTGGAGCAACCTGGTCCACTGGAAGATGCCTCTGCCCATGGCAGGGGGTGGAACAGGATGGAGAATCTGTGACAAACTCCTGGGAACAACCCCATGAACATTTAGGGGTGACACTTTGTTTCAGGGCTGTATCTTTACTCTGACCTTTCCTCAGGCCAACAAAACACCCTGTGCCACTGTCTCTCAGCTGCCACTTGGTCCTCAGTATTTAAAGGGCTGACCTGGAGCTTCTGCAGGGAGTTCTTGAACACCTCGATGTCTGCAGACACCTCCTTCTCCTTTGCCAGCCTGGAGCATAATTCCTCCTGCAGACTCTTCTCTCTCTCATGACTCTGTTGGTTTTCATCAGAGATCTGCCTGACCTTCTCAATCACCTGGCAGAAGTGGGTGCAGAAAGAGGAGGATAAAGTTCAGATTATTTTCCAGCTGAGAGGCTGGAATGGTCTCAGAAAGCAGCAGCTGAGATTTGCTGCAAACGGCAGCCACACCAGACCCCTGGGCTTGTCCCTGTTCCAGAGCACTGACTCCCCCAAGCTTTGAGAGACAAAAACGACTTTGTCCTGTTGCCCTGGTTTTTCAGAGTTTTTTAAAGCCTTCTACTTGTTCATAAGATGGAGTCAGTTCTTAAGTTTCTGTACAAAACTAAGGGTCAGTTTTTCACTTTCTCACATTTGGAACATAAACAACCTTTCTTGTTTTTGTTCATTGTCCTTTGTCTACATATTTCTAGCCTGAAAATAATGTTGGTTGACAGCTGGTCTGGCCAGTGGGGTGAAGGGGCAGTAACCCCAGAAGCCAATCCATAATCAGACCCACAAATGTATAAAAATGGAAGAAATAAACAGGCTTGCCCTCTTTTTGGGGAGCAGCTTTTCACTGCAGACCTCCTGCCTCTGTGCTGTTGTTTTGTGTGCTGTTCCAACAGTGTCCCCTTCATGTCACAGAGCAGTGCCATGAACTGGCACAGCCACAGCACAAATCCCCATCTGGAGAAGCCTGGATGCTGCAGCCCTCCTGCCCTGGAGCAGGCACAACCACGGTTCTGCAGCAGCTGCCTTGAGCCACTCAGGGCTTTGCAGGCTTCACACATCCCTGTGAGCTGATTCTCAGGGTTTCTGTTCCCTGAGATTTTCCTCGGGGTTGCTGTTCCCCGAGGTGAGAAGGTTTCTCATCTTCTCTTTGCCCTGAGTGTTTCACACCAGAGCCAGAGCAGACAAACTGAGTCCCCAGTGCAGTTTCCAAGGTTGTTTATTCTTCATTATCTCAGTTGTGTCTCAGCTCTGCCAGGCCTCCCTGGCAGGGGCATTATCTCAGTTCTGTCTCAGCTCTGCCAGGCCTCCCTGGCAGGGGCATTATCTCAGTTCTGTCTCAGCTCTGCCAGGCCTCCCTGGCAGGGGCATTATCTCAGTTCTGTCTCAGCTCTGCCAGGCCTCNCAGGGATCAGAGGCAGTGGCCTCCTGGGCTCTGTGTGAGGCTGGCTGAGCCCCTTGGACAGATCCCAGACCCCCTGTCCGGTCTCCAAACCCTCCAGGGTGGCCACAGGGATGTCCTGGACTCCAACACTGATGTCCAAACTCACCTGCTGCTCTGTTACAGATTCCCCTGTGCTGCCAGCTGCTGATGGAGAGCAGACTTGCATCACTTGGGTCTTGAAGGACTCCAGCTGCAGCAGGGATCAAGACATGGAAACAAACAAACAAACAA